>OX235270.1:71021167-71621167 GCA_944472135.2 Trichobilharzia regenti | reverse complement strand
AATTCTATCTTATCAAAGTTCACACCGTGTAATGTAACACTTTATATTCGCCTACTAATCCTATAGTTATCTACCCTTTTCCAAAATCTATACGCCTTATGTATTATTCTATATGTGATATTAATTATTTTGCCATTTGACATTAAACTATGATTATCACAAATATTTTAATTGCATTCCATACTATTATTATTTCATGTATTCACACCTTTGACCTAATTCCCTCACCGGATATAATTTCTGTAAAAAACCATATATATACGATTGTACAGCTTGATAATAAATTCGTTGAAAAGAGTCTCTTCGCTGAATATTGTGTTGTGAATGCTAGAATGTTAATTATTATAGTATATTGAGTACGGTAATACCGGACAAATCGGAATGCAATCATGCGAATTCATCGTTCTTCCCAACACTGAGTCCCTCTTACGATAAACTGAAAGGGGAAATACTGTGATGCATACCTCTCTCCGATAGACAAACACTAGACCGCTTCTCAAGTAGTGTCGAGTTAGGGGATAAAACAACGTCCCTTCTCGTGAGATATATGCAAAGTCTCGTGGTTGGTAAGGAAATTGATAGATGACTCCTGTAAATGTAGTTGAAGATTGAACGATCAATTCACGGTTGTTTGCTCAGAACCAACTTCCCCAATTTTCGCGGAGGCATCAATACGACAGTCATCGTCTCATCGGTCGCTGTTCAGAAAGAAGTCAGGAGACAACCGTGAGAAGTAATATTGTGATTCATTATTGTAATATTTGTTCACAGACCTCACTTGTAACAGTGTTTATATGTTGGTGTTACAATAAAGAATCCTCGAGTCGCTAATTGGTGTTTTGGTTTTTTTGTCCGTTATTACTAAGCGTTTCTGAGAAACTTCAAGAAACAGCGTGAGCCCGAGTGCAGCAAGAGCTGGGCATTAACGGTTTAGGAGACGTGGCTGACAACTCCTTTATCAAATCTGTCTAGGGCGACTTCCTTCTAACATAGAGCAGGTCCTTGTTTTTTGAACGATGACATTATATATAGAAACTGGTTATGGTCGCTGACTGCATGTTCGAGAGGTCAATACCTCAACCAACCAAATACTGGGTAATCAGCACCGCATAAGTACTTTGGAACATAATATTGATTCCATACTATGCTAGTTAACAAAACTGACTACACGCCCACGAACGACCTGTTCTAGAAGCTCAGCTAATCCATGTTGCAGGTCACTTATCATGGCCAGAGAAAATGATATTATTTAATAACTACAATTATATTGTTCACTTTATTCCAAAAACAGTGGCTGTGATACAGAATGAAAACTTCAGCATTAATTACAATATTTCATCTAATTTCCCCGAATTATAAATAAAATCAAACGCAAAGAAAATTTTCTCTATTTACAATAGGGTTAACGTCCAAAAAATGCAGCATATAATGGAAATAAAAATAACGATAACAGCTAAGGTAAAAATAATAATACAAGTGAAATTACCGTGGGTGTGTTTCACACAGTACTGTCCATGCGGTATAGAAATCCTAACATGTTTAAAATTATTGAATGTAATGTTCTCTTCACATGATATGGTGAGGGGAAAAACAAAGATTACAGCAGTCATAGAGATAAACTGGTATTTGCAATTATGAAAGTAGAACAAAGAAGCAACAGGATCATAAATATAATGGAAATAATAAAAGTAAAACTTAAAGATATATAAGGATGGAAAGAGGAAATTATTTATTTACTAGATGAAAAAGGTTAGTTAATTCTTGCCCGACACTATTTGTATTTGTTGGTGCCACCGTAATTATGGAAGCAATGCACAGTGTTGCCGCACCCCGTGTAATTTTTAGTAAAAAAATAAGAGATGTTTCCGAATTTTTGACGAATTCCGCCATCGGTATTCTACAGTCCAGCAGTCGTATTTTGTGCAGCAGATCGGAATACTGGCACTGCATTATTAGTCTACACGGAAACGGAGGAGAGTGTTTTCCCTCCGTCCGCGCAGGAGTGTCAACATCTTGACCCAGCAGTCATCCTTTAGGCTTCTAGCAAGCCCACTATTGCAAGCTACGGACACAAACGTAGGAATTCTGATTTTGGACTACAGAATACCTACTTTTGATCAATTTTCATCGCAGACGTCCCGTCACCCATCTAAGGCATCGATTTCTTGCTTTATAATAAATTGCTGATAGACTCAATAAGCCCTGAATTTATCGACTCACACAACCAACTGTACATTTCTGGTACAGTCAGCCGAGTATTGTCTTTAAATCTGATGGTCGTACGCACGCCAGTATCTCTATTTACTGAATTAGTAAACAAATTCCCCGATCTTCTTCAACTTTCATTCGGAGAAACCGAACTGAAGTATCATGTGGTTCAGCATATTAAAACCACAGGACCACCGGTTTCCACAAAGCCTCGATGCCTCGATCCACAACGACTACCTATCACAAAGACAGAATTTGAATGAATGCTTTAGGCTGGAATCATCCTACTCTCTAGCAGCTCGTGGTCTTCACCAATTCATATGGTCCCTAAAACGTCTTCCGGGGAAATAAGGCCTTGTGACAATTACCGAGTTATGAGAAAGCAAACGATACCCACTTTCACAAATACACGATTGCATCAGCAATCTGCTGGATGTTAAAGTTTTCTCCAGGATTGATCTGTAAGAGCCTATTACATTTCCATTCATCCGGAAGACGTTCCGAAAGCGACTATTACCACACCATTCGGCTTATACGAATTCATTCGCATGCCTTTTAGGCTAATGAACGCAGCCCAGACATTCCAACGCTTAGTTGATCAAGTACCCCGTGGTCTCCTCTTCGTATACGCATACATTGACGCCTTACTCATTGTGAGTGCAGATGGAGCGGGACGTTTGAAACATGTGAAGTCTGTATTCGAAAGACTTCACCAAAATGGAATGATCATCAACATAAACAAATGGGAATTCGGCGAGAACTCATTGAAGTGCCTCGGGCATTTGATAGACAGCCAAGGAACTAGACCAGTGTTTGATGGTGTAAAAGCCATTAAGGATTATCCACTACCGGATTAGGTCTCCTCAATTTTTATCACTGTTTCATTCCTGACTGTGCTGCAGTTTTGCAGCCGCTAACTGACTATTTGCGTGGACACAGCCATTCAATTCACTTGCCAGTCGAAGCTATTAAATCAGCACACGTTAAACGAAAAGACGCCCCTAGTCAGATGCTCCTCTTTCTCTGGTGACGGACGCCTCGAGCGTTGCCAATGGAGTAGTTCTACAGCAACAGGTACACGGCGACCCCTCGCCTTCTTTTCAAAACGACTGAATCCTACTCAATTTCGCTATGCCGCCTTTGGCAGTGAGTAACTAGCAGTTTATCTGGCGCTTAAACACCTTAGACACACGCTGGAAGGTACAGCTTTTAACGTCTTCGCCGATCATAGGGCTCTTACGAAAGCTTTCACACACAAACAAGATGACTACTCGCCTCATGAACCATGACATCTTGAATTTATATCCCGATTTCCTTCAGACATTAGACACGTAAAGGGTTAAAACAGTGAAGTTGCAGGCCCTCTGTCACGTATGCACATTGACAATATTGTATGTCCTGATATCGATTACGAACATCTCAAAGCCCTAAAAAGAACGGTGGTGAACTAAATAAGTGTATGTCTTCTTAAATGACATCCTTAAGACTTACCGAAGTTGCCTTTGATAAAACCAGAGTAATCTGAGACAGGTACACTGGTATATGTCAAACTTTTGCTTCAGCAGCTATGCGACATGATTTTCGAGAAACTTCATAATCTATCACATACGGGAGTCACTACTACTACCAAGCTGCTGAGGGAAAGATTTATGTGGCCAGGCAAAATTGCGATGCTAAGTCTTGGATGCGAAGTCGTTTGTTTTGCCAAGAAGTCAAGATTCACCGTCACATCAGTGCGCCATTAGGTCGTTTGACCACATACATATAGATATCGTTGGTCCACTGCCTCCTTCCAATGGTTTCAGCCGCATTTTCACTGGCATCGATAGACTCGTCCGTTGGCCAGTGGCGATTCCACCAGCAGACGTATCCGCCGAGACAGTTGCTGAAGCCTCGGTGGAAAACTAGAAAGCAAACTTTGGTTTTCTGTCCATTATTACTACAGAAAGAGGTACACAGCCGTCTTTTCCGATGGCTCACGGGTTATTGGGAATTAAAAGAACACGAATGACCTCGTGTCGCCCTATTTCAAATAGGATGGTTGAACGATTTAATTGCCAACTTAAGACTGCGCTTGCCGCCTCTCTGACCAAGGCGACCGGTGAAGCAAACTCCCACTGGTACTGCTTAGTATATGAGGAACTTTAGAGACGGACATCGGGCGCTGCGTTCCAGATTTAGTCTATGGGTCAACACTAAGGCTACCAGGAGAGTTTTTCACCTCAGATTACTAGGTTCTAGGTGATTCGGCTGACTACGAGCATCTACTTGATCAACATATAAATTAGCTAAAAATATCACCTTCACGCCAGCAGCAACAACCATCAAACATCCCACTACAACTGACGTGGTGCACTCACGTTTTCCTTAGAAGGGTGACATGTACATGTAATGGTTCCCTTAGACGTGATTGGTTGTTTTGTGTGTTTTCACACCTTCCAGGTTACCTGTATTAGAACTGATTGTTTCTTTGACTTGAACTTTGACCCTTTGTGTGTGAGGTTTCTTTCTTAACGTTTGATAAATTTTGTCTACCTCCATGTGTCTATTGATTGATGGTTCACTGGAATGCCAAGCTTCTAAAAATTCTCCAGGATTCTTGTTGATTCCTCTGTATAATATTTGAACGTTGTCCCAGTCGACATTCAATCGTAACACTGCATCTGTACTGCTTCATGTAGATGGAAATTTCAGGAGAAATTCATCTTCACTTCTGATGATCAAAAACATTGCAGCATTAAGTTTGCAGTGTCAGTGAGAATGGTATAACAGACAGTAGATTGATAGTAATAGAGCTGACTTCATTAAGTTCTCATAATCAAAACAGTCCATGCGTACAATAATACTATGCACTGAAGTACTGCGCCAAGTGGAACAGTCAGTAAATTTAAGCTAGTAATTATCTTCTCCACTGCACTTGCAGCAATCATGAGAACCACCTACATCTGTTACCCTGTCAATCAGCTAAGCGGACAATGGCACAATATTGATAAAGTTGAGATATTTTCATACACTGAATTCACACAGCCCATATTGCACTGTGCCAATCAATGCAACTATATATTAAATCCACTTAGAGATAAATTTTCTCATCCAACCACAGATACAGTGAAAAGCACATCTGCATGGTAACTTAGGTTCCCACAGAAGATTCTGCTAGCATTTACAGGTGAATTGCAAGTACTGGTACCATTCTTTTGTCAAAAAGGACTGTTCTTCGCAAGAAAATAGGCTGAATTATTATCCTGAGAGGTAAAGTCTTGATCTAATTATACTATACCGAAAGGTGCAGCTTCTATATAAATAAGACTATCTGTGTAGATGACATTACCCTCCAACTATCACAGCTTGCTCAGTATAGCGCTATTTTGACACAGTCCATCTGAAGCACCAATCAATGCAACCAATATGCTAAGTGTGTCGCAGTCGGATCACATGACGCAGACACCAACATTACTGTTCAGGAAATGAGAATTCACATAAATCCAGATAACGTAGAACAAGAATTTTATTAAAACTTATCGACAAAAATTTCCAAGCGAAATTTCAGCTAAACATGACATATATTGGGACCAGCTACGCAGAAGTTTACCGAAGATCAGGAACCTATACCTAACAAACAAGAGGCGAGCACAAGGAAATCAAATTGGCTTATACTAGCTCGTAAAAACTATATTGGGTATTGGAAAAGTCCAGCCTCATATTCGGCTGAAATTATCCGTAACTTATCAAGGTCATTGGTGGAGTGAGACGCTCGAAGGTCATTTTCGTCCATATCAGTCGGCCATGTTGGATTGCAGTTCCGTAGCTCTTCGTGTACGCGTTTGTTGTTCCGTTTATCCTGCCGTTATACACGACTTATCTTGTTGCGTATTGTTCACAAATGTTGCGTTTCACCTCACTTTTTGTTTCTGTTGCTGTTAAAATGAATTATTCCTTTGGTTTTGGAACTTTTCACTACCAGGTCAGTGCATTCATTTCGGTGTAATTGTTTCATACCTTGTATTTAGGCGGCTTTCAGTGTTTTAGTTGGTTTTCAGCTGTTAGTGAATTGGTAATGTGTAGAAGTTTCGGAAATCATGCACATGAATACGTTTGGTTGGCCGAAGCAGTTGTTTTCAGTCCATTTATTGGTTGCCGTTATTCTTGTTGGCTCATTTAATAACCTAAGATGTAGAAATCGTGAAAAAAGGTGTCAATCTCGTTTATGTTTACAGCATGCAACAATCTGCGAGTGAATCTGTTAGAGGGAACACTATCAGAGTTGATGTTAGCAAAGTTTTCGAAGAACAAATTAGACCTGGAAAATTTAGAACCTGGGTTGAAGTTGTAAAAGCTTTGAAGCTTTTTGAGAATGTGAATATACCATCCGTGTGTCTGCTATCATTTAAAAAAATATATTGTGAGAGAATCTAAGTCAAATAAGGTTGAGCCGCATGAAAAGTATGAATCTGTTGTGCTTGTGTGTATTTTGGGGGAACTAAAAGAACCTGGAATCCTTAAGGGTAAGTGTTACTTATGCTTATTATTGCTTGATGTACTAGATCCAAATACATGAACTAGGACTACCCGTAATAGAGCCAGTGTTAACATCCATTCGATGGGTTGCAAAACGGTTTTCAAAGCGGATAAAATACGATGATCTGGTGAGTGTACGAACAATCCCAGTTAAAGGTAAGACATTAATTAGGAAAAATAACGTTCCGGGTTGTAGTCTACGATCGGTGGTTTCCTCGAAGTTGTGATTTTTCCGTGATTATAAACACAGATGTTCACGATCTTAAAAAAAAACTAAATAAATTTTCCTTGAACCAGTAGTCTTCTTTTCTTTGGCGAAACATCCGTTGATACGATTATACGATTAGGTAGCGAAGTAAGATGTTATGTGACTGAGAATCGTGGTTGTCGTGTTTTGGACTAATTTCGCGCATCTGGCTGTTATAACCGCATGGATATAGTGTTTCCTTCATGGTACATTATGATACCTAGAAATCATAAGCACGCTGCCATCGGTAAATTTATTTTTCCTTTTTAAATGACTGCAAATAGTGAGTCGTTTGAGGTGATAGGATGAATACCTCTGAACGTTTTTGGGGAGACTAGGGTATATTTAATTTTTTCGAGTAAGGGACGATCTTTTTACCAAGAAAGTTCTCAGAATTTTCGTTATTCAAAGATAACGCTAAGTTGCCCACTAAGGTGGTAGCTATAGGAGATTACCTTCAGCGGAAACTATATTAATGTAGTTTTAGGTAACGCGTCATAGGCATCGTAGGTTAATTGTGTTTAAATGTATTAAACGTTGTATAACTGATCAAACCATAGTTCTTACGTACGAGTTAGTTTTATAAATAGTGAATGTACCGTACAAGCGTGTACCTTGATTTGCATACCTAGCTCATAAACATTATGCCTGCATGTGGCATACATTTAGGGCCAATACGCTGTGATGAATTAGTCCGAGATACTTCATTTCCATATCACTATTATCAATTTTGCAACGGTCATAGGAATTAACACCTTCAACTAACTTTCGTTTACATCGGAAACTGAAAATAACAGTCTGACATTTCGAAGGATTTAGTTTAAGAGCATGTTCTCACTCCTAATAGAGAGCTGTTCATCTTAGTACAGTGTAGCTGGCAGTTAACAGACATTGAAGTAGTTAGATCGTCCGCGTGCTTGAAAAAGTTCTTTTCGTATGCATTCGTGCATTAAGTTCGTAAAACAAAATACAATTGGTAATGGACGACTTCCCTCTGACCTACAGTGTACTGCTTTCTCCCTGATAAATAACAATGAAGCCATCTAACAATCCAACACTCAGTTTGGGTTTCAGCAAGCTTATCTAACAGAATATCTCTAGGTACTGAGTCGAAAGCAGATGTGTAATCTAGGAAGGTGCAGCGAATTTAGCCCCATTGTCTATACTGGAGAAAATGTTGTGAAGCAAGACTGCAGCTGCATCTAAAGTACGTCTACTGTGTTTATAGGAGAACTGTTTGGGATCGTTAAAGGCTCTGAGTGAAGGTTAAAGATTAAGTAAGAGTAACTTTCCCTTAGTTCGTATATACGTTATTTGATGTGAAACAAAGGAAGCAGGTCTTATTAACGCTTGTAACACTAGAAAGTTTGGCATTTTTGGGAGAATTTATGAAAGACTTGTTTAGTTTACACACACCAAATGAATAGGGAACACTGGAGGTAATTAGTTGCATACAGGCGTAGGTTATTTAATATCTATAAAGTAGACATGCAAATACCGCAGTTTTTGATCATAGAAATGATGGATATTAGATAACATCCTATGATTCAACGGCATATTAAAATAAATAAAAAATGTTTCTTAGCTGATCGTCAAGTGAACAGTCTATTTGATGATGTCACTGCATATTAACGGATTAGTGAAGTAGATATCAAGCCTAAGTTACTACATTTACTTGTACTACATACTTGGCGTTTAACAGTAAACAGACTTTCAACTGGTTAGATAAGGCGACTTTAGAGTATCCAACAGTACAGAATTATTATTCAACTTGCTAAATCCCACTTAGCTTTTACAATGTGCTATTGTGTAGAAACAGACACGAAATCCTACTAATGACTAAAGTAACATTCTCATAATACTACAGTGAATTTCCATCCCACTAACTAAGCTTAGCGTTTATTATTCCTAATTCACTTATTACAAAAGCACATTGTATAGCGAGGAATTGAAGAAGTCTACAGGAAGAAGTAATCAAGAGTATATTAAACATTTGATTAATTTACAAAAGAAAATTCTGATGAAGGGTAATAAAGTTAGTTTGACCGAATGATGTTTCCGCTGATTTCATATTCGACAACCTCCGTATACCTGGAAAAAATAAAGTACATGTTAGAACTAGCATAACATGAAGTTAACAAGAGATAATTCTACATATTAGCATACAATATGAATACAATCATTCTGTTAAAACTAAGTATTATCTCAGGGAGATAAATGTATTTGTAGTCTACAGCTGATATTTATGTTGACGCCGTATACATAAATATACATCATATGTTTTCCTGCATTTGAGGACTATATGCAAATTTCAAGGCAATCTCCGAAACATTCATACTATTGAGGCGTCATTCTCTCATCAAGCTTACTTGCAGATCAACTTCACACTAAACACTTTTACATGAAATGAAGTATTGCAAGTGTATAACTTAGAAGTTAATCCACAATCTCAGTAATGTCTAGTCCACAAGGTTTTGTGAATCCTACAGAAATCACATTTTCACATTTAGGAGACTATAGGCATCAAATATAAGCTGAACATGCCTCAACTCTAGACAGCTATGCACAGTGCTAACAACATAGTGAAACACTTCAACTATTGTAAAGTACACAGACCTGTTGTGTTGATGAGGATAATAATGTCATATAATGCAAACTAGAAAATTCAATCGTCATAGAGCATCTGTACTGCTTTGTCTAAATGGAAATCTCAGGAGAAATTCATCTCCACTATTGGTGATCAAAAATATTGTAGCATTAAGTATACAGTCAGTGGAAATTGTAAAAGAGAATAAATTCATTTTAATGATAATAAAGCTGAATAGATTCAGTTCTAGTAATCACCACGACTCATGCGTATAATCATAACGTGTAATGATTTAGTGCATTAATTGGAACAACAAGGAAACTTAAACGAGTAATTGCCTTCTTTACTGCACTGTACTTGCAATAATCGTGACAACCACCTTCGTTTGTTATCCTATCAATCAGCTAAGTAGACAATGGCCCAATATTATTACAGTTGAGATATTTTTGTACATTTAATTAACATAACCCATAGCACACTGCACCAACCAGTGCCAATATATATGAAATCCATTTAGAGATAACCTTTCAACTTACCATAATTCCTGTCCTACCACAGATAAAGTGAAAAGCACATCTAAATGACAACTTAGGTTCCCACCAACGATTCTGATAACATTTGCAGGTGATTTCCAAGTATTGAGAGAATTATTTTGTCAAAAAAGACTGTTCTTCACACGAAAATGGGCTGTACTGATATCCTGAGACATGAAGTCTTCATTGCATGATACTATGCCGAAAGATGCAGCTTCTACATGGAGTAAATGAGTGGTGTAAATGGCATTACCCTCTAACTATCCTATCTCCCTCATTACACCGACATTTTGATACATTCCATCTGAAACACTAATCATTGCAACCAATATGCTAAAAGTGTGTCGCAGTCAGATCACATGAGGCGGACACCAACATAACCAGCCAAAAAGTGGGAATTTCCCTCAATCTAGATAACATATAATACAATTTTATTAAAAATTATTGGCAAAAAAAATTCCAAACTTAACTTCTAGAGTACGTGACGAATAAGTCCAGCCCTCATATTCACTCCCCTTGCAAAGTCGTTGCGGTTGTAGGTCTAGAAGGTGCAGTTGACCACTAAACATAGATCACGAATCTGAAATAAAGTGGTCATAATTATAAATATCCAAAGAATATCTGAATTTGATGTGTTGAAAATGTTTTAGTGTTTTGTTTACTACTGTTAACACGACTAGGTTAACAGATCCGAGTGGGAAAATTGCACTAAGTGAGAACTTCATAACACCCATCCCCATGGTAGACCATGAAACAAATAGGAAGGCCAAAAAGAAACGTTCACGACGTCGCAAGACGACAAGAACGCTCCCCAAGAAGACAGACGACTGCAAGGTCTGTGCTTCTGTTGTCGAACAAGCAGACTCTGCCTTCGAATGTAACTTTTGCAACCGATGGGTGCATTGCAGATGCGACAGTGGGGTACCAAAAGCATATTATGACTTTATGCGTAAAAACCCATGCCAATGGTTCTGGTACATATGCCCGAGTTGCCGTCCTGATGTAGCCTCGCGTAGTCCTTTGAAAACTAAAGGTGGCACAGAAGTAGCGGGGAAAAAGGTGAAAAGCTCGACCCCCACCAATCCGGAAGTTAGTACAAACGCGAGTAAACCGGGGATACCAAAATCCTCACCGGTTAAACTTGTAACTCTTGCCATAACCGCTCCAGACACAGAGGCTGGAGAACCACGGGTTTCCGTCGTTGGAAAAAGACCCCAACCGTCTACCAGTAATGCTGGCTTTAGCACTGAGACACATAAAAATACCCAGTCGCACCAGCCAAACCAAAACGGTCTTAAAGGTGATCACAAACGTGCGAGGACCGAGCCCAAGCCCACGGTTAGCAGATCAAATTGTGTAATCCTCTTTAATGTACCAGACTGTAGCAGTAGTCTGCTGAAAGATAGGGCCCTATTTGATCAGGAACAGTGGTCCATCTTAAGTAGCACACTGGGTTTGGACATCCAACCAGTAAATCTATGCAGATTGTATAGGGGCACTGCTGCACCTGAAGGCAAACCATCCCCACTGAGGGTAACATTGAGCTCTACCGAGGATGTTGAAAAAGTGTTACTGGCTTCTCAAGTCCTTTCTATAGGGAGGGCCTGTAACATACGTGTTAAGCCAGACAGGCCGTGGAAGGAAAGACAAATGGCGAGGGAGTCGCCAGAGCTCATTCCTTCTGCCTCCATGGTTGTGCATGGCATTCCCGAACTGGTAACTGGGAACGCCTGCGAAAAGCATTGTCATGATGTACAACAATGGAGATGGTTAGCATCCCAGATGGCCCTGGGAAGTTCAGGGGCTGTCTCTATTTATAGACTGCCTCGACCCACTCATCTTATGTCAATTAACTCGCCACGTCTGTTAGCTGTCAAGTTCAGCTCCCAAGACCAGTTGACTACCGCTCTCCATAGATGGTACGAGACCAAGGACAAGGTCAGCAAACACATTCGCTGCTGCGAGAGCCGGCCTCGCACTCAAAGGAGAGAACAAAGCGTAGTAAAAGAAAATCCTCAACCCCTAGTCACACTACAGCGGTGCAGCACGGACGATGATAGCCAGTGTCATCCGAGTGCTCCAACTGAACTAGAAGAAAAAAACGCCAACAGGCCGGTTCCTGGGGAATCGGCCAACTAGTTCGTAGGATAACTCCTCAACCGATAGCCAATATCAAGTCAACTACCCCCCAATACGGGGAAGTGGTGAGACTGACTACCAGTTGCCTGTATAGTAATGTGAGAGGGCTAAGAGGCAAAATAGCTGAACTTAGACACCTACAATCACAACTAAACTCCAAAATCATAATACTGACGGAAACCTGGCTAACCCCTACGGTGGCAGACAGCGAAGTCAGTATAAATGATATGGTCCTAGTCAGGCGAGATAGGGACCTGAAAGAAGGAGGTGGAGTCGCCATATACGTCGACAAACAGCTCAGATGTGTTCACGCGACGGACCCTCCCCTCACAGAGCTCCCTGACTCCATATGGTGCCACTTCACCGTTGGGTACTGCAAATATCTAGTGGGCAGCATTTATCGATCACCTTCATGTGGAGCAGACCACAACCAGGTACTGCTAAATACAATTTCAGCGACTCAAGACATGGGTTATGATCAAATTGTCATAGCTGGTGACTTCAATGCCCCATCTCTTAACTTGGTGTCGGGAAAAGCCCATGATAGATTTGATCGAAATCTGCTGCATACCATCAGGAAGGCTGGATTCACTGAAAATGTCAAGATGGATACTAGATGGGGCCCTGATGGGAAGTCTTCTAGACTGGATTACGTGCTCACTAGTGACCAGCTACTAGTGGAAAACGTTCAGATCACGACTCCCATAGGTAGTAGTGACCACGCGGTCATAGTATTCGACATAGTCCTCCGCGAGCGCTTACAGTGGGACAATACACAGCCCTATCTGTGTTATAACAAAGCCAACTTTACCAAAATGCGAAGACTTCTGTCTGAAGCAAACTGGCCTAAAAAATGGACAGAGCTAACAGTAGAAGAACACTGGAGAGTGGTAAAGGAGATCATTCACCAGGCGGTCTCAGACACTGTTCCTTTAGTCTCACCAAAAGCTAGGAAGCAACGATCATGGCTGAAAAGAGGGACACAACGCCTTCTGCAGGCAAAGCGTAAAGCCTGGTTCGCGTGGCGACGATCGAAGAGTCAACCCGAATATGAAGTGTACCTTGAACTCAGGAATCGATGTAACATACGAGTCCGGAGCGATAGAAGGACATTTCAGGGAGACCTCGCCAATAAGCTTCTCGTGAACCCCAAAAGCCTATACAGGTTTATGGCCGAAAGAAAACCGACCAACCAGGGAGCATGCAATCTAGTGGGTTCTGATGGGAAATCTCTTACTAGTCTTGAAATGGCAGAGACATTCAGCCTAGCCTTTCACAGGCAACTAAATAGTAACGAGGATATTACCCCTACAGAACATCCAGATTACATCGCAGAACCAACACACGAAAACCTGCTGGGGACATTTCAAATTACCCCGGCTATGGTACTTGCAAAATTGGGAAGGTTGGCTTCGGGAAAGTCTCCAGGTTGTGATGGCATCAGACCATCTGTCCTGAAGCAGTGTTCAGAAAGTCTCTGTCAACCCCTAAGTGATCTGTTCCAACACTCCCTTGATGTAGGGAAACTTCCATGTGAATGGAAACGTGCAATCCTATCCCCTATCTTCAAGGGTGGTGACCGGCAGAATGTGACCAGTTACAGACCAGTTGCTCTACTTCCAGTGGTATCGAAGATATTGGAAAGTCTCATTGACGACCACATGAGAAAATACTTCGATGGGACTAACCTTCTTCACGAAGCACAGCACGGTTTCAGGAGGGGAAGATCCTGCGTGACGAATCTTCTACTAGCCTGGAACGATTGGACACTATCCTGGGACAAAAAGGTACCAGCCCACGTGATCTTTCTCGACTTTGCGAAAGCATTCGACACAGTTCACCATGGTCTGCTCCTTCACAAAATAGGCAAGGCGGGAGTTTCTGGAGCACTTCTCGCATGGCTGACAGATTACTTAGGCGAGAGAGAATTCTGCACCAAAGTCAACCGCATCCGATCATCTTGGCACACCTCGGCATCAGGGGTTCCTCAGGGTTCTATCCTAGGGCCGTTGATGTTTTTGATTTTTATCAATGACCTGCCCCCCCAACTAAACTGCTCTGCGCTTCTTTACGCTGACGACGTAAAGATTT
This sequence comes from Trichobilharzia regenti, assembly GCA_944472135.2. Lineage (NCBI taxonomy): Eukaryota > Metazoa > Platyhelminthes > Trematoda > Strigeidida > Schistosomatidae > Trichobilharzia > Trichobilharzia regenti. The sequence goes on along the minus strand of OX235270.1, from coordinate 71,606,844 downwards.
GGAGAGCAATAAACTCATCGGAAGACTCAGATAGATTGCAGGCTGACCTGCAAACTCTGGGAAATTGGGCTTTGGCTAACGGAATGCCTTTCAATCTAAAGAAGTGCAAAGTAGTGCAGCTTCATTCCGGCAGGTCACAGAGTGTAAATTACACCCTTGGTGGCCAGAACTTGAGTTGTGTTCCATCAGAGCGTGATCTAGGTCTTATTCTAACAGAAAAGCTAGACACCAGTGGAAATTACTCGAGGGACGTCGCCAAAGCCTACGCAACATTACACTTTATGCACAGGCAGCTGGGAGCTCTCACTCCCGAACTGTTCTTAAGGCTATACAAGGCATATGTGAGGCCACACCTTGAGGTGCATAATATCATTGCACCTCCGCTACTCAAAAGGGATGCTAACATTCTAGAAAGTGTCCAGAGACGAGCGACAAAATGGGTGATCGGCCTCCGCAACAAATCATATGAGGAAAGACTAAAGAAATTAGGTCTTTTCACACTCAGTTACCGTAGGCACAGGGGAGACCTCATCACCGTCTACAAGATCCTAAATGACCAGGCCCACCCAAATAAAAGCATCCTGCCATTAAGCGATTATAGGCTTCCACGAGGTAACCCGCTAAGGATAGCACACCAGAGACCAAAGACTCGAGTGCGATCACATTTCTTTTCGCTTCGTGTTTGCCGTCTCTGGAACGCTTTACCGGCGGCCGTGACTACAGCGCCATCTGTGGAGATTTTTAAGCGGAAGCTAGACAATCATGCAGAAATGCAAGGTTTGTGTCTCAATGGCTTATCCTCATAAAATTTGAAACCAAACTGTCAATGAATAAGCGTACTAACTAAATCCCCACGACCTATTCTGCCTTCTCTCACTCTATCTTTTCCTTAGGTCACCTTTATTATTCCACTTATCTCAACCTATATTATCTACACTACAACCTATTATTATTATTATTACTATTCTGCTTTTATGACTACACCGAATGACCAAGGGGAGTTAGGTCAAACTCCATTCACGGCAGCAATACAGTCCTAACATACTGCATACTACAAACCACATCTCGACCAATCCCCGCACCACTCCTCCTGGAGTCTACCAGAGCTAAAGCAGTCGAGTGTCGGGACTTACTACGCAGAAGCTCACCGAAGATCTGGAACCTCTACCTCACAATCAAGAAGCGAGCTCAAAGAAATCACTGGTTTATACTAGCTCGTCATCAGGATATTGGATATTGGATACTAGACTTGTGTTTCGAAGGTCATTATATCAGAGCGGCATTTCAGTTGATGAACACTGATGACTGAGATACTGAGAGTGCACGCTTTCCTCGAACATTCCTTTCCGAAGGATGAAGAATTATTTCCGAAATCACTGAAAGATGTTTTGATCCATCAGCATGTTCATATACCTTATCACAGTATTCCGGTGTATAGAGATGGTATGACAGGAGAATTGATGAATCCTGACATTAATTTCAAACGGTCATGCAGCACTGTCACATACCCTGGTGCACTGAATGAAAACAAAGTGGTTTCCTTGTACTTTTAATTCATTTTACTTTGTAGGTTGAGTCGAGTATAATAAAATCCATTGAAGAAATTAGCAAACAATCTTTATTTTCTGTTAAAAAAGGATTTCTTTTTCAAAACTGCATTGACAGTAATTCAGATGGCTCGTCAGTAAACTTATTGTCTGTTCAAAATATTCTAAGTCGGACAATGGAAAAAGCAGCGGATAATGTTTTTCATAAGTGGTGTTACCCTAAAGGTTATTTTACTGACTGCACTGCCCAGCTGGATAAAACTGGAAGTTTTTCTTTACCGAAAGCGGAAACAGTAACCCTCCTCAAACGACGCGTTCGAGCTTCTAGACCGAGACAATCTTATGCTGTGAAGGTGAGTTGCTATTATGTGGTATTGTTATCTCATTGTATACTACTGATTTAGCTAGGTATAGAATACATAAAACACAAACATTCATTGCGTTTTCCACAAATTCATAGGTGCTGATTATGTCCAGCAGGATAGGATAAAAATCAAAACTATCGACTTTAACATGATTGTATGGAATGAGTTGGTTGATTTAATTATGAAGCTGTCGTTGTCCTCCTAGACAACATCTTTAGCGCAGGCTTTAATATAAGGCATAGAGTATATAGAGGATTCTCCATGTATGCTATTATTGTCGATTTACACTGATCATTTTTATTGACCTGGAGTTTTGACTTCCTTGTGATACGATTTCTTATATCACTTTTATATTTTTCCTTGGGGTTCCAAGTGAAATATAGGCCCTTAACAGCACATCACTGCTTCCAACTTTCTGTGGTCCTCTTTGAGTGAGACCGTGATCGGCCATTGTCTCTCACTTCACTGTGTCACCACTGGACGCCCAACTCATTGTTTCCTATTAGGGTTCCACATGAGTGATGGCCTGGTTGCTGATTCTTTTTGACCATTTGATCTTCGCTATGAAGCCAGTGGAGGCACCTGTTGATAAAAGCCCGCTAGAATGCTTTTGATGTCACGCATGCCAAGTTTCTGACCCATATTACTGCAGTCACTCAACACTGGTATTTAAAATTCAAATTTTGTTGTTCATGCTGAGCGCATTGGGTTTCCAAATGGATTTCAGGGTGATGAATATCTTTCTTGCATTTATAATTTTGGACTCGACAGCTACATCCGTTCCACCTGTAATTGAAACAGTGCTGTTTAGGTAAGTGAAGGAAGTGACCTCGTTCGAATTTTGCCCCATGATACGGATAGTGATGCTTGTTGTTGGCTGGTCATCTACATCACTTCTGTGCTCACTTGAAGTCCTGTATTTGCTTCCTGCTTCTTCTGCCAACTTGTTGGCTTTCGCTTGTAAGTCTTCAAGTTTGTGTGATATTAGACTAAACATAAATCGTCGACGTAATCTGGATCTTCTAAAGTCTTCTGAACGGTGGTCTAACGTATTCTTGTCGTTTCGCTTCTCGCTCACACAGTGTTCCACATAATCCGGTCAACCACAGTTAGGAATATAATAGGTGGTATTTGTTGGCTTTGCCGTATTCTTGCTTATATGTGGAATACTTATATACTTGTTGTATTAGGTTGATGAAGATCCGGTCTATTTTGCTCCGTAGTGTTGAAGTAGTTCCCAACTTTGTTCATGGACAACACTATCGAAGTAGAGATGGAGATTTGATTGCCGTTCTGTGGTTTGTTCGATGATAATGATGATAAGTTGAGTTGAATTTTGATCTGCAGATGATTTGCTTTTCCTCAATCGACTGTGTTTCAGGGAGGAGTTTTGCACCCAGTGTATGCCTTATTCTCTCCAGGATGATAATGAGACTCAGTATTTCACTTCTCGTGGAAAACACCATGATTCCGCGTCAGTTTTTCAGAGGTCTAAGTTTTCTGTCTTTGGAAGTGCGACAAAGTAGCCTTCCAATCAGTAACCACCTTTCCTTTTTCCACACTTTTTGCAGTAGTGGCGTAAGTAAATCCGATGTGGTCTCCGGATCCGTCTTCGGTACTTCAGGGGGTATTCTGTCCCGTCCTGCTGCCTTCACGGACTTTACTAGCTCGAGTGCATTCACGACTTTTTATTTTGTTGGAGGATTAGTGTCCACTGGCGGGAGGCTCTGTGCGTTCTGTTGGTGGTGGTATTTCTGGGTGAGTTGCATGTAGGTGATGGCCGATTCAAGAGTCCTTTGAAGTTATCGGATCATCCGATTGCTTTATTTGTTCCTCTTACTCGGTAATCTGGTTTCCTTGAGCATCTTTTATTGATTTCATCATATGTGTAGATCTCTTCGCAAATAGAGACCTGGTTATTTGATTTTATGTCTTGAGGTCTCTTTTACCTGTAGCCTGCCTGTCGTGCTTAACTTGATAGCATGTCGTATAACTGTCTTTTATCTTTTCTGGCACTTATCTACACTTCTTTATTAAATGAGATTTATTGGTTACATTTTAGTTGTGGTAATGTGTTCATTAGTTGCTGACTCATTCGAGTACCATTCTTCAAGAAGTTTGCATTGATGTAAGTGGACGTCCCCTTCGAATCAGAAACCAAGAGCATAAATTAGATTTAAAAAGACACGCATAATCTTTCATATCAATGCATGTATACAATCACAGACAGCAGTTTGTTTGGAAAAGTGTGAAATTTTTAAGTAGGGAAAACACCGAAACGCCTAGGAATTTTTGGGAGCCTGTTATTCAGACCAATAAGAGATTGACATATTATTTTTCAAGTATTGGTTTTGTAGGGATTTTGTTTGATTGCATGGAGGATTTAATCATGAGCTGACATCAGTTAGAGAACCACTGGAAAACCTGGGAGTACTGGACAGCTGTTTCGTCCTAGTTTGGGACTCTTCATCAGTACGCACCCACCGGGATTCGAACCCAGGACCTTCTGGTTACAAGGCGAGCTCGTAGACCATTGAGCCACTGGGACCCGATCCAATAGTCCTTGAATTCTAACTTCTGCCAATTCACGACATAGCGCGACCACTTCGCAATGTCTTCTTCGATGAGTTACTGCCTCATCTTCAACCTGCTGTACCCTACTGGTCATTATTATAGATCAAATTTATCAACTGGTGAAAATGAATCTGATGTCATGAAAATGAAAGCTCCAGGTCAATAAAAATGATCGGTGTGAATTGACAACTCACAACAGTGGTTGGTAGAAAATACAGTTATACCATTCATGGAGAATCGTCTATATACTCTATACTCTATATTAAAGCCTTTGCTGGTGTTGTTAGGAGCTTCATAATTAAATCAATCGCTCAGATCATACAGTGGAATAAAAATGATCCACGTGAGCTACAATATCGACTTTACTGTGGTAAAATTGAATGTATGGTCTTAAACTTGATCTTAAATATAAATCAACAGTATGTCTTTCATCCATTTCAGTGATGCGTCAGTGGTAAAGCGGTTAGGACGCTCGCCGACCATGCACATGGTCCGGGGTTTGATCCCGGTCGACGCACTCTTTTACCTCGCTAAACAGAAGTAATGCTGGTAAAGAGGAAAGGTTGAGCATGTGGCTAATAACCCCATCCCGTAAAATTAAACACTGCTACAAAAACTTCAAGCCACTAGCTTGAAGGTCTAGGTTCCACTGGGAACGTGAAGGAAAACAATTTCAGTGATAGGAAGTTAACAAAACTTTCTAGTCATACTTTTTGGTGGCAGTTGAGCATAGAAACAAGCATCCATTGAAGGAAATTGCCTAGATGCCTCAGTTAGTTGTTCTTTCGTCTCTTTGTCACACGAAATTAATGCTCTCTCTGAAGAAATTAACTCACACAATATAGCCACATAGCAAGTAATAAGCATCCTCTTACTACCGCCTGTTGAAGAACTGAAGCGGAATTATGCTCTTGTCCACGACAGGTGAAATACTAAGTCTCATCATCATCCTGGAGAGAATAAAGCATACACTGGATAAAGAACCCCTCTCTGAAACACAGCGGATTCAGGAAAGATAAATCATCTGCAGATCAAAATGCAACTCAACTTATCATCATCACAGAAAACAAAGCATAGAATCGCAGTCCAACCTCTACCTACATCAACTTCATCGACTTCTAGAAGTCCTTCGACAGCATTTACCGAGACGTAATGTGGTAACTACTTGAAAACTACGGCGTACAGAGCCCAAGTCTTTACCAACCTCATTAAACACCAAAATGACAATGCCACATGTCAGTCAGGTGATCCACAACGGGAAACTCAGCGAGGCGGCCTAAGTGCATACATGAGTAAGATAAGGCGGCCTGCCTATTATCACCGATGATATTCTCAAACGTGGCGAGCTGGATTATGCTTCAAACTATGGGGGGGGGGACGAGGAGACAGGAGTACACTGGACCACAGACGACAAGACTCTAGAAGATCTGGATTCCAAATGTGGATGATGCATGTCTAATGTCACACAATCTCGAACACTTGCAAGCAAAAACCCAAAAACTGGCTGAAAAAGCTGAAGCAGCTAAGACACGACTGCAGCTGAACATAGAGAAGACGGAAGTGATGAAGATAACCAACGAACAGCAACAACAACAACAACCAGCACCAGTCACTATCAAAGACAGATTTAACAGAGGTCATCTCCTTCACTTATCCAGCCAGCCAACCAGCTAGCCAGCCAGGAAGCGTCGTTTCAACCATAGACAGTCGGAACGGATGGAGATGTCAAAGCTAGCCGGAATCGGTAAGGCAAGATACGCCTTCATCAACCTGAAACCGATTCGGAAATCTTCTGCTTCATTGAGCCTGCATGAGGAACAAGATTCAGATTCTCAACACCAATATCAAGTCGGTCAGTTCTTCTATACGGATCAGAGACTTGCACTGCGTGTCAGTGACGAAAAGGATTTCCAAGAGGCTGCAAACTTTCACCAGGAGCTGCCTCCTTCACTGGCTGGCTGGCTGGCTGGCTCCATACTGAAGATGAAATGGCCCGCCAGCCAGCCATTCAGTCAGTCAGAAAGAATTAGTAAAAAGAAACTCTGGGATCAAACCAACCAAGAACCGATCGTCCACCAAATATATGGGAGAAAATGGGGATGGATGGATCCGTCACACATTGAGGAGACTGTCGAATGACATCGTTCGCCAGGCCATTGCTCGAGTGGAATCCAAATGGAGAGAAAGGAGTGGGTTGTCCGAGGATGATATGGAGGAGATTGTGTGAAGATGTGATGAGAGATTATGGGCGATTGTAGACCCAGTTAAAGAAGATGTCAGGGAATAGAGTGAAGTGGAGATGTGTTGTTGAAGCCGCATGTTCCACTTGGAACTCAACAGAACAATAATTAATATAAAAACAATCATAAAAACAACTAGATTATAGTACACTTGCATTATCTATAAAAACTATTGAAGTGCTATTGCTCGCTTTCGTACTAAGGGAACTAAAACTAGTACAACTGTAATGTGCTGATAATAATGTCAATTGTTTTGTTATTTTATGCGAAATTATTTAGATCACATAATTCTGTATGCACGATTAATTATCGTTGTAAAGTGGATTAAAATACCGGTGAAAAATATGTTAAGTGCAAGTTAAAAAATGGATTTTACGATTTATCCATTAAGTTGTGGGGTAAATGAACAAATTTCGACTGGGATGAAGTAGGACAATCGCAATTCTGTCATATATCATACCACAGAATTACGTTATATCCATAAGCTGAATTTCTCAGATTATCACGCTTTGTAGTTTATGTGATGCTCATAGACTACTCATCGGTGCTTTTTTTTCCTATCCACATCTTCATTTTTAGTGATTTCGACTGAACAGATTTAAAGGAGTTCCGTCAGAAACATTCAAGTTTGATGCAAGTAATTATTCATGGGTGAACTGTGTTAGAGGTTAAAACAACAACAGGTCAATAGCTGCGACACGCAAACGAAAACCAGAGAAATTAACTACCTTGTGGTCCTCTGAGTTGCCGGAACTTCTTATGATTCCACCACTGAATAACAGACACAAAGCAAGTATGACAAATGTAGCAGGAAAACTTGAGTTCATTTTTATTACTTCATGGATTACTTTCAACAACCACCTACCTACGGCCTAACCAATACAAGAACGGGTTGGAAGCACTTTCCTCGCATTGAAAAATCATAATTTATAGGATTTATGGGTGACATTAAATCTGGAATGATGTAGGTTGTTAAATTATTTGACGCATTGACTATTTACAAATTAATTAAGAGAATATTCATGAAAAGTAGGTCTAAGTTCAAAATTTTGGATGGAAACAAGTCAATCACAAAGACCTCTACGCAAAGGGAAGCGGTGACACATTGGTCATTTTAGATTGTTCGAATGATATGAAGCATGAAGCCTCCTGAATAATTCTTATCCTAATGTAAAGTTGACAGTGTAGTGTAAAAACAAGATTAAGTTTCATTTTCTGGACGATGGTATATAAATTGACGCAGACGGTAAAATTTTAGGAGAACACAGAAGGTTTATTGTTTGCATTTCGGAACATTTAGTAAAGAAAAGGCTCACAGGCGTTAAAGAGGGAGATCACGCGTCATCCATTGGACGCTGGTCATATTGCGAATAATTCGAAGGTACTCAAAGTAATCAACTGGTAAGAGAAACCTAGCCTGATACGTTTTGCCGAATTAACCACCATCAGATGGTTAAAACCAAATCTGTGCAGGAAGAGAGAGAGAGAGAGAGAGAGAGAGAGGCGATTAAATTTACACAATGTCACACAATCTTTTATTACGTCATGCATTCTTCTGCACTTTTTGTTCTGTATAAAGAAGTTTACTTTCCCATCCGAAAATCACTCACTGTACTCTCTTCAGCGATTTTATTAAAAATGTTTCACTGATATTCTGTTTCTAGTTAAGATTTATTTCCATCCGAAATTTTGAACTTAGACCTACTTTTCATGAATATTCTCTTAATTAATTTGTAAATAGTCAATGCGTCAAATAATTTAACAACCTACATCATTCCAGATTTAATGGTTAGGCCGTAGGTAGGTGGTTGTTGAAAGTAATCCATGAAGTAATAAAAATGAACTCAAGTTTTCCTGCTACATTTGTCATACTTGCTTTGTGTCTGTTATTCAGTGGAATGAATTATGTTAGTCACGTAAAGAATGATTCATGTGTCTGAATGTCTTGACACCTTTTTATTAGTGAGTCTCCTATTAGAGAACTATTTGAAGATATTAAGGGTGTCCTCGAAATCGCTCTGCGATCTTGGTAGTGCTTCTGACATTTATTCACTTGTTTTTTCGTACTTGGTCCTCTGTACAGCATTTTCATGGGTAAATTTTCTTGAAGTCGATAAATGATATCTCTAGCTCTTTGTCGTTTGCTGATCAGATTCATCCGTCTTGACTCTAGAGATTCTCTGGCTTTCGCTTAATCAGTAACTGTCCCACACTTCTCTCCTATGACCTTGGCGGTCCATTTTGCTTTATCTGTTCGAAAACGGTGAACGTTTATTTTACTGCTCCTCCATCTTCGTGTTTATAGATGTTTCGATTTTGCGTTTTGAGAGTAAATTATCCAGCATAGTACGAAATTTTCTCTGAAAAGATTTTCACTGGGTGATGGTCGATTTATATTCAATGGATTCGCTGGTGATTTACAGTCCAAAGGGAACGTTTGAGTTATTCTCCCTCCCACTCTTTCTTTGACAGTGCTTTTAAGTGTATTAAAGAAGCGTTCAGCTTGACCATTCAACTGAGGATGATAGGATGGACATAGGATATGTCGGATGTTGTTGTTCTGACAGAAATGTTGAAGAAGTTTTGATGTAAACTGAGTAACATTATCAGTCACCACCAGATCGAGTAATTCAAAACCGCTGTTGAAGGAATATTCTCTGTGATAAGAACTTCTAACCATTGAGCGAAATGCATCTGTCACTATCAAGAACTGTTTTATTTGGATTGGACCACCCAAGTGAATATGAATTCCGAGACCATCCGCTTTCTTGGGTCGACTTTGACTGTTATTCCGCTGTTGTTGATAACTTAGCATCTGCTGCATATTCGCTACAAATGTGGGCTGTGTATTCCAATTTTCCATCTAGATTTAATGAAGAAACAGTTCTGAGCATCTGCCTTCATTCTGTTAATGTCTTGGTGAGAAGAATGTAGCTGACGGAGTGCTGCTCCCATCATCACTTAGGGTACAACCAGTCTTGATAGTGTTAATTGAAACACTTTTTACATCCTCCTCAAAAGAAATTGCAGCAACTCTCATAACTCTATTTTCCGTCTTGTGATTCTCAATGAGATACGAAAGTAAGTTAAACTGACCCAAGTCATATGTAGACTTTTACTTCATTGTGAAATCAACCCCAAAGGGTAACTATCAGGATTCTTTGTGTATACTGGAGTTCCTTTTCAAGAACCGAAAATTGACAACAGTGAACGTATTTTCTAACTCTTTCAGCATATTTCATCAATTTAGTGTTTTGTTTCTGTTATTCTGAACTCCATTTTGCTGTTGGACCACACCCTGGATATCATATAATACATTTCAAATTTAGATGTATTCGCATCCTTGAAGGATTAAATATACATCTGGCAGCTCTACCTAAACCAGATGGAAAGTTATCTATTTGATTTTGTCGGTATCTACTCAACTGTCTGTCTGTCTGTTTTCGACATAGAACTTTGCACAAATGTGCGGAAGTTCAAGTCGCCACATTCCGTGTAGCACGCGAAGCAAGAGAACAAAGTAAAGCATAATAGAGACAGTGAGCAGAGGTGTGAGACAAAGGAGTAATAAAGAAATACAAAACAGTTTCATTGAAGATCATAAGTCACAGGGAGTGGATGCATCTGCGCCACTGAGAACGATTTTGAGCCATGTCACCAATTGTTTCCAACCATTGATTTTTACCGTCCCGAGGACCCCAGCCTGGAAGTCTACACCTTCCTACGTAGCTAAGACCAACTGTTGTGGATTTCATTGACTGATGCCAAGTTTTTGTTTGACCGCCGCTAGCTTTTTTCCAGCCTGACCCTATATCCGCTAACATTGCTCGTCGAGGGAGGCGATGGCTTGGCATACGTAACACATGTCCTAACCATCTCAGTCTTTGTAGCTTCACGACTTCGTCGATTGATTTCCCCTGTTTACCTAGAACTCTACGCCTAACCTCCATGTTGCTCACCTTATTATGCCACTTTACACGGGAAATAGAACGCAGGCACCTATGATCAAAGGCAGCTTGTCTTTTCATGTCTTCCACTCTCAGTGGCCAGGTCTCACAACCATAAAGGAGGACGGAGCGGACTGATGAGCAGTACACCCGCCCTTTGGTTGATAGTCGAACATCTACTCAACTGCAAAGTGCACAATGAAAATTACCCGTTTTATTACAGTTTTAAGGTAACTTAGGTCATTGTAGATAAAGTACTGATTCAATTATTTCATTACTATTATAATTTTATTCTTTTATGTTCGGAGTGGAACATAAGGCTTCAAGCTTTTATCTTTGAACTTCAAGTGTCAGCGGTGTTATTCTTCCTTTTACGGCAGTCGGTTGGTTGGTGAGCATTTCATTCTACCGCTGAACCTCCAGCGCATACTAATTCAATTAAGTTTCCGGAAAATAAATGCCATTACTTTTCTTCATAGAGTTGGTCACCTAATATTTACGTCACGTCTGAAAATTGTCTGTTTTACAAGGAAAGGTGTAATTTGTTTTACACCTAGTATTTGATTTTAGGGGAATACTGAACTTTTGATTATTTATTGCTTATTATTATTTAATAAATCGTGGTTCTGTAGTTGTACAATGTAGGCGAAAGCATATTCCATCGATTTTTGCTGCTCTTTTTTTCCTGCCCTACCAATGTACAGAACTGAATAGTTAATGCCTGAGAAAAAAGATTTCACCTAACCGCTCTGGTGGACAAGTTCTCTAGACAGAAGAATGTTGTGTGTCATATGCGGACACATTGTCTTGTGTGCAGTGATGTGACTCGAAAAATGAAATCAGTCTAATCACTATCCTAATGATTGCCTCTTTTTCTCTCGTGTTGATTATGTGTCAATTTATTTTTGAATGTTGTTTTTTCTGTAAGGAAATACATCTCTATTCATAGTGTTCATAAGCATCAATAGTGCATGTTTGGTTCAAGAAAGTTAGAAAGTATTCACATGATTGTATTTTCTTCACTAAACAGTCTGATTACATAACTCGTTTTAAATCGGTTAGCAGTGTGCATTTCATGTATCATAAATAAGGGAAGTAGATGTTTCGATTCCGAAATTTTCAATGGCTTACAAGAACCATATTGAACATAGATTGCATACATTATATCCCATTATAAAACAACAAACCACATAATCAAGTTTATCCTAAGATAAAGAAACACAGTTTTATGTATTTATATCTGTAAGAATTTGTTGGTCCCTTATGGGCATTTTTGGATTACACATGCTTTGTCAATCATTTTATTATCTGTTAAATATTGTGTATCTCTGAATTACCTAGTTCGTACTTTTGTTCGTAGATGACAACTTATTGTTTGTTAAAAATTCAGGATTTCTCACAGTATACGTATAAGTGTATACTTGTTCTTTATTCTGATATCAATTCATAAAGAGCTTGCACGAGGAATACAGCTCTTCCTCAAGCTCTGATCACTCGACCACACTATTAACTAACTAGCGCTATTAATAGGTTGTCTGTCTATCTGTCTGTTTTCGACATAGAACTTTGCACAAATGTGCGGTAGTTCAAGTCGCCACACTCCCTCCTTGTAGTGCACAAAGCAAGAGAAGAAAGTAGAAGAAATGCATAATATGGGCAGTAAACAGAGGTGTGAGACAAAGGAGGAGTAATAACGAAGAATAAAACAGTTTCACTGGAAATCATAAGTCACAAGGAGTGGATTCATCTGCGCCACTGAGAACCATTTTGAGCCATGTCACCAATTGTTTCCAACCATTGATTTTTACCGTCCCGAGGACCCCAGCTTGGAAGTCTACACCTTCCTACGTGACAGGCTTAGACTAACTGTTGTAGATTTCATTGACTGGTGCCATGTTTTGTTTTGACCGCCGCTAGCTTTTTTCCAGCCTGACCCTATATCCGCTAACACTATTAATAGGTTAGTTAGTACCAGTTTAATTTCATTTAATCGATAAAATAACCAGCCAGTTGTAGATTAGTAGTATAATCAGTTTAACAGACGGCAAAATCTGTCTAAATTTTTGATGTAACTCGTAACACAAAGATGATAACAGCGTATGGCGTATATAGAGAAAGTTTGTTCAAGTAAACACGCCTTTTGCAATGCCACTTACGGAAAGTCAACATAATCATGGGGACCTCAAAATATTTTTTATTTTTTTAAATTTTTATTATAGTTTGATTCCACACCGTATTTTTGGTACAAGAATGGAATTTTCAACATGGATATCGATAGCCCAAATTTCGCAGGTCGACAATAGATATCAGGTGTGAGTCGGCGTGGGCTCGAACCCCGGACCATGTACATGATCGGCGAGAGTCCTAACCGCTGTGCCACCGACGCACATTTTATGGAAATGTGATGAAGAACTAACGTATTTTTGCTTTTTTGACAGGTTTTTATCCGTCATAAAGACTAAAACCGAGCAACTTATATATATATATATATATATATATATATATATATAATTCATCCGCTTGCTTTTGTTTATGGTGTACATTTCGAACTAGTATTAAAATATGTCTGTGTCAGCGTCTAATAATTCTTATTTCATCCAGCATATTTTATTCTTTAAGTAACCATTATCATCATTATTGCTACTTCAGGAGGATACTGTAACCCGCCTTCCACCATTGAAAACAATAGTACTCAATCCAGCATTAGATTGGGAATTTGAACTGGACACATTTCAAAAACGTGCAATACTTTGCCTTGAAAACAACCAAACAGTGTTTGTAGCAGCGCATACGTCATCTGGTAAAACTGCTATTGCAGAATACGCATGTGCTATTTGTTTGCGTCGTGGGTCAAGAGTAATCTACACTAGCCCAGTCAAGGCTTTATCAAACCAAAAGTTTTACGATTTCCGGTTAGTTAATATATATGTGTATTTTACACAAATATACCTATCCTTATTGTCTACTGTAATGTCTCACAGACTTTGCTACCATATAGTGTCAAATTCCATCCCACCGAATATTATCCGAATACCCTGGTCACTGGAATCTGTTTTCACATAGAAGTAGCAGACATAACTCTGTAGTCCAGCTTATGGGTTTTTATCTTGAATCACTGGTATCTGCCAATTTCTCTAGGCATAACACTCATTCATTCAGTTTATTTTGATTTTGTAAAAAGGTGGCAGCAGTTAGATTATCAGCCGTAGAAACAAGCCGTAGGCAGAGAGTGACCAGCTTACCAATTAAACAGGAGGTTCATTGCATAACTGTCTAGAAAGTTATAAGATTCCTATAAAATCTATGCATTTATTCAGTTTAGTTGTAACATTCTGTACTGAAGCTTTGCTCCATACCAGTGTAATGGCTTATAAACGTAGAATAATTCAGCCAAATCAGTAAGTTAAGTATTTTAACACCAGGTAGTGAATAACTGCATGTTCTTAGAATAGAGTATAATACACTCTAAATTTCAATCTTATCGGACATTATATCAAGTCTGTCTATGAAACTACAACACTGCATTACAAAAGGCTGTATTAAGCGGTAGACTATGAACTAATGAATTATGTGAGTGATTCATAGTAAAACATCAAAGTATGTGTGAAATCCTCTTTTCAGTTTGTTGTGTTATGTTATGTGTTATGATATATGGGTCATCCGTTCAAACATTCAACTTCAGAACACCATAGTTGTGCTTGCGCACCAGGCCCACTTCATATATAGAGTTTTCGGTTGACAGGCTAATACCTATGTGTATGTAAAACATGAATGGCTGTTAAGACACATTTGAACATGAAAGACTTTGGAATTTATTTCCTCGTGAATTTTAAGGTAGACTAAAACTCGTTATGTATAAACATATAAACTATTCTAACCTTTATTATTATTATAAATTTTTCAATACACTCTAGGAAAAAATTTAATGGAAACGTTGGTTTAGTTACCGGTGATATAAGGTTGGCCCCTGAGGCACCACTACTGATTATGACTACTGAAGTGTTACACAACATGTTGTGTTCAAGCTCTGAAATGATCAAGGATCTCGAGATAGTAGTTTTGGATGAAGTAAGTAAAATCGTTTATTCAGCGAAGTTGCTGACCATTTATTTCGTTGCTGTTTCTGTTGTTTCTTAACCCTAAATTTGAAAGTGATTTAAATATTTCTCTCCTAAACACATGTATTGGTGATTTGAAACGAAAATGGTCATGACTCCAGTTTACATCAATCCATATCACAGTAAGCTCCAGGATCTATATGCTGATAAGGAAAAAAATGCTGATGAAATGAACCATCTAGTTCACATTGTAGTTAATCGCTTGAAAATACAGGGATACTGGATATTAAACTTGTTCACTCCAGAAATGCTAAATGCACAAATTTACTAAAATCTGTCAGCAGTTCCAAATGCGTATTTCTGAGTAAATTTTTTATTTTCAGTAAACTAATTACTTTAACTTTTCTGATATTCACTAGATAGCATTCAGAGGTTTGAGTGGCTTAATAGCTTCAGTTGTTGTTGTTGTTGTTGTTTTGAGGCACACGGGAAGTGAACAGGTTTAGACAATCACCGCCTTCTCTAGGCCTAGCGCCTCAAAAGTCCGACTTTATTCTGCATCGTGTACTGTGACATAGAGACGATTTCAATTTTCTTAAAGATCTACCCATTGACTAGTTTGACCAGTAAGACAAAATTGTTTAAAAATGGAAGGTCTGTGACACCACCCTAATGACAAGAACTACACTTCCGAGCGCATCCAATCAGGGTCCGTCGCAAGTGCATATTCTTCTTTGTTGTTGCTGTTCTTGTTGAAGTTACAGAAAAATACTCTTATCCCTATGTAATTAACACCACTGCTTGACGAAGGACAAACCTCCATCAGCGTGATGTAATTGAGGTGATCAATAAAATGAATTTGGAGTATGTGTTCGAAATATTATTGCTATTGTTCTGTTGAGTTCCAAGTGGAACATGCGGCTTCAACAACACACCTCCACTTCACTCCCTGACATCTTCTTTAACTGGGTCTACAATCGCCCATAATCTCTCATCACATCTTCACACAATCTCCTCCATATCATCCTCGGACAACCCACTCCTTTCTCTCCATTTGGATTCCACTCGAGCAATGGCCTGGCGAACGATGTCATTCGACAGTCTCCTCAATGTGTGACGGATCCATCCATCCCCATTTTCTCCCATATATTTGGTGGACGATCGGTTCTTGGTTGGTTTGATCCCAGAGTTTCTTTTTACTAATTCTTTCTGACTGACTGAATGGCTGGCTGGCGGGCCATTTCATCTTCAGTATGGAGCCAGCCAGCCAGCCAGCCAGTGAAGGAGGCAGCTCCTGGTGAAAGTTTGCAGCCTCTTGGAAATCCTTTTCGTCACTGACACGCAGTGCAAGTCTCTGATCCGTATAGAAGAACTGACCGACTTGATATTGGTGTTGAGAATCTGAATCTTGTTCCTCATGCAGGCTCAATGAAGCAGAAGATTTCCGAATCGGTTTCAGGTTGATGAAGGCGTATCTTGCCTTACCGATTCCGGCTAGCTTTGACATCTCCATCTGTTCCGACTGTCTATGGTTGAAACGACGCTTCCTGGCTGGCTAGCTGGTTGGCTGGCTGGATAAGTGAAGGAGATGACCTCTGTTAAATCTGTCTTTGATAGTGACTGGTGCTGGTTGTTGTTGTTGTTGCTGTTCGTTGGTTATCTTCATCACTTCCGTCTTCTCTATGTTCAGCTGCAGTCGTGTCTTAGCTGCTTCAGCTTTTTCAGCCAGTTTTTGGGTTTTTGCTTGCAAGTGTTCGAGATTGTGTGACATTAGACATGCATCATCCACATTTGGAATCCAGATCTTCTAGAGTCTTGTCGTCTGTGGTCCAGTGTACTCCTGTCTCCTCGTCCCCCCCCCATAGTTTGAAGCATAATCCAGCTCGCCACGTTTGAGAATATCATCGGTGATAATAGGCAGGCCGCCTTATCTTACTCATGTATGCACTTAGGCCGCCTCGCTGAGTTTCCCGTTGTGGATCACCTGACTGACATGTGGCATTGTCATTTTGGTGTTTAATGAGGTTGGTATAGACTTGGGCTCTGTACGCCGTAGTTTTCAAGTAGTTACCACATTACGTCTCGGTAAATGCTGTCGAAGGACTTCTCGAAGTCGATGAAGTTGATGTAGGTAGAGGTTGGACTGCGATTCTATGCTTTGTTTTCTGTGATGATGATAAGTTGAGTTGCATTTCAATCTTTCCTGAATCCGCTGTGTTTCAGAGAGGGGTTCTTTATCCAGTGTATGCTTTATTCTCTCCAGGATGATGATGAGACTTAGTATTTCACCTGTCGTGGACAACACCATGATTCCGCGTCAGTTTTTTATGAGGCCCTAGATTTCCTTCTTTGGTAGTGCCACAAGATAGCCTTTCTTCCAATTCTTAGGTACCTATTCATCCTTCCAAGCGTTTTGCAATGGTGGCGTAAGCATATCCGCTGCGGTCTCCGGATCCGCATTTGGCATTTCTCGGCGAATTGTAGGTGTTTGTTGATTCAAGAGTCCTTTGAAGTTATCAGATCATCCGATTGTTTAATTTGTTCCTCCTACTCGGTAATCTGGTTTCCTTGAGCATCTTTTATGGTTTCATCATCAGGGTTGATCTCTTCGCAAATAGAGACCTGGTTATTTGATATAATGTCCTGAGGTCTGTTTTACCTGCAGTCTGCCTCTTCTGATTCCGTTGACAGTGTGTCGTAGAATTGTCTTTGGTCTTTCCTACCACTCTTCTTCACTTCTTTATTCTGGGTGTTGTAGATTGGACTCAGATTCTCGTTTTGTTGCCCATCTTTGCATTGAGTCATTTCCTGTCTCATCATCCTCCTCTCCTCCATTTCATTAGCTTCCAGATAGGTGTCCATTGAGAGCCATTCTTTGTCTTTTCTCTTCCTTCTTCCTAGAGCAGCTGTACACGAACCCTTGAACATCACCAACAGAGAGTTAGTTCAGTGTTCTTCCACACAGGCTTCCTCATTGATGCTACGTAGTGTCTCCTAATTTGCTTTCATCTGATATCTGTAATGAAAGCATGGGTTATAGTTTTGTCCTTCAGTTCCTGAATATTGAAATTGAATTATGGTGGCCTGTTTCCAGTTGTTCTGAAGGATTTCAGCTTCACTTTGAAGATTCCTAGAACTGGATGGTGGTCTGAGCCCTCCGACATCTGCTTCCCTTCTCGACTTTGTATCCAGCCGACTAGCTGTGTCAGCCTCCACTTCCTTGATCAGTATTGATATGAAATCTGTTTGATTTGTGGCATGTCCGTCAGACGAAATCAATGTCGCTGGCTTTGTGTATATCCTTGTGTATGCACACACTCCCTCCGATCACCAAATCGTTGGGAGAGCAGAAGTCTGCAAATAGCTCTCCATTCTCATTCATTTCTCCAGGTGAGAGTCTCTTGATCCATGATGAATCCTCTTCGAGTATTATCAGGTTTCAGTTTGTCGTTCATATCGCTCATGAGGATTTTGATGTTACCACTTGCGGTGTTGTCCATTACTGTTTGTAGTTGTCTGTAAAACTCTTCCCTTCTTGTTTTGTTCCGCGTTGTTTGTAGCACTGTGCGTAGCATTATTGCATGATAATTGTAACCTTCCTGCCTTCTTATGGAGTTGAATCTTGTTGTCATGATCCTGCAGGATGAGATTGGTTCCCATTGCATTAGAGCTTTGGCTGACGCTGGCGACATCATCATAGACACTCACTGTCTTAGTGTGTCCGTGGTTGTCGTCTGGGTGACCAGACTGGAGTAGATTACTGACTCTCCAGTTGACAATGTTGTCAATCCACATCCATTCCATCTGCTTTCTCAGGTTCGCAGCATATGTATGCCATATCTTCGCATTTCCTTGGCTACTTGGGAAGCCTTTCCAGCCAGTCTCGTAGATTGTACAGACATTCCACGTCCTCAATCTAACTCTTGCTCTCATCGAGAGAAGACACATCGGCTGGTTGACTGACTGGCTTCCCGGAGGCCAGCTTTCGCCAGTAAGCCGTGTCCTCTCGCCTCTCCGATTCGAGCGACGAATAAGATTGTTGTCATTTGAATATTGTGAATATATTTTCTGTGTGTTGAGGTTTCTCTGTCGGTTTGATAGGTTTAGTGGTGTAGAGTTTCTAGCCCTACACACAACCCTCTCTCTTTACGAGGGCCTCGGACCGGGTAGAAAACTAGCGATCTCGTTAACCGGGTGAAGTTTTGTTATATAACATATTAAAACTATATAAATGAGTTTATTGATTTCATGAAAACTGTCTATATACGTGCTCTGTAAATAAGAATATTTGAACATAACGCAGACTAATATTCGTATTATTGGATTTGTATAGCTACATGCTATAGTGAGAACATAGTACTTTTTCATGTGAAATAACTGCATAATCAAGTGTATTTTCTAGTCATGTTGCGCCTTTGAAATGAAGTAATAATTATTTTCTTTTCCAGTCATTATCTGTGTCGTTCTCAATGTGGCAAAACATTCAAGTAATCATTGGCAAGGCTAAATTACCTTTCAATAGTAAAGCGTGTTTTTCAGCTTCTTAACTTTGCTTGCAGTGCTATTAAGATGCCTGTGATTATTTGTAATTAATTTTATGGGCAAGTGGTAGTCCTTTATGGCTTTCCATTTATTCATCAAACAGCATAGTAGTAAAGGACGGCTAGGGATGTGTATTATTATTGTTTTCTTGGGTTAGGGGTGGAACATATTGCTTCAGCAACATGTCTCCTTCTCCCCACACGCTCTCCATCCTGTCACTCTTGGACATCCAACTCGCGGTTTCCCATTAACGGGCCACCTGAGTGATGACCTGGCATATTCGTCAGGCAAAATCTTGCCAGTTAGTTGGATCCTGGGATTCTCTGTTGGTTATGCTTTCCGACCAGCCATCTGATCTTCATTATGGAGCCAACAAAAATAGCTGTTGAAAAAAGTCTGCAACTTGTTGGGAATGTTTTCGGCGATGGGCTAAGTCTCTGAACAATTTAGAAGTAGAATTTTGCGTGTCTGACAACCTAGTTGTCGTGGACACTCATGAAGTGAAATCGTATCCTGTTTTTATTTATCGCAAAACCTTAGGCGTGGATTATCAGCGTCGTACACTTTATGCATAACGGAGTGGTAAAAAAACTAATCAGTATCAGCAGACACACTCGTGTGCCTTATGGCTTTGATTATAGGTAGAGTAGTTCGCGATCAATTGTTTATTTGCATTTCTGAGTCAGAGATAAAGAGTGTGAAATAACACTGTGGAGACGTTATTTAATACTAATTTTTTTCACATTAATTTACAGGTATATCTTGAAAGATTCATGTTATGTGTAGTTTTATTTTTAAATTTTAGAAACTTTTCTCCATTTGCAAATAGAATTAGTTGCAGAACTCTTTCTAAATACGCATGAAGTGAAAATATAACAAAACAACTAGTCGTTTTAATAGATTTGGATAGCATTACTAGAACAGGTAGTTCATCTGGAAAAGAAACTGAGATGTATTTGAGCCATTACATTTCGAACAGTCGGATCACTTATTCATTCACATGTATTAAATATGAAATACAAATAGAAATCAAAGGCGAATTAAAATAAACAAAATCATAAGAGATTTAAGCATATGAAGGAAGGATAGTATGTAACGACAGTCTTGGTAATAGAATCACATAAGGATTACTATGGTAGGTTAATGATAATAATAATAATAACAACAGTAAATTAATTTTGTACACACAGTGGTGATGGGCCAGGAGTGGAGAGCTATCATCCCAGGGTATTCCAACGTGAAACATCTGACAGTTTTTGTTTTGCTGTAGGTGAGATCGGTAGTCTGCCACCACACCCAAACACACGTATATTCGTATACATTACGAGGTGTGACATAATTACTTGTGTAATATCGAGGCTTATGGTATAGCCTCATTTTGACTTTCTTGATAATTATAAGCCGGATTGCACAGTAAGATTTACGGATGACAGGATCTGATCTTCATCTTATATCATTACTGTTTACTTCTTCGTTGTAGGATAATTTGGTGTAGACATCTTCCTTTGGGACGATATAAACTGTAGGCTTCGCAGGCGAACTCCGTCTTTCAATAACGCTGTCTAAATATTCTTTTAGACATGTTTCCCTTTTATGTAGTGTAACTTATAAAAAATGTTAGTTTAACACTGTAGAGTCAGCTAAAACGGACTCAGTGACAAGACGACTTTCTCTCTCCTACTTTTCGGGAATCACTGCAGGTTAGATAAGTTTTTGGAGGGTCTGGCGGGTGTCGATCCCTGAATGTCTTTCCTCTGAACTCCGTTTACTTTACTAATTGTTTGTAATTTTTCTCTTTTTGTTCAGGTTCACTATATTAATGACCCCGAGAGAGGTTATGTTTGGGAGCAAATTATGATAATGCTGCCCAAGCATGTTCTACTTGTAATGTTGAGCGCCTCAGTGCCTAATCACCTAGAGCTTGCTGAATGGTTAGGCCAAATTCGTGGTTGTGAGATTCATGTGGTTGCGACGGAAACTCGTCCAGTTCCATTAGAACATTTTCTATACACTGGCACAAGTGAATATGCAACAGGAGACCTTATGCATCGTATTGTCAGTCAGACAAATGCTTTTGACACTGTCGGTAAGATGTTGAATGATTTTCTTTACTCTAAGCCTATTCCCCATTTAGTAAAATAATAAATTATCCTCTTTTCTCATACAAAAAAGTGTTGTGGAGTCTGACTGTCTTTTTTTCTAATGGAACTGTTTACCTACTATTAATTCGTGAACAAGGTTCACCAGTGATTATAACAGGCATCCGTTCCCTCCAATTTCGTATTTGTAAGATAGGCGGTTTAGCAAACTAGATGAACATTGTGGTTATTATCCTTGAGTAAGAAGGATGGTCAAGTAATAAACCGTTGAAAGATTTGTCTCAAATTTTGTATGAAATAATTAAGATCATCAAGATGTATGTATCACGAGAATTCTCTCTCGGACACCTAGCTTGCAAACTGAATGCAGTCTTGACGTAGACTTGCAAACTGTAACTTATTGGAAAATTAAAGCGAAATAAAGGAGAGAATGTCTGATAGTGCATCTTTTGATGACAGTGTCTATTTGTTGAGAAAGGTGGAGATTCGTAAGACCCTTAAAATTCTTCTATTTTCTTCAAGTTAAAGCTAAAAATTGCTTACAATGATGAATGAACTATTCTTAAGCACCTAGAGAAAGTGGGTACACAATTACATGTCACCTCCATATGGTATTCATCACTACCATTCGTATACATCTTTATTTCTGGGGAAAAGTTGTGCTTCTTTGATGATGGTAACAACTTAATAATAAGAGAGAGCTGTACCGTTATTCAAATGTGAAAATGTGACATATTTCGATTGGCGAGTCGATGTTGTTGAGGAAGAGAGCACATGGAATAAATAGTTGTGTTAATGTGTTGTCAATATGTTATAAGGAGGTAGGTTTTCACGCAGCTGCAAATTTCTTTGTATGAATAATTTTACCTACGTGAACGGGATAATTTTTCCAGCACAATTTAGCATTACACTGCATAGTTCTCCTAACCAGTTAATTATGCTGAAGCTCACTGTGCACAACAAATAAATGCTTCCTTTAAAGAGAATTAAACTCTAACTTACTGTTTTTTATTTATCTACACAGGTTATAATCGAGCGACTGTATCTTATAGAAATCAAAAGATGCATAGTGTCCCTTTTCGAGGTAAGTGTTCATCATCTCTTTCTTCAATTTTAATCATGTACGGTATACAGTAATTGTGATATTCAACAGGTTAATTTATTAGTAATAATTATGCTTAAATTAGACAGCATTGATGCCTTATTGATCGCCATTCAAGGGGAAAATCTTGCTTCAGTCATTCTATTCCGCACCAGCGTTACGTCTTCAGCTTCTACGTACACTTTATACATAAAATGGACATTATTTTGCGGAGCAGTCTACCCAGGTCGGAAGTATATATATATATATATATTATGGGGAAAATTGTCCTTACAATCATACATCCGACCTGATCGTATGTTTTCCGAGTTCAGTGAATTAGAACAGTCATTATCATCAGTATTCGGAATAAAGCTACATTGAACAAGTTATGAAGTTTTGTGAATACATTGATATGATTATGAGAAGTAAATTGTGATCGAAACGTCATCTAGCTATTGATATTGCAACACTGTGTGTGCTACATCAGATAAACTTATCTAAAGTGGGATTATACTCTACCATTGTGCCGAAATTTCAGTTTCGTATACTACCATTTCATTTTTCATTTTTTCTTTCAGATTCTAATAAAAATGAATTTTTCAATAAACTTAATAAGAATATATGGCTCGGCTTTATTCGTGTGCTAAAAGAATGCGATTTGATGCCAGTTATAGCATTCGGTTTTTCTCGAAAAGCCCTAGAGACATTGGCAGGCAACGTTCTTACGGTGGATCTTCTTGACTTCGGTATCTGCTGTTACCTGTATACATACGTTTCTCTTTGGGTTGTTTTTATGTATAGTACTTTTTGGTTTCACTTATGATGATTGCCTTCCACTTTTAGCTCTTGTGGGACTCAGCATATTGTATACACTAGCTTGACTAGTATTTGTAGAACCAATTTCGACGTTGTCATCGATTTACGCATGTATACAATGTTTTTGTGGCACGCACGCGTATGCACAAACACACAGATAAAAATACGTTCAATTGGTAACTACTATGAGAGTCTGGTTTTATAGATCTAGTCGTCTCAGTTTGTTTAATTTAAATGTATATGGTGTAGGCGTTTTATGTGATATGCGCAATGTTAGATAGAGTCTGCCCGATAGTTGATCAATCACGATTCAAGTTGTGCAAAACTTGACCATTCATTTATTATTCAGACAAACAACCAATCAGATTACACTCACTACTCTGCGCGTGCTGCTGCACAATTGTATCCGAGTTGCCACTTGCATTATTGTTATTAAAAATGTGTAACTATCAGTCGCCCACCCATTCGGAACTCTGTATTAAACATTATAATGTTCTTTTTAGTAGTGTAGCGGTTTTATATAGTTCTTGTCGAACGACTTAGCCAAACAAGTTTTTACAGTGTAAAAAATGACACTAATTGATCGCAGTAGTGTTCGAACACATTGTCTGTATCACACCACCACAATGCCACCTTTTATG
Source organism: Trichobilharzia regenti (assembly GCA_944472135.2). NCBI lineage: Eukaryota > Metazoa > Platyhelminthes > Trematoda > Strigeidida > Schistosomatidae > Trichobilharzia > Trichobilharzia regenti. The sequence continues at coordinate 71,582,931 of OX235270.1, read as the reverse complement.
AAAACAGTTGATTACAATATATGTGACAAACTGATAAATGAAGTTATGTTGACTAGTTAGTATACATGTTCTAAGTCATGGATACTTATATTTGCACATTTAATATGTTATCCAGACTATGTGAGTCATATCAACTTGTCTACTTAGTTTTTAATCCAATATTCAGGTTCACGTGATGGCCTAATTCCTTATTTTTAATTCTAGTGGTTGTTCTCGTTTGATAATGTATAGTTGCACTTTTGTCGATGCTGTATGTCTGTAATTGTCTGACTGAATAAATAAAGTAACTATATTATCGATTTACACACAGTACTTCTGGTACTACAGTTTTGCTGCTTACTGCTAATGAGGTGTGTGCTACTGATAAGATTTATTATTAGTATATAGAGAGACGTTCTTTGGCATAAAAATATAAACTAGCGGAGTTATAGATTTGACGTCAAGGTGAGTAAATGAACTAGTGTTGCAGCAAAACATGGGAGACACGAAAAGAAGACAAAGGAACACAATACGAAGGGCAAAAGTGTCACGACACAGGAAATCTATGTAAATGACGATTTTCGTATAATGGTGTACATAATTTCTTCTTTAAGGCATGTCCAATTGCAAATAAACATTCCTATTATGAAGTCTCTTTTCTTCTACCGTTACATTTGGTGTCGCTACCTTCAAACAATGGACTTCGCTGCGTCGGTGGATGCCAAGGATCTGCCAGTGAAGGAGGTTGTTCTGGGGATGCTAATGGAGAGGTCGGGCAGAGTTGGCGTATGACAGTTTGGAGCAGTCAGGTGATAAAAAGACCTGGAAAGTAGTGATTGAACGACTGGTGGCGGAGTTTGACAGCCCGACGAACAGACAACTGGCAATGCAACAATTCCGTGCCACGAAGCTACATCTGATGGAAACCCGTTAGTGTTGGCGGTGAACCTGACGAATCTGCTTTGTCGCGCAGTTATTGACTTCCAAGTTCATCGAGAGTGTCCTAGACCACATTTCTCAGCTACACAACCCACGGATATTGGTGAGCCAACAAAGGTGACTATATAGCTGTTGAGCACAATGGTAGACGCAAAAGAGCCACCGAAATCGAACCTGTGGAAACAGGAAATTGAAGGTTTGAAGCGTGAATGCGCGCCAAGGAAGACCAGTGCTTTGAATGTGGCATATCAGGACACCCGAGGAGGCACTGCCCAGAAAGATGGAGAAGAAAAAATTCAGTTAAATGTTATTTCGCTTCCAAAAGGCTATAATTAGTGGGAGCTATCGAGATTGGGGCTATGTATCCTGAATCGCGAATGAGTGGCCAATAAGTAGCATGTTTAATAGATACAGAGCTGACAGTTTAACTAATAGATAAGAATCTATGTCAGTAACAAAAGCTACACTACTGTTACTGTCTGTTTGACGAACGGTGTTAATTTAGATTATTGAGATAATACTTCTTGTTGTCATGTAATCCTGCGTAAAGTAGTGGACTGAAATTAATCGGCATTTTGCTAGACTTTCCAAATGCATCAGAATAAATATGTCAAAATACTGGTCCGCTGATATTCCTGTCTTTTGAATGACTTAACAACATGTCGTTTAAAGTCATTTGGCATGTTGGTGACTTATCCAAAAGACATAGGACCAGAATTTGGATATGTTTTTACTATCGCATTTGAAAAGCCTAGCAATATATCGTTCACAATCAGTCTAAAATGATGTACTCGTTACTTAATGCTCAAATTACTTCTAAATTCAATTATAAAACGTGCAGTATTCCTGTGTCTTCATTTTAAAGATGCGCTATGAACTTATATTTCCTTTTCAATGCACAGATATACTGGCAATCTGCCTATCTGTCTGTTTTCGACAAAGAACTTTGCACATATGCGCTGCAGTTCAAGTCGCCACACTCCATGTAGCACACACAATTAATGAATTAAAGCAACGAACTCTCACTGAAACTCAGCGCGCGCTAGTAAAAATGATTTCAAGCAGTAATGATCCCTCAAGCAACTCATTTCCTTCCTACCTTACTTTTATTTTTATACATAGTTTCCTGTATTCTACCTTTGCTAACCTTGGCTTTTTAACTTTCGACAGCCTTTCGCCTTTGTCGAGATTCCCAGCCTATCCGTGTCGTTTCGAGATGTTAGTCAGTAGTCCTCAAAATGGTTGTTCCCAATGTGACATCTAGCACAGATATCCTGAAACCGCGTTCAAGCTGGCTACCTACAATGTTCGGACGCTGATGCGAATCGGACAACATGCAGGGTTGGCAAGAACTTTGGAAAGCCTCGCTATCGATGTCTGCTGCATTTCGGAGATCCGCATTCAAGATCCCAGTGAAGTGCTTCGACGATCCTCTCCATCTGGAAGTTCTAGTAGTATGTACCACCTGCGCTTATCCGGGGACCCTGTGGCGTCGGCATCCGGCGTAGCTGGTGTCTGTGTCGCACTGAGCGCTAGAGCCGAAGATGCACTGCTCGACTGGATTCCCATTAACAGTCGTTTATGTACTGTGAGGCTGGAAGGTTATACGAAAGTAAGGAGTAGTAGACCAGATAGGCGATGTCTATTTGTTGTCTCTGCCTGTGCACCGACGGATTGCAGCCCGGATGCAGTGAAGGATGAGTTTTACTACCAACTGGGCGATTTCTTGAAACAGGCGGGTCGGAGGGCTGGGACTTGAATGCACAGGTTGGGCGTCTAAGCTCAGAGGAGAATCGTCTAGGTGGTCAGTGGGGACTATATGGTCACAGAACAGATAATGGGGACCGTCTTCCGCAGCTTTGCGCGGATCACAAACTATTTCTAGCCAGCACCAACTTCCGGCACAGCCATCGCCGTAGCGCTACCTGGCGTCCTCCCTCTGCGAAGCAAGCTTGGACTCAGATTGATCATATTGCAGTCAGTTTCCGGTGGCGAGGATGCATACAAGACTGTCGCTCCTTCTGGAGCACATGCCTGTACTCCGATCATGCGTTAGTGGGTGCCAAGTTCGTCTTGCGATTTGGTGGGGTTCGTAAAAGCCGTCGTCTAAACGCTGATGTGAGCAAACCAGTAGCACCTGCTGCTTCTTTGAAATATCAGAATGTTATGTACTCGTCGCCAAGTTATGCTATGTACTGGTCGAGAATTTAATAGTCCTGACGCAAGAAGGCGGAAATCAGAAGACCACTAGGTTTGCGATGATACTTCTATTTTCCAAACACAAGGAGAATGCGAAAGTGGTATCACATCAAAAGTAAGTAACACAAATTGTGAGAGCGAAATATATATGAATGTCCAGACAAGGGTGTGAACAAATCAATAGACAGTCTTAACATGAAGTCAGTGCTACTATACAGATCAGAGACTTGGCGAGTCATAAAGAGCATCTCAAACAAACTCCAAACCTTCATTAACAGCTGTCTCCGCTCAATACTCAAGATCAGATGGCCAGAAAAGATCAGCAACAGGGATCTCTGTCAATGAGCGAACCAATCAGGAACCGATTGTGAAACAAATAGGCAGAAAGAAATGGAGATGGATTGGCCATAGTCTGAGGAAACCATCAAGTGACATCACTAGACAAGCCCTCGAGTGGAACCCGGAAGGGAGGCGGCGAGTTGGTCGTCCAAGGGTGACTTGGAGGAGATCATGCGAGGAGGAGATGAAAGCATGTGGACAGACCTGGAGCGGGGTGAAAAAGTTGTCAGAAAACCGAAGGCAATGGAGGTGCGCAGCTGAAGCCCTATGTTCCTCTAGGAACTAAAGGATACAATAATAATAATAAATAATCGATCCATATATACATAGCAAAATATAGCAGACATGTCAACAACCACCATATATGGATATATGTCACCAAGCAACGGACTGTCAACAAACACTCATATTATATTATATATAATGTAAGGGGAATATATATTGTTAAAGGAGACAGGTTCATCAAAATGAAATGGTCACAGACTAAGCGAGCAACAGAAGAGAGACCATCATATATATATATATATATATATATATATATATGGATACATATAACAGAATGACTTAAATTCAATGCTTGCCAGCAACCCCCTAAGTAGTATAGATGAACATTGGCTTCATGTGCAAGGTGCCATGCAAAAGGCGAGTGTAGCCGCTTGCGGCTTGAAAGAATGCTCCGCTAACAACCACTGGGTTTCTGCGAGTTCCTTGCAACTCATGGATGAACGCCGGTCCATTCCGGCTGGCAGCGAATACAACAATCAGCGAAAGGCGCTCACGCGCAAGATTAGACAGTGTTTACGTAAGGACCGCGAAGCCTGGTGGTCAGAACGTGCGTGTGAGATGGAGTCAGCTGCTGCATCTGGCAACAGTCGGAAGCTGTTCCAACTCATACGAGCCACCGGCAGCAAGAAACAAGGTGTCAGCGAGACGGTCTGTGAGGCAGATGGCACTCCAATTACCAGCCTGAAAAGACGCCTGGAACGCTGGGCAGAGCACTTCGGGAAGCAGTTCAGCTGGCCACCAGCTTCAGTGTCTACTATCATTAGCCCGAGTGCTCCTTGGTCGGTTAGTACCGACCCACCCACCGAAGCGGAGGTCCGTAAGGAACTCCAAGTTCTGAAACGCCATAAGGCGCCCGGCCCAGACAAATTACCCCCGGCTCTTTTTAAAGATGGTGGCGAGACTCTCACAATGGCTCTAACTGGGTTGTTCAGGAAGGTGTGGGAGACAGAGAGTGTACCATCAATGTGGAACGAAGCCATTATCGTCCCCATCTTTAAAAAGGGTCGACGTAATTCGTGTGACAATCATAGGGGTATCAGTCTGTTACCAGTCGCGTCTAAAATATTGGCTGCTGTCTTGCTTCGCAGACTGTGCAAAATACGTGAAGGATTGATTCGCGAAGAGCAGGCTGGGTTTCGTTCAGGTCGTGGATGCATTGATCATGTGTTCACCCTTCGTCAGTTGTTGGAACACCGCCACACGTATTGCAGGCCAACGATCGTTGTGTTTCTTGATATTAGGGCTGCCTTCGATTCGTTGGACAGAACTGTGCTCTGGAACTGTCTGTTAGAGAGAGGTGTACCTGAGAAATTTGTTAACATCCTGAAAGCCCTATACAGAAACACCTCAGGTAGAGTGAGGGCATACAACCAACTATCACCACTGTTCCCAACCAACAGTGGGGTTAGACAGGGTTGCCCAATCTCTCCGTTTCTCTTTAACTTTGCCATCGATGACATTCTGGAGTCAGCTCTGAAGGAGGTGTAGATCTGCTACCTGGAGATAGACTTTTCGACCTCGAGTATGCAGACGATATCGTCTTACTGTGCGATAGCATGCAGGCTGCCCAAATCGCACTTAATCAGTTGGCGATCAGTGTCTGTAAGTATGGTATGTGCTTTGCGCCGTCTAAGTGCAAAGTACTGTTACAAGATTGGCAGGAGCCTGTACCTGCACTCACTCTTGCGGGTGAACCGCTTGAAGTTGTTGATAAGTTTGTGTACCTGGGTAGTTGTGTGAGTGCTGGCGGAGGGGTGACGGATGAGATTTCCAACCGTATAATGAAGGCTAGGGTGGCATACATCAACTTGAGCCACCTCTGGCGCCGTCGCGACGTTAGCCTGGCTGTCAAAGGTCGGGTATACAATGCTTCGGTGCGGGCTGCGCTGCTCTACGCCTGTGAAACCTGGCCTCTCCGAGCTGAGGATGTGCGGCGACTCTGCGTGTTCGATCACCGCTGTCTCCGCAGGATTGCTTGCGTTCGATGGCATCATCGCGTGAGTAATTCTGAGGTTCGGCGGCGTGTGTTTGAACAAAGTGGAGATCACCATTCATTGAATGTCGTCATCTGGAAACACCGGCTCCGGTGGCTTGGACATGTGCTCCGAATGTCACCCCAGAGGCTTCCGTACAGGTCTCTGTTCGCTAGCCCTGGGACGGGATGGAAAAGGCGGAGAGGTGGTCAGTCCATGACGTGGCGTCGTGGGATGAAGGATTTTTGTGCTAGATTAGCATCGGTTGGTGTGTCACGACTCCCTGGTTGGGGTCCGAGAGATAGCTCAAATCGATGGCTCGAAACGTTATCGGATATGGCCAAGAATCGTAATCAGTGGCGAATGTGTTTCCTTCTTTCTTCCCTTCCCGATGATAGCTAACGAACACTGTTTGAACTTGTTAAGCATGACTGTTTTCCTTCCAGATGAAGTTCTTTATCCGTTCTCTACTTATATATATTTTTTTTTCCTTCCTTCTTTTTTTTTGATCTATGTTGTTTTATTATTATTGTGTGGCGCATCTTTCTTGGTGCCATATTGTACCAAGTTTTTTATGCGTTTAAATAATAAAATAATAATGTAGCACACAAAGCAAGAGAAGAAAGTGGAAGGAATGCATAATAAAGACAGTAAACAGATGTTCGAGACAAAGAAATAGCAGTAACGAAGAAGAAAACAGTTTCATTGGTAATCATAAGTCACAAGGAGTGGATTCATCTGCGCCACTGAGAACCATTTTGAGCCATGTCACCAATTGTTTCCAACCATTGATTTTTACCGTCCCGAGGACCCCAGCTTGGAAGTCTACACCTTCCTACGTGACAGGCTTAGACTAACTGTCGTAGATTTCATTGACTGATGCCATGTTTTGTTTTGACCGCCGCTAGCTCTTTTCCAGCCTGACCCTATATCAGCTAACATTGTATGTTGTCGAGGAAGGCGATGACTAGGAATACGTAACTCATGTCCTAACCATCTCAGTCTATGTAACTTCACAACCTCGTCGATTGATTTCCCCTCCTCACCCAGCACTCGACGCCTAACCTCAATTTTGTTCACCTTATTATACCACTTCACACGGGAAATAGAACACAGGCACCTATGGTCAAATATAGCTAGCCGACCTTTTCATGTCTTCCACTCTCATTGACCATGTGTCGCTCACGCCATAAAGGAGGACGGAGTGAATTGATGAGCAGTACACACGCCTTTTGGTCGATAGTCGGGTATTACGTCTACTCCAGAGACGGCGTAAACTGGCAAATGCGAAACTAGCCCCTGTATTCGTACCGAGATTTCGTCAGAGATCAATGCGTTGGCGCTGGCTGATGGTACTTCCCAAATAGATGAAGCAGTCAACGTGCTCTACCACGTCACTTCCTATTTCTAATCCACGGGTCGGTGTAGTCCACTCCTGTAACATCATCTTGCATTTGGCGGGAGCGAATCGCATGCCAAACATTCGTAGATTGCAGCTCAAGGTGTTTAGAAGACTGCATTTTGTTAGCCCCTTCGCCTAGAAGGACTATATTGTCTGCACATTCCAAGTCAACAAGATTATTCCCTGGTAGCAGGTCAATCCTTGTGTCTCTGAAGAGAGTTAGGGTTAAGTCCATCAGTACATGTATGATGAAGTTGAATAGGAAGGGGGATAATTGGCATCCTTGATGGACACCACTAGTTGTCACCACATCAAATGACAACTCGCTGTAAGCTCCCACCTGGCTAACTATGTGAGTTCGAGTAGAATGAGTTCCTTGATCAGTGCAATGTATTTTCTCAGGATTCCCTTTACAGCCAAACATCGCCAGAGTACCTCTCGGTCGACAGAATCGAATTCCGCCTTTAGGTCAAGAAATATAACGATTGTTCGACGACAGTAAGAGTGGCTATGTCCCAGAATCTGTCGAAGGGTGAAGATATAATCAATACACCCTCTTCTTGGTCTAAAGCCTGCCTGGCTTTCTCGTGTTTGTGCCTTGCGTGGACTGCTTAGTCTACACAGTATTATTGAGTCTAGAACTTTAGATACCATATTAGTCAAGCTAATCCTGCTGTGACTATCAAAGGAAGACTTGTCTCCCTTCTTGCATATCGGGATAATCAGTGACTTACACCAGGTCGACGGGATTTCCTCTGATTCCCAGACGCTTCCTAGTACCTCAGTTAACGCAGACAGTAAACTGTCTTCACCGTTCTTAAATACCTCTGGAGTCATTCCACCATGTTCCGCTGCTTTCCCTTGTTTCAGATTGGTGACAGCAGTAGTATAGTGTTGCTATGTTATCACCACTAGAACCAATTGTAGCGAATTTTTTCATATGGAAACTTGAAAATCGCTCTCTGAAAGATGTAAGAAATGTCATCTGGATTTCTATTTTAGTTATTTCGATAGTGCACCTATAATTTTAAGAAATGAAACTGAGGTGAGGTGCACAGTTGAGCAGTTGAATAAAGCTCATCCAGTTATAAGTTTTATCAAAGAGGAATAACAAAATGGTTCTGTCTTGGTTGTGAATGTTCTAATGATAAAATCAGTAAGTGGAACAATATGTAGAAGCTTACACCGTAAACTTATATCAACTGATCATAATACTGACCTTTTGAGCTTTTTTCAGTCCATCGTGCTAGAGCTAGCTGTTCAGGCATAAAACTTAACGAAGAACTCGGTCGAAAAGAAAATTTTCTTCGCTGTTTGTGCCTTTTCTTATAACTCGGTAATATTCGTGATTTTCAAATTAGAAATGGTAGATATCCAATGACATTTATGAATAAACCAGCATATTTAGCAAGCATCAAATCCAGGTTGGCCACATCAATATTCCTAAGCGACAGTTCACTGTGGATGTTAATAGTGAAATTCCATCACAAACCTTTGAGAAGAGCTTTCAGAAGGACTTCTAAATAGTGTCTATTCACTAGTCAACCAATAATTATCTGACGAAATAAAGACAAATTACCTAATTTCTCCTCTACCTTGTGCATTTACCATATTAACTGCTCCGATGAAGCTAGTTACATTCGAGTAAAATTAGTAGGGGCTCTTGTCTGATGTCTGTTTAGACAAAGAACCTAATAAAGCTCCATATAGCTCAGTACTAACTCATTTTTTCAATACAGGATTTCAAATAAGCCTTTTAAAGTTGTTTTAGTTTTTACTCAACTGTCTTCTTGCCATATGTGTATAACTTTTATATACAACAGAGGCTATCGGTATGTATCCGAACAAGTCCAATCTGTTTGTTCATAAGAAACCCGTGTAGCCATTTTCTTTGACTTGACCATCCATCATATAATATATATGTTGCGCGAAGATATTTAAAAATTACTGGTGTGACATTATCTGGGAGATAGCCTTGGATAGGTGGACCTGCCAGTTGATGGGACACGTGATATTTGAAGGTGAAATGAAATGTGCTGCAATTTTGTAATTTTCTTTCAGTGTTTACTACGATGATAAATTTAAGCTCCCGAAGTTTGTCATGCTAAATCAAATCATTTTATAATGTTGGGAAAAATGGTTTCGCTATATTTTTCGCTCTGATTTTTCGAAATAATTTTGTAAAGCTGCCGTTAAACTGACTACATTGTGAACATTCCGAACAACCGTAATAGCCATGCCCTCATGCGAAACATTCTACTGCATGTGATTCAATTTATTTTTTGCTTATAGCTAAGTGATGAAGTATATTTCACTAGATTTACCTATTGTATTACAGACGAAAAAAAACGGGTTAACCAATTCTTAAAGACTGTGGTCGATGGTCGTTTAAGAAAATGCGATCGTCGACTTGCTTCAGTTCGGTTTATGCGAAATTTAGCTTCAAAAGGATTGGCGTTTCATCATGCTGGTCTTATGCCTTTGTTGAAAGAGGTAAGCAGTGTTCACTCTTTTGTTACCTAATATATATATATCAAACTAATCCCCTCACTTGATCAGTAACTTTGGGGACAAACGAATAGCTCATTATTTCGGTGTGCTATTATTGGATTTGCACACTCATCTTAACTTTCCACTGGAAACACATCTGACGTTAGTGCTCAAAAGCTTAAATAGTTTGATTATCCTTTACTCCTAGGGTGTTTGCAGAATAGTCACTGTGTGAAAAAATGACAGAAAACTTTTGTGATCCATAATTCGTGCTGTTTAGTATGAGGATAACCTCGCCTAGTTAACTAGCTCGCTTGTTTTCTACCCGGTCCAAAGCCCGGGTGAAGAGGGAGGGTTGTATGTAGGGCTAGAAACTCTACACCACTAAACCTATCAAACCGACAGAGAAACTTCAACACACAGAAAATATATTGAAAATACAAAATATTCAAATGACAACAATCTTATTCGTCGCTCGAATCGGAGAGGCGAGAGGACACAACTTACTGGCGAAAGCTGGCCTCCGGGAAGCCGATCAGTCAACCAGCCGATGTGTCTTCTCTCGATGAGAGCAAGAGTTAGATTGAGGACGTGGAATGTCCGTACAATCTACGAGACTGGCTGGAAAGGCTTCCCAAGTAGCCAAGGAAATGCGAAGATATGGCATACATGTGCTGCGAACCTCAGAAAGCAGATGGAATGGATGTGGATTGACAACATTGTCAACTGGAGAGTCAGTAATCTACTCCAGTCTGGTCACCCAGACGACAACCACGGACACACTAAGACAGTGAGTGAATGCAGTGGGAACCAATCTCATCCTGCAGGATCATGACAACAAGATTCAACTCCATAAGAAGGCAGGAAGGTTACAATTATCATGCAATAATGCTACGCACAGTGCTACAAACAACGCGGAACAAGACAAGAAGGGAAGAGTTTTACAGACAACTACAAACAGTAATGGACAACACCGCAAGTGGTGACATCAAAATCCTCATGAGCGATATGAACGACAAACTGAAACCTGATAATACTGGAAGAGGATTCATCATGGATCAAGAGACTCTCACCTGGAGAAATGAATGAGAATGGAGAGCTATTCGCAGACTTCTGCTCTCCCAACGATTTGGTGATCGGAGGGAGTGTGTGCATACACAAGGATATACACAAAGCCAGCGACATTGATTTCGCCTGACGGACATGCCACAAATCAAACAGATTTCATATCAATACTGATCAAGGAAGTGGAGGCTGACACAGCTAGTCGACTGGATACAAAGTCGGGAAGGGGAGCAGATGTGGGAGGGCTCAGACCACCATCCAGTTCTAGGAATCTTCAAAGTGAAGCTGAAATCCTTCAGAACAACTGGAAACAGGCCACGGTAATTCAAGTTCAATATTTAGAAACTGAAGGACAAAACTATAAGACACTACGTAGCATCAATGAGGAAGCCTGTGTGGAAGAACACTGAACTAACTCTCTGTTGGTGATGTTCAAGGGTTTGTGTACAGCTGCTCTAGGAAGAAGGAAGAGACAAGACAAAGAATGGCTCTCAACGGACACCTATCTGGAAGCTAATGAAATGGAGGAGAGGAGGATGATGAGACAGGAAATGACTCAATGCAAAGATGGGCAACAAAACGAGAAGCTGAGTCCAATCTACAACACCCAGAATAAAGAAGTGAAGAAGAGTGGTAGGAAAGACCAAAGACAATTCTACGACACACTGTCAACGGAATCAGAAGAGGCAGACTGCAGGTAAAACAGACCTCAGGACATTATATCAAATAATCAGGTCTCTATTTGCGAAGAGATCAACCCTGATGATGAAACCAATAAAAGATGCTCAAGAAATCCAGATTACCAAGTGGAAGGAAGAAATAAAACAATCGGATGATCTGATAACTTCAAAGGACTCTTGAATCGACGATCACCTGCAGCTCGTCCGAAAATAAAACCACCACCGGTAACAGCACGCACACAGCCCCCAGCCATTCGACACCAATTCTCTAACAAAAGCAGAAGTCTTCAACGTACTCAAGCTAGTAAAGTCCGTGAAGGTAGCAGGACGAGACAGAATACCCTCCAAAGTATTTAAGACAGATCTGGAGACCACAGCGGACGTGCTTTTGCCACTATTGCAAAATGTTTGGAAGGAAGAAAAGGTACTTACGAATCGGAAGAAAGGCTACTTTGTCACACTACCGAAGATAGAAAACTTAGACCTTCGAGAAACTGATGCGGAATCATGGTGTTGTCCACGAGAAGTGAAATACTAAGTCTCATCATCATCCTGGAGAGAATAAAGCATACACTGGATAAAGAACCCCTCTCTGAAATACAGCGGATTCAGGAAAGACAAATCATCTGCAGATCAAAATGCAACTCAACTTATCATCATCACAGAAAACAAAGCATAGAATCGCAGTCCAACCTCTACCTACATCAACTTCATCGACTTCGAGAAGTCCTTCGACAGCATTTACCGAGACGTAATGTGGTAACTACTTGAAAACTACGGCGTACAGAGCCCAAGTCTTTACCAACCTCATTAAACACCAAAATGACAATGCCACATGTCAGTCAGGTGATCCACAACGGGAAACTCAGCGAGGCGGCCTAAGTGCATACATGAGTAAGATAAGGCGGCCTGCCTATTATCACCGATGATATTCTCAAACGTGGCGAGCTGGATTATGCTTCAAACTATGGGGGGGGGACGAGGAGACAGGAGTACACTGGACCACAGACGACAAGACTCTAGAAGATCTGGATTCCAAATGTGGATGATGCATGTCTAATGTCACACAATCTCGAACACTTGCAAGCAAAAACCCAAAAACTGGCTGAAAAAGCTGAAGCAGCAAAGACACGACTGCAGCTGAACATAGAGAAGACGGAAGTGATGAAGATAACCAACGAACAGCAACAACAACAACAACCAGCACCAGTCACTATCAAAGACAGATTTAACAGAGGTCATCTCCTTCACTTATCCAGCCAGCCAACCAGCTAGCCAGCCAGGAAGCGTCGTTTCAACCATAGACAGTCGGAACAGATGGAGATGTCAAAGCTAGCCGGAATCGGTAAGGCAAGATACGCCTTCATCAACCTGAAACCGATTCGGAAATCTTCTGCTTCATTGAGCCTGCATGAGGAACAAGATTCAGATTCTCAACACCAATATCAAGTCGGTCAGTTCTTCTATACGGATCAGAGACTTGCACTGCGTGTCAGTGACGAAAAGGATTTCCAAGAGGCTGCAAACTTTCACCAGGAGCTGCCTCCTTCACTGGCTGGCTGGCTCCATACTGAAGATGAAATGGCCCGCCAGCCAGCCATTCAGTCAGTCAGAAAGAATTAGTAAAAAGAAACTCTGGGAACAAACCAACCAAGAACCGATCGTCCACCAAATATATGGGAGAAAATGGGGATGGATGGATCCGTCACACATTGAGGAGACTGTCGAATGACATCGTTCGCCAGGCCATTGCTCGAGTGGAATCCAAATGGAGAGAAAGGAGTGGGTTGTCCGAGGATGATATGGAGGAGATTGTGTGAAGATGTGATGAGAGATTATGGGCGATTGTAGACCCAGTTAAAGAAGATGTCAGGAAGTGGAGGTGTGTTGTTGAAGCCGCATGTTCCACTTGGAACTCAACAGAACAATAACAATAATATTTCGAACACATACTCCAAATTCATTTTATTGATCACCTCAATTACATCACGCTGATGGAGGTTTGTCCTTCGTCAAGCAGTGGTGTTAATTACATAGGGATAAGAGTATTTTTCTGTAACTTCAACAAGAACAGCAACAACAAAGAAGAATATGCACTTGCGACGGACCCTGATTGGATGCGCTCGGAAGTGTAGTTCTTGTCATTAGGGTGGTGTCACAGACCTTCCATTTTTAAACAATTTTGTCTTACTGGTCAAACTAGTCAATGGGTAGATCTTTAAGAAAATTGAAATCGTCTCTATGTCACAGTACACGATGCAGAATAAAGTCGGACTTTTGAGGCGCTAGGCCTAGAGAAGGCGGTGATTGTCTAAACCTGTTCACTTCCCGTGTGCCTCAAAACAACAACAACAACAACAACTGAAGCTATTAAGCCACTCAAACCTCTGAATGCTATCTAGTGAATATCAGAAAAGTTAAAGTAATTAGTTTACTGAAAATAAAAAATTTACTCAGAAATACGCATTTGGAACTGCTGACAGATTTTAGTAAATTTGTGCATTTAGCATTTCTGGAGTGAACAAGTTTAATATCCAGTATCCCTGTATTTTCAAGCGATTAACTACAATGTGAACTAGATGGTTCATTTCATCAGCATTTTTTTCCTTATCAGCATATAGATCCTGGAGCTTACTGTGATATGGATTGATGTAAACTGGAGTCATGACCATTTTCGTTTCAAATCACCAATACATGTGTTTAGGAGAGAAATATTTAAATCACTTTCCCGTCTGTGGACACCAATTATCTAACGAAGGCAAGAGTCTTCAATACACTCGAGCTAGTAAAGTTCGCGAAGGCACCAGGACGGGACAGAATACCCTCTAAAGTATGGAAGACAGAAGGGAGATCACAGCGGATGTGCTTACAACACTATTGCAAACGTTTTGGATAGAAGAAAAGGTACCTACGAATTGGAAGAAAAACTACCTTGTGGCACTTGCAAAGAAAGAAAACTTATACCTCACATAAGACTGCCCCTTAATCATGCTGTTGTCCAAGTCAAGTGAAATACTAAGTCTTATCACCATCCTCGAGAGAATAAAGTATACACTGGATACAGAACCCCTCCCTGAAACACAGTGGTTCCAGGAAACGCAATTCGTCTGCAGATCGAAGCGCATCCCACCTCAACATCATGGAACATACCACAGAATGGCAATCAAATCTCCATCTCTACTTCGATAGTGTTGTCCGTGAACAAAGTTGGAAACTACTTCAAAACTACAGGGCGAATTTTCTCGAATCTTCATCAACCTAATTCAGCAAGTATATGAGTATTCCACATGTCAAGTGATCCACAATGGAAAACTCAGAGAAGCCTTCGGAATAAAAACAGGAATATAACAAGGCAAGACAATCTCGTGGAATCCGAACGGGAAACGACCAGTCGTTTGTCCGAGGATGGAGTGATGAAAGATGACGAATAATCGTTGGCCCAGCTAAAGAGATCAGCAGGTAATAGGACAAAGTGTAGATGTGTTGTTGAAGCCCTATGCTACATTCGGAACCCAAAAGCCAATAACAATAGTATACACATTGTGTTATGTTTGAATAATTGAGTAGTGAGCAGACACATTCATTGCAATGGAGATTCTGTGAATTCAAGCTATTTCAGGCTTTCACTTTATTCTTATCACAATCATTTCCAGTGTTTATGTTCTTTGCATGACATGTGAATATGCCTTGAGTTATCAGTTTTCGGTTTTTCCTTTAGTGCATTCTTTCATTTCTTCATTGTTACATTTGTCACTGTTCCATTTCCGATTGCTTTTGTTTAATTATCTTTATTCAATTTTCAAAAATAGGCTGTAGAAATGCTTTTCCAACGGGGTTTAGTGAAAATTCTCTTCGCAACAGAAACATTTTCGATGGGGGTAAATATGCCCGCAAAGAGTGTTGTGTTTACATCAATAAGTAAATTTGATGGTTTAACAGTACGTCCTTTAACTTCAAGTGAGTTAATTATTTCGGCTTTATTAACTTATTTTTGAATCATATATACCTTACCGTTGAGTCTTATTTGTCTCTGTTTTTCACCAAACACATTGGTATCTAACTGCAAATAGACATGTATACAGCTTAACGATTGTAGCTGTAATGAAAACTAGGATAGTGATTCCTTTGAAAGACTTGAAGAACTCTTTCAGTCAGCTACATGGTATTCCATTCTACACCCAGAATCTCCCAAATAACTAAGACCTACCGCACTTAGTACTCCTGTTTCCGTGACATTTATTCCCGGGAAAAACTCATACGAATTTTTCAATGTATCAATCATGGAGAACTCCTAAAACAGAAGTCACATTAATGTGAGCGCTGAAAATATTTATCAGAGGGATGATGGGAACTTCACAGCGAAATCGCACAGCTGAGAGAAGGTAACCACGTAAAAAACATCAACTTAAGCTAAAAATCTACTCTGCTGTTCTCAGTTTTGTTATTTATACATCCGGTGGTTCAGAGTGAATGCACTTTCTCCACTCATCTTAGATTGTGTCAACCGTTAATTATCTGGCTGGAGGAAACAAAGTAGAATTTGTAAAATGTTGATCGGAGACAGTCGATATGTAACGACAAAAGACAAGAGTCAGACAACACATCGTTTATTAAGGAAATCAACACGTATTTATATATAATTCATGTACATTATTATAGCTTATTCAAGCAAACAAACACAGTCTTCTGATTGGTTGTTTCTTACAGAAAGTTGACTTTGCACCTCTTTGTGACTGTTTCTTGAATGTCAGATAATCTATACGCCAAGTCTGCTATGATTGGTTGTTGAATCAGTCTTGTTCATATTTTCTCACCACCAATATTTGCGACATATCCATTGACGTAAAATGCTGTCTACCATTTTTGGCTAGCCTGCTCTCATCACAGATACAGGTGCATAAATGCGGCGAAAACTGTTGGAGCATTCTTTTTAAAATTTAATTTAATTTTTGATTTACAGCTTGATTCCACACTGTATTTTTGGTACAAGTATGGAATTTTCAGCATGGATATCGGTAGCCCAAATTTTCCAGGCCGACCATAGATATCAGGTGTGCGCCGGCGTGGGCTCGAACCCCGGACCATGTGGATGGTCGGCGAGAGTCCTAACCACTGTGCCACCGACGCACTGACTAGTCAGGAATGCAATGAATTAGCAATTACAAACTTGACTAGGTTTTCTTTGATGAAAATGGAAATTGCATAGATAAAACTGCAATTAAGTCGGTGCAGGTCAGTTCTGCTACATTACTTTACAAATGATAGGCGGAAAATTGCATACCAAGCATAATAGACTTTGTATTTTGCCTGCACATTCACCTAAAATGACAAAGAGACGCCACCCCAGCAACTAGTGTGTTCCTGAGACGTCGAATTTGACAAGGAGTCACCGCTATAACCAATCTATAGTGAAATCAATTAGAAATGGAGACATTATAGATCCCCGAGAGACATCATTTGCATGTCGTCACATCAGATTAAGATTCTGCATAAGCTGTTATACGGCTGCACAAATTCTTGTAGTGCTTTCATTAGTACGACAAATGTCCCCATGTTTTTATTTATTTTTTTATTTTTTTTTTTTTTGACTGTCCACAGCTAGACATCGCCATAGCACCAGTCGACTAAAGGAGTCGAATGGTGTCTGTAAGATAAGAAATATGCAAGTTTTGAGTGCAAGCAAGTGTGCCCGTTTCTAAAACTTATCAAAGAGCAGAGCTATGAAATGACTGTGGAGTCTAGAATCTTGAACACCACCTAATTTCCCCATCATTATCATAACAAGATATTTTTCCTTTCTTCTACAGTAGAACGATATATGACCTGTACCACTTCAGTGAAAGCATTTAAGCATCAGACTGGAAAAAAAGGAAGACATCATGTGATGACACATCACCTCCCCTTTTGAGATGATTGGTGATTAGTAGCGTGCTTGCTTGGAGTTTGTCTGGGAACGTTGAGTTTGCTGTTGACGTCTATTGCTTCGTCTGCTTGTCAGGTTTGCGGCTTCTGCTTTTTCAGGCGTTGTTTGAACTGCGTAATTTTGCTTTTCTGTTCTGTTAGTTTTGGGTAGGTTAAATGTATCTAGGAGTATATCCAGAGGCAGAGTTGACTTTGTACCAGTTAGGATATCTGCACTTCTCGGACGCAATCGATTGCAATGGCGGGTCCATGAATCACTACCAACTTTCACGTCGTAAATAACTCGACCACATCGCGCTGCTTTATTCCAAAGTTAATGCCCTGCTCGATTGTCGCGGGCATAGACAGCGTCACCAACATCAAATTTTCTTTTATTTCTAAGTGATGCGTCGTCACGTCTGGGTGCCGGTGGTAACATGAAGCTGTAAATCGTCCTTAGTTTGCGTTCATAAAGAACCTCTGCTGGCGATTGTTTGTTCGGTGTTGACTCATTTGCCGTTGTGCGATATACCATCAAAACTTTTTGGATGACGTCAAATGGTGTTCCCTCTCCCTCTGCTTCGAGCAGAGCTTCCTTCAAGGTATCAACAAAACGTTCTGCTTGACCGTTTGATTGAGGATGATACGGGGGTGAGAACATGTGCTTGATAGCATTTTGACTACAGTACTGCTGAATTCGATGAGACGTAAACTGTGAACCGTCGTCTGTAACTATGGTTTCTGGTAGACCATGGTGGGAGGAATACATCATTCAGAGCTATGAGAGTCTGCGAAGTTGTCGGTGAAACGATTGGTATAACTTCTGTCCATTTAGAGAAAGCATCTACCACCACTAAATAAGATACACCATTTATAGGACCAGCAAAATCAATATGAATTTGGGACCAAGGGTGTTCTGTTAGTGGCCACGGTATAGGGGTAGTTGCACAGAATTAAGTTGGACATCAGTCAGATACAGACGTTCGAACCAATCGGGTTCCAAATGATTTAAATCATTCTGGGTGACAACAAATCGCTATGAATTTGATATTACGGAAAGACACAACGCATTCAAGTTCACCAGTTAGTTTAAGGCGCCCACCACAGGCGCTGACAGCAGTTTGTGAAGTCTGTCTGTCTGCCTGTTTTCGACATAGAACTTTGCACATATGTGCGGCAGTTCAAGTCACCACACTCCATGTAGCACACAAAGCAAAAGTGGAAGGTGGAAAAACATAATAGAAACAGTAAACAGAGGTGTGAGACAAAGAAATAGCAGTAACGAACAAAACAGTTTCATTGGAAATTATAAGTCACAAGGAGTGGATGCATCTGCGCCGGCCATTGAGAACGATTTTGAGCCATATCATCAATTGTTTCCAAGCATTGGTTTTTACCGTCCCGAGGACCCCAACCAGGAGGTCTATACCTTCCTACATGACTTAGACTAACTGTGTTGTGGATTTCATCGACTGATGAGGCCATGTTTTTGTTTGACCTCCACTAGTTTTTTTCCAGCCTGACGTGAAGTGTTTCTGGTAGGTGGTCTGCCGATATCGTCACAAAGTTTCTCTGATATGACAGTAATATCAGAGGTGGTATCTAACTGCAATCGTGTATCATGACCATTTATCTGCAGATCAATATATTTCCGCACACCTAGCTTTGTGACTCGACATGTTGCCAGTAGACTTATTGATCTTCTAGAAGACTTAGGACGCACAGTAGGTCGAGATTTCGTTGGATTATGGTATCTGTGTTTTGCGTGGCTGACAAAATCCGTCTTTATGACGGATGCGTCGGTGGTTAGGACTCTCATCGACCATGCACATGGTCCGAGGTTCGATCCCCCACCGACGCACACCTGATATCTATGGTCGGCCTGGAAAATTTGGGCTACCGATATCCATGCTGAAAATTTCATACTTGTACCAAAAATACAGTGTGGAATCAAGCTGTAATCAAAAATTAAAAATGTAAAATAAAATTCCTCTCGACAGGTTTGATGAAATGGGATAGGTAATCATGCTAACGGTTCTTCAGTCCGCTTGATTACCACTGTCAATGTCATTATGTAATATTGAGCTTTTTATTGATTTTGTTTAACATTTTTCAAAGCCTGAAGGGCAGTGCTTAGCGGTGACTCTGTATAGTTGCCTAGTGGTTCGTGCTGCATAGTTTTCTCCACAAGAATTGCTAAATTTGTAAATGCCCGTAAAAGTGGCATAGTTACAATTGGCTGGAGCTTTTGAAGCTCTATATGTTCTTGTGTGCAGTTTGTTACACTTGTGGCAACGACGGTGTTTGTACGGACACAGTCCCACCATGGTGGTGGTGGGGGTCTTCTTTGAAATATTTCGTGAGGTTTAACCAGGATATGTAGTTTTACGCAAAGCATTAGGAGCAGATGGGTCAGGACTGGATGGTGAGGAACGATTTTTGCTCTGTCGTAATCCACGGATGTCAGAGTTTCACGAAGTTGTCGTTTCAACCAGGTGCGTATCCTTCTGCAAATTAATCACCCGATGATATTCTTCAGCTATATCATTTGAGGTTAACTTGGGATTTTGTTCTAGCTGTTTGAGCAGTCGTGTTCGGATATCTGTGGAACGGGGAGACTGTAGACTGAATATGAGAATCAGAGCTTTGAACTGATCATCTGTTAAAGACCTGAGTCAAAATCGCTCGCATTCTCTGTTGACTGTGACAACATGAGTGAGGAAATCATCATTTTCATTCATGGTAGTTTGAGGTAACCATAACGTGTGCTGAATAGTGAGGAGTGGTCTCCACAATATTCACTCATACCATGGCAACATCTGTTGATGGAACAGCGATTAGTATTATGCAGTTCAATTATGATCCAGATGCACTTTTGACATTATCATATCGGCGCTATGAATGGTTTCAAAGTGCAATTTGACTTATTTTCTCCAAAAAGTTGACCTGAATTCAAAATTTTGCCTACAGATATTTTGTTTGCTGTAAAGCTTTACTGGAAGTAAAACTTTAGTTGGCTGATTCTAAGGATGCGTTTACAGGAATGCTCAATATTGCGTGGGAATTTTATATTCATTTATTTTGGTTTGTAAAGGTTTTTCTCGTTTCAGGGATTTTGAATTTCTTTTCTGAGTATATTGTGATATAGTGAAGCCCGAACCAGATTGCGACTAGGAGGTTTGTCTTGAAAAGTAGGAAGAAGAGACACTCATGGGTGTTCCCTAGAAAAAGAGCTTTCTCGAAGCAGTCATCAATTTAAGAGACAAATACAAAACCATCCTACCACTACGTGCAAAATGTTTTCCAAAACGGCACTTGAATGTTAAAAACTCTCACAATAGTTGTCACTCACAAAGCAACAGGGCATAATCACTTCTTACTGTGTAAGCGGAAAGATTTGATAGTGAGTGAAGACAAAGCCAGTGTCATCTGTAAGACACTGTATGAACTGCGAAAAGTGGTGTAATGTTGTCTCCAAAAGGTTGAATATAAAGTCAACAAGAGAGACAATGCAAGCAAATGCTGATGCAGTCCTAAGGATAACTATGCTAACAACCAATCAGAGTGGATTCCACGGGGGCAGGCAAATATTTCACCTTTGCAAAGTGCTCACAGATCACTTCACATCGAAGTTAGCACTGAAGTTGTTGTCCAGGAGAACAATGAAAGCTATACCATTGAATCTATGCAGTTTAGTGGTCACAATCGCCCCAAAATTTGGTAATATATACATCAATATAAGAGTTCTAAAAAGGTTTACAATAATGACATAGTCAACGGTAGCGTGGGGTGGATGTTGATGAGTTTATTTGGAAGTCGGATGTTTTTCCAATTTACCAGCTGGTCATCAAAGTTTTTAATTTCGTTTCAGTAATGGAATATTTATTTTGCTTGTTTACAGAAAATTGCAGGTAGGCTAATGTATTGGCGTTATTGTGTGCATCACGGCTTGATTAAGTATATCTCACCGCTTCTAGTTGAACTCAATGATTACAGACTTTTCGGGTTTGCATGGCTGAAAAATATAAATCATTTGTAATTGCGACTAACGGGGCGTGTGCTACTGACAAGCTATATAAGTAGTAAATGGATGTAGATGTAATAAATAGGTATTTCATCTACATGAATATGTGAATGCAAAGAGATGGATTTTAATGGCTAAGAGAAGAAATGAACGATTCTTATGGAAGACATGAGAAAAAAGGTGGAGAATTACAGTACACAAAGTATGTGCAAGTTGTAATTTTAATTTATAGTAGACGTATTTCGCCTGTACGTGTACATCGATTTTCTAATTATAATAATTCCATTGCCGAATACCTTTGTGTTCATTACTTATTCACACTGCTTTTTGATATCAAATAGTTGGGCCAGTATATTAGTACGATTTAAGTTGATTACGTCATACAAATTCAATTTCGATGAAACTTAACGACTGCGAGACAAGAGTATGAAATTACTTTTTGTTATCTGGTCTGTTTTCTAGCGGAATACACACAAATGGCTGGTCGTGCCGGTCGTCGTGGTCTAGATACTAAAGGCAATGTGATCATACTTGTTGGCAGTTTGCAAAAAGCAGTAAGGTCAGTTACAGGTCTACCATCAGAATCTACTTTAATGAGTATAATACTGGGTAAACAGACCAATCTGGTGTCAAAATTCAAAATCACTTATCCTATGATTTTACAACTACATCGGTTGCCTGGATTTACTCCAGAGGTAATTTTTGTATTACGAATTTTTATTACCAGTTGTATCGTGTTTGTTTTTACACACCGAGGACTTCTGTTAAATGTGTAAAATCATAAAATTTAGATCGTTAACTAATTTCAACGAGAAAACCATTAAAAACTTGGATGGTATTTGCCGACCGTTTTGTTCTAGTCTGAGTCTCTTCATCAGTGCTCACTTATCACACACTCGGGGATTAAACCTCTATGACCTCCAGATTACATGGTGAAGCATTCTAACTATTTAGCTACTGGAGGTCAGTCCAATGGCTTGTGAATTATAACTTCTTCCAGTGATTTAAAAATCCGCATTGTGTAATCACAACAGGATGATTTTGAGCGAACAATTGTTTTCGATTAATTCTCCTATGAATATCGTAATGCAATTAGCCAATAAAGGGATGTGAATATTATATCAGAAACTGTATTAGGCTACATGCATATAATATGGAGTGATAATTCGGTATTCATTATTGTCAAACGAAGATACATTCATTGTTTGTAACAATAATTTGGATAAACAACATGTGATGCAACTCATTCATAATGTGCAGCTCGCAATTAAATTCACTTGCAAAATTAACATCCAGGAAGCCTTTCCTTTTTGGATGTTCTTACCAAAAGACCAGATGGTGTGTTAAAGCAAAATATCTACAGAAAAGCAACGTGGAATGGGCAATATGTCCATTTCCATAGTTTCATACCCGTACAATATAAACGGAAATTGATTCATTGTCTTAGTTATAGAATAAGATGCATATGCACTGAAGATTGTATTGAAGACTAAATTGAAAATCTTAAAAATCCCCTACTACAAAATGGTTATCTCACTAATTTTGTA
The DNA here is from genome assembly GCA_944472135.2 of Trichobilharzia regenti. NCBI lineage: Eukaryota > Metazoa > Platyhelminthes > Trematoda > Strigeidida > Schistosomatidae > Trichobilharzia > Trichobilharzia regenti. The sequence continues at coordinate 71,560,108 of OX235270.1, read as the reverse complement.
AAGAAATATATTTCCAAAGGAACTGACAAAATTAAGTGTGATACGACGAATAATAAAAAGCTTTATCTGAGTATACAGTTCAAAGGTGATATATGTAGTGAGATATTAAACCGCAGATTGATTGAAACGACCTTCCCTTCCACAGAACTACACATCAGTTTTTCAACAAGACTGGTACTGATACAGTGCGCCAAAGATAAATTACCACATCAATGTGTGTATACAAATTCAACTACTCATGTAGAGCTAATTATATAGGTCGAACTCAGGAATATTTCTCTTTGGGCTCGTGAACATCTTCCTTCCAAATGAATTAATAGCCCCACTTTGTCTCATCTTGTAGACAGTGAACACCACATCAAAATAGGTGATTCATTTACGGTTGTAGATCGAGTACCAAACTAATCTGCCTGAAGGCACACGATTACGTCTCTTAGCTACAGCGGAAGCTGCAGAGATTAATAAGAAAAAGCCAGACCTATGTTTTCAAAAGAAGCACATTCATCCTGTTTGTTCATCCTGGCCTAATACTATAAGGTCAACAAGGGCATTATCATCCAAATTTTCATGTTATATTCTGCCTTCTTATTCCTTTTCACCTAGTTCACTTTATTATTATTATTGTATCCTTTAGTTCCTAGAGGAACATAGGGCTTCAGCCGCCCAAGTCTCCATTGCGTTCGGTTTTCTGCCAACTTTTTCACCCCGCTCCAAGTTTGCCCACATGCTTTCACCTCCTCCTCACATGAACTCCTCCAAGTCACCCTTGGATGACCAACTCGCCGTTTCCCTTTCGGGTTCCACTCGAGGGCTTGTCTAGTGATGTCACTTGATGGTTTCCTCAGACTATGGCCAATCCATCTCCATTTCTTTCTGCCTATTTGTTTAACAATCGGTTCCTGATTGGTTCGCTCATTGACAGAGATCCCTGTTGCTGATCTTTTCTGGCCATCTGATCTTGAGTATTGAGCGAGACAACTGTTAATGAAGGTCTGAAGTTTGTTTGAGATGCTCTTTATGACTCGCCAAGTCTCTGATCTGTATAGTAGCACTGTCTGACTTCACATTGGAGTTGAAAATCCGGATGTTATTTTTGATGCAGAGTGGGGCTGTTGACCTCCACACAGACTTAAGAGTGCTGAAAGCCTGTCTTGCTTTTCCGATCCTTGCTTTGATATCCTCGTCAGTTCCGTCGGCCTGTAGTTGAAACGATTTGTAATTTACCCTAAGCAGCTTATTATTTAACCTCTTTGTTTCATCACTACACTTGATATCTGTCGGCCCTTGCTTGAACTTACATTCAATGTTCCCCATGTTTTCGGTATTTTTTGACAATCAGTCATTCGCCTTGCAAATCATTTGATATGACTCACCCGCCACTCTTACATTCTGTTGACTGCAAATACAATACATTAGTATATCACCCTTTCGTCTATTCACACTTTATCTTATGTTTTGAATGAGTGCACATGTTATACACGTTCATTTGACAATATTGAATACCGAACTATCACTCCATATTATATGAATATAGCCTAATACAGTTTCTTATATAATTTCCACATGCCTTTAATGACTAACAGCATTACGATATTGATAGGAGAATTAATCGAAAACAATTGTTCGCTCAAAACCATCTTGTTCTTCATTTTTACTAAACAGCTCTCGTGTCGTCGATTTTTAATAACTGAAAATCAATCCTACTACTCACTTCAACTGCAATTTATTAAACGTGTTTGTTTAGTTTTTCTGTGCGTCGGTGGCACAGCGGTTAAGACTCTCGCCGATCATGCACATGGTCCAGGGTTCGACCCCCTGCTGACGCACACCTGATATCTATGGTCGGCCCGCGAAATTAGGGCTACCGATATCGCGTGCTGAAAATTCCATACCTGTACGCAAAAAAATGGTGTGGAATCAAGCTGTAATAAAAAAATACATGACCCTGGATATGATACTTCTTTGTTATTGTTGTTGTTCTTCCTTTGAATAATGATTTCTCATTTTTTAGACAGAAATCAACGGAGGGACATGGTACATCGTGTCTTTAAGTAACCTCTTTCTTTCCTTATAATTTTGATCTTGAGTATTTCTCAGAGTTAGATTGTTTTATGACGAAAGGGGTCAAAGTATTTCTTTCCTGACAGGTAATTAAAGATTTCAATTAATCATCGGCGAAATAACCGCTTTGAAGTGGATATTTTAAAACTCATTATTGTATGAAAAACCTATGATAATCAGTTTGCTATCCCTCCACTCGGAAGACCAAATTATCAAAAAGAATTAACAACAAGGAACTTTGGAAACTAACTAACCAAGGATCCATAGGCCAACAAATATGACGAAGAATATGCAGATTGGTGGGAACACTCTGAGTAAACTGTCGAGTAACATCACACGTTAGACTAATGAATGGAAGTTGAATGTGGTACGACGTGTTGGGCGTTGGAGGTTGACATGGAGAAGGAGATCGTGTGAGGAGGTGAACGCTTATGGGCAATTGTGGAGTTATCTAAATAGGACTGCAGAGAACATGATGAAATGGGAATGTATTGTTGAAGCTCTATGTTCGATTCTTAACTGAAGGGAGTAATAAACAAATGTGTACTTTTCAAGAAATTCTGCAATGTATTCGGTCAGAATATGGCTAATCTCAACTGGTTCATTTATAGAAACATAGTTGGTTCATGCACATCAATGTCGCAATACGTCTCAGGTGGAAGAAACTGCTATCTGCTTCAAGGACTACGTCGATCTTACTAGTGAGCATTGCGACTTGATTTGAGTTTGCGCCAATATTCATGTAAACCACTGGTATACATTTATTTTTTAGGAGCTTTTATCGATATTGATAAGCATTGACATAGACACCACAGTGTGAAATTTTATAAAATCGATGTAGTTGTGAAATAAATGTAAGACTTGGAGCTTCATGTGTTTTTTTGTCGTTAATGTCTTTGTCCCTGTTAGCTATTTCATAGCTGCCGTAGTAATTCAATTTATGTGAAGAAACTCTTGAATTGCAATTTCGCTTGTTCATATTATTCTAGGAGGTAATGAGACGTAGTTTTATGGAAGCGGCAAGCCATCGAAAACAGTTGGAACATGAACAGTCTTTGTCACTGCTGAACAAGAAGTTAAATGAAACAACTTTCTTTTCTGTTAGCAGTGAATCACAAGGTGATGATCTCATTCTTCAGGTCAAATGCCCTCATGATGGGATTGCGTGTTGTGAATCAGTAGTGGATTATCATAACGTAAGTGTGGCATGCTAGTCACATTTTCTTCCCGTTTTTCGATTTCTTTTGAGGACTGTTTCTTGTATTCCTGACTGCTCTGACTAAAGCGGTTTAAATGTAAAATGCGGCGTGTTTACAAAGTCTTCCTACAGCACATCTTGTCCAAGATTTATGAAAAAAACTCAATTCCACTCATATTTATGTACCGTTAACAATGAAAGCTTCATCTGTTGTGTACAAACTAACGATGTGTACAAAAATTTCCATAGGACATTGAATCAGTGAGTGAAAGTCGAAAGCTTAAACTAATGCGTCCCATGTCCAACCTTACTTTTGTAATTGGTGTTATTTTTTTACATAATTGGTAAATTAGCTTTCATAGATAACTCTCCAAGACAGAGGTATAGACGCGAGAGAGATTTTCTAACATGACCTCCCTAAAGCAAGGAATACATTTTTTACAGAATAAGATGGTAGCATAATTTATTTCGTATAAATCGAGCATCGGGAAGGCGAGAAACACATTCGTCAATCTGGAACCAATCTGGAAATCTTCGTCACTCAGCATTCGGATTTTCAATACAAACAACGCCAAGTCAGTTCTCCTATACGGATCAGAAACTTGTCGGGTGGGTCACAAAGAATATTTCCAACAGCCTGTTGCAGACTTTCATCAACCAACAACTGTCTTCTCTGGCTCTATACTGAAGATCAGATGGCCCTACTCCGAAAATATGGTGGAGATATGTGGATGACACTTTCACAGTGTTAAAAACAGAACACATCTCTAGCTTCTTGACACATATAAACTCACAAGTTGAGGGAATAAAATTCACATTTGAATCAGAAAATGAACAAGGAGAATTAGCTATGTTAGATTGTAAGATAAAAAGAATAGAAGAAGGCAAACTACACACTAGTGTTTATAGAAAACCAACGCATTCTAATAGATATTTAGACTTTAATTCGTCTCATCCTTTAACTGTTAAGGCAGGCTTAGTTAAATGTTTAACAAACCGAGCAGTGGCACTAAGTAGCACAAAAAAAGATCTAAATGATGAATTAAAACAGATAGAAGAAGCGTTGGTGTTGAATAACTATCCTATAAAATTCATTAGGAAGATCATTAAAGGCCAAAAACAAAATAAAAATAATTGTGAAACTAGTAATAATAACATAAATAAGAAAGAATATAAGTCATCCACAGTTATACCATATAAAGAGGGGACATCTGAGACACTACGTAGGATTCTGAATAAAATAGGAATTAGGGTGGCATTTAAACCTACAAACTCACTCAGGGACAAGCTCTGTAGGTTAAAGGACCCAGTTGACCCAATTAGACAAAATAATATTATTTACAAAATACCATGCAATGACTGTGAGGTCAACTACATAGGTCAAACTAGTAGGTCAGGGGTAGTCAGATTGTCAGAGCATAAAAATTTAGCTAAGGTAAGAATGGTTGACCCCGAGAAGATAAATAATTTAGAAAAAAGCTCAGCAATTGCAATGCATGCGCTAACACACAACCACACAATAGGGTGGGAGAGGGTTAAAATTCTAAAAAGTAATCTAGGTAGGTGGAGAGAGAGGTTGATTACTGAATCCTTGTTCATCGAGTCTACACCCAACACATGCAATAGGAATGACTCGTCACTCATACCTGAAATATGGAAAATACTATTACCAATCAAATCAAGTGAAAATCAAGAGAAAAACAATGGAACTATATAAATGAATTTAGGAAGTCGTGTGATTACCTTGATATGATTATGAGCAATAAATTGTGCTCGAAACGTCATCAGTTCATATAACTGTAAACACTGTGCGATTTATCAAAATAAAAATCTTATCTATAATGAAACATCAACTAGCTTCGTATTTTTAGTGTGTTACAAGCTATATCAAGCATCCTCGTAGATATGGAATTCTATGATGAAATGATCTAATTTTGGAAATCCAGTTGAGGAAATGAAATTGTCGCATAATCCATTCCCCGACAATTAATTGCCATGAAATTTAACAATTTGCTACTGTTTAAAGAATAGTAACAAAAGGTGATGACTTTTCGCAAGTTGGTCGTTGGTTCTTTCTAATGGAGCAATATTGATTGAGATTGAATACTGGAATTGGTAGCATCCTACGGGTTAGTTTGATTTCATCCAAAGTTTTAAGTGATATAACATCATCTTTAGAGTAAGTTAGTAGGGACAGTAATTATCTCATGGGCATTTCCAATCTTACAACTGTTATTACTTGATTCTCGTGTTCTCAGAGGCGACAGTGTGCTTCAATGGTATATGCCGTCTTCACTCGGTTATCTGTCATCACTTTCAGCTAGCTCCATGATTGTACCTGGGTCTGATCTTCCTTCAGACACCAAATTGCTTCGTTTCCACTAGAGAGCCTGGCTAGTATGTCATATCACTTGACTGTCTCCTAAGAATACGTCCTGTCCATCTCCATTTCATTTTGCACATTCCTTCGGATCAGAATGCGGTAAACATTTTCGCACTCTATCATGTTGTTTCTCGCTTGCTTTGGAGATACACATCGCCTCACCTACTGTATAAGTCTTGTACAATTTGCTAGTTTTGGGTCTGGAAATGATGACTGATTGTATATGGCATGTCGCTACGGACTAAAGTATCTGGATAGCCTAGCAACATGTCGGTTAACTTCAGTTGAAACTATCAAGCGTTCATTACTGTCAGTCAGCATTTGTATTCCCCTTCAACGACGTCATAACATCACCTTGTATGAGTTTGGCTGTAATTAGTTCACATATATGTTGTATCACGATCTATATGTCTCCTAGTTATCATTTCTTCTGAGTAGTATGCACTTGAGAATCACACTATGCGCTTTGTATAAGTATGTACGATTTGAATCTCAAGTTTGAATTTTGCTCCACTTGCGTCAGAGTGCATAACTCGATAGTATTATCAACCTACACTTAAATAATAAGTGTGTATATTTGTGCTTGTTTGGCTCATAGGCAGCTGGTACATGAGAAATCTACTCTGAGTAATTATTGTATTCCAACATAAATGTGATCTGTGCTTGCTTTCTTTTCAGATTTAAATGCATATGCAGCATGAAATCAGTGTGTTGTATATTGACTCGTCCTGTGATGCATAACTATCCTCTAGATATAAACGTTTACGTAAATTTTTGCATCTGGCTAACGGTTTTTTTCTTCTTTTAATTCTTTGGTTTATCATCCAATCATCTTTTTACTTTGTCTGTCACAATTCATTACTTCTTTTATTTTTCATATTTTTACAGAAATGTTTGAAATACTATAAGTTGCACAGATGTATACTAAACAATCTACTGGATGATAATCAATTGAAAACACTAATTTGTCCTGGTCGTTTAGTATTTATACAACTTCCTTTATCGACATTACAATCACAAAGTGACACAATCATCTACTCAGAGGAGGAAGTTTATTGGCTTGTGCCAGCTATCCTTGTTGATAGTAACTTTTATATGAAGGAGAAAGGAAAGGTGGTTAGTAGAACAATTATTTATCAATTGCCTCTTTGTGTGTGTGTGTGTGTGTGTAGAATTCTCATATCAACAAAACAAGAACAACAAATGAGATGTTGCACGGATAATGTAATACGACTCCCAACTTTTTTCTCCTCGCTAATTTATTTTGACGGATTCTTTTCAACTGTCTACAACCTGAATAATAAAGATAAAGAAGATTCAAATTACAAAAAAGGCTTGGACATGTGTTCTTTTAAATGTTCAAATCTTTCTTTTTCTTTTGTTTTGTAATTTATTTACTTTGGTGTTCTTACACTGTGCAGGTAGATGGGAAGAATCTGCAAAAAAAGGAAAACAGATTTTTTGTTAAATAGGCTCCGCTACATTTGTCGTTATTGCTTCGTTCAAAAATTTGAACCTTTGGTACACTGTAGGGTAGACGAGGAATATTTTGTTTTGTTCGTGTTTTAAAAGTATATCGAAAGATGTTAACCCTTAAATCAATTGGTCGGTGAAAACACCGCTAGAGTATTCAGCCCTCGAATCGACTCATTCTATACTTTGAAAAAGAAAAGACTTCATAAGTAATGAAGACGGGGCCGGTGTTTACTGTCTATGGGAAATATGCACCACTTCAGTGGGGAGAGATCTGTTAATATTAAACAGAAGGTAAAGTTACGCTGAGAATGCTAAAGAACTCAGAACAATGCTAATATTAGTCAAGTTTATTAGTGAGTGAGAAACCAGTAGTTATACGGTGAAACGACCACAAATATAAAGTGAATTAATGAGATTAACACAAATACCAAGAGAACGTGGTAGTGGCAAAACACTGAATTAAATAATAGGCAGTCATTGTTCAGTACATCAGAACGGACAAAGTTAAGTTTAACCATAGACTGTTGTTTAGAATAAGACAGCGAAATGTTTACAATTGTTCTACTCAAGTAGCATAAGAGCACTGATCGTATCCTAATTCGGAGTTGACTAATGCATGTAGTTGTGCACCTTTTTGTATTTAGAAAAAGTATACCTTGGTTGTCATGACTGCTGCTTTTTGTTCTATATCATAAACTTGATTTTTATTCCAAATAGGCACGTCTTAAAGCCTATTGATTTGCTCGTGTTCGTCAAGCTAGGTAACTTGCCATTTTGGTTAGCTTTGAGTTGGTGTTACATGTGGTTGGAAGCGATCGATAAGAAATGAGGAAGTAGATATATGACACTGGTTTTGTTCTAGTGACTCATCGATGTATTCATCACTACAGTTCTACAGGCGGTTATTCACGAATCTGAGCATAGCTCTAGCGGTAATATGTTTCGCCGCAGCATCGGATGACGCAGATTCCAGTCTCTGAGTTTGGAGATGATTTCCTTCGAGGTTGCAGATAGGCACACAGGTAACGCAGTGACAATAAACGTGAAATGTAGGTCTCTAGCCACTTAAAACATTGTCAAATGTTCTAGGACACTGATTTTACTATGTTATTTACTCTTGGGATGGTTTTTTTTACTGTTTTTTTTAAATCCTAACATAGTAACTAATATGTATTGTCTTTTCGTTTTTATATTACCCTGTTAGTGTGATTTGATTACATGGACACTTCCTGTGAATTTACCGAATGCTCCTCCGTCCTATATCAGTGAAGACGAAACTCAACAAGTAGTAATATCGAATAGCAATGTAAAGGTGAATAAACAAAGCACTCCTGATATCTATGCATCAAAAGATCAGATTGAAGAAAATCTACTGCGCCAAGAAGAACCAGATTACTGGTCTAAAACTCCTATACCACCGCAGCTGTTACCACTATTTATACCTAGTGTAAGTTGAAGTTTCAACAACTGGTCACTAATGAATGAAACTTAATGAAATTTGGTTCTTTTTTTCATTGATTGTTTCGAAACACAGCATCAAACAGTACATTGTGTTGATTTTCTCTTCTTACACAGTCTCTCATCGCTTTTTGACCAGAAAAACACTCGATGACCCTGTCCACTTAATTTTATACAGAATGATATCTTAAGACTTCACTAACCGTTGGTAGACATGCTGATGCACTCATATGATAAAACTTGAACTGGAGTGAAACTCATTTGTTTGTAATATCCAATGACAATCGTCAACTCAAAGTAATAGCTAACATTAGTTACAGATGGTTGTAAGTTATTTATGGATATATGCATACATTTGTAGAGACGGGTTGCGACATTGTGCTTATTGTGTTATCAGGTGAAAGCATGTATATAAATGCTATCGGCAAAAATGTCGACAACCTTGCAGTCAAGTGAACCATAGTTCTGTGTAAGTAAAAAAGAAGTTATGGCCTTCTTATGAAGTCATTATCATGCCAAAAAGCTTCGTTACTGGAGATGTGTAAATAAAATGAAAAAACACGTTTTGTGTATTCATTTATACGGATAAACTTTTTTCTGTACTTTTTTTTCAAAACGCTATCATTGCAAATAAACCTATTCTCTGATCATTGGTGTGTGTGTGTGTGTGTGTGTGTGTGTACATGACAGTAACTAAATCAATGTATTTAAATATGCAGAAAGAAAATCAAATATTATCCCAAACAAAATGAATCAGAATACAAATGCTATAATTTGTCTAATTTTCTTTCATTTATAAAGAACTTAAGCATCAAGACTGCTTTGTAAAGCTAACGAAGAAAAGCGACTTAGATCTATGCAAGAAGTGACGCGAATTCTCATGCTGTTGTTCACACTAAGCAAAATATTAAGTCTAGTCATCCTCGAGACACTAAATGATGCTCCAAATGCAGGAATCCACACGGAACAATCTGGATTTAGGGAGGGAAAGTTATGTGTGGATCAAGTTGCAACTCTATGCATCATCATCGAACATACCACAGAATGGCAATCAAATCTCAATCTCTACTTCGATAGTGTTGTCCGTGAACAAAGTTGGAAACTACTTCAACCCTACGGAGTGAAGTGGCCCGAATCTTCATCAACCTAATTCAGCAAGTATATGAGTATTCCACATGTCATGTGATCCACAATGAAAAACTCAGAGAAGCCTTTGAAGCAAAATACAAGAGAAAGATGAAGCCGACTAATACCACTTATTATATTCCTAACTGTGTTTGACCGGATTATGCGGAACACTTTGAGTAGGAACAAAACGACAGGATTATGTTGGACCACTGTTCAGAAGACTCTAGAAGATCCGAATTACGTCGACGATTTATGTCTAGTCTAATGTCACACCAACTCGAAGACTTACAAGCGAAAGCCAACAATTTGGTAGAAAAAGTAGGAAGCAAATACAGGACTTCAAGTGGACACAGAGGTAATGTAGATGACCAGCCAACAACAAGCACCAGTATTCCTATCAACGGGAGAAATCCGAACTGAGTCACTTCCTCCACTTATCTAGACAGCACTGTTTCAACTACAGGTGGAACGGATGTAGATGTCGAGTCCAGAATTGGAAAGGCAAGATATGCCTTCATCAGTCTGAAATCTGTTTGGAAATCCTCTGCAGTCAGCATGAAGAACAAGATTTGGTTCTTCACACTGTTGTCAAGTTACTTCTTCTACATGGTTCTGAGACTTGACGCATCACCGATAGCATTTCAAACAGATGCTGGCTTTTATCAATGGCTGCTATCCCTCCACTCTAAACACCAAGTTATCGAAAAGAATTAACAACAAGAAACTTTGGGAACTAACGAAATAAGGATCCATAAGCAAGTAAATATGACGACGAATATGCAGATTTGTGGGATACACGCTGAATAAACTATCGAGTGATATCATACGCTGGATAGTTGAATGTGGTACAACGTGTTGCGTGTAGGCTGATATTTAGGAACTGGACGCTTATCGGCGATTGTGGAGTTAGTTAAATAGGACTGCAGAGAAGATGATAAAATGGGGATGTGTTGTTGAAGCATTATGTTCTACTCGGTATCTAAAGGAATAAGAACAATAATAAGCAATGCGTTCACATAACATGGCTTCCACTGTTATTTGAATACTGCATTGTTAGTTACTATGGCACATTTTCTGCTCCGTAATCATTGCTAACTGCAGAAATATAATTTTGGTTTTACTTTTGTCTCCGAAACATTTCATTTCATTTGCTAAATGATCACGTAATCATGAGGTTACTTGGCAGGAACGGAAGTATCTGCATAATAATCAAATCACTCATTGTACCAAATAATGTTCAGTTTACATCAATTATCAAAATCATTAAGTGTTGGTTTCCAGGGATTTCATTGGTTACGGGTATGATTGCAAGCTGATATCAGTTAGGGAACCATTGATAAACCTGGGAATACTGGACATCTGAATCGTTCTATTTTGAGACTCTTCATCATTGAGCACGCACCGGGACTCGAAAGCAACACCTTCCGGTTATGTGGCAAGCTCGTAGGCCATTTGGACTCAACCCCATTGTCGAAGAATTCCAACTTCTGCCCTTTATATATATATATAGCGCAACCGCTAGCCAGTGTAGCGGGCAAGCAACTGTCCTCTTGCTTGACTTGGTGGACCCCGCTGGTTACAATGTCTCACTAGAACCCCAGGTACTTTCCGTAAACAGCCAGTTGCAAGTGAGCATCAGATACTTCTAAAGCAAAAGAATCTGATATACATATCTCATTAGGTTGGAAAACACCTCCAGAAGTCGGTAGTCCATTCTTTCACTGGATAGGGAACGTCACCATATTTCAGACTTTTGTGTAGATTAGGAGTTAACTTGTGAAGTGAAGCGGTAAATGAGGGTCTCAGATGAATAAAGAAACAAAAATAGGTATTTTTGACGAAGACTAATGTTCCATATGTATTCATTAATCGATTCTACTGTGTATAGTAATAATAATAATAACGGTCAACTTATTTAAGCTACGGGTTTTTCTCCTCATTCTTTCTAGTCATTGGAAGATGCCTATTCACGTTTGACGCTGAAATTTAGTGTACCTGTTCACCTAGTAGTTCGATTTTGTGATGAGGTTGTTAAATCCCATTCTGTCTCCGATTGTGGGAGCAATGAAAGTTCGAAATTCATCTCAAACATGGATATTTCATATCGTTTTACAAAAGCTATGCAACTGCATAAACAGATAATGAATACTACACTTAAGATGGACAAATCAGACATCAACCATTCTGATCTGCTACTTGTTTTGTTGAATCAAGTTAATACGACTCTTTTCAATTCTGTCAATTCACCGAATTTAAGGCTTTCGTCATCTAAGTCTACAATTAGTGGGATTTTAAGAAGTATGCCCAATCATTTGGACTTTAAACAATTTGTCAATGACTATGGAGATAACGGAGAGGTAGGTTGTATAATTTGTGTTTACGTTAAAAGGTGTGTTCACCAGTTGTGCAAAAAAGATTATTGTTTATGCAAGGTGCTGACTAGACAACATAACTAGCAATGTTAACTGTTTTGAACTCTCAGTGTTGATGGGGGTTATGTTTGTATAGGTTGGAATTGGCGACTCTACACCAAACCTTTTCTCTTCTCTGAGCTTACGACCAGTCAGTATTCTTCATTAAGATGTATCACTCACCATGAAGAATCTGATGACTGTGGTGAGGTATATCACGACTGAGCAGTTCCAGCTGACAAATGACTGTAATGGACATATTGATCGATCCACATGTGGTAACCAGTGTCAGGCATTTAGTTCTTGGTGTTGGGACTGACTGTATGTATCAGTAATGGTGAATTGATTTTCTAGTTGTAAATGGGCTTGAATTTTTTCAGTCGGTCCTTTGAACGAAACAATTCTCAGTTTTCTAGTCACTTTCATATAATCATGTAATGGTTTGGATTTTAGGTTAGGGAGGAGTAGTTATGGGGGTGAGATGAAACATCACAGTCGCAAAAGCAGGATTCGATCCAGTGGTATCAAAGTTTCAGGTCGAGGTTTCTGGTCAGTGAGTTGGTTCCTATCATAAACACGTGTTAACCTACCACTTAAATATACTGTCGCCACAAGTAACATAGTTTTGACTGTCTTAATTTTCTGGGATATCTTTTCATGGTAAATGAACTGCAGATACTTGATAAGTTACATTTTCATTCTGTTAACAATCTAATGTGTTACATTGCCACCTCTGTTTGATGATTATCACAGCTTAGTCCATATTCATTTTTATTGGAATAGCTGTTTTATTACCATAGGAGGACTGGAAACAAGGATGATTGCTAATAGAGGAGTGCAACGAGCATCAACAGTGGAGGTGTGCACCTTATCGGTTTACGCACCGGAATTCCAGCCGTTGAATCTCGGTTACAGGCAATCAGAATAATTATTTTTGGTGAATGATTGCTATGTGGTTGGTTGTTTACACGTAATGTGCGTGTGTAAACAAGTCACCGGTTTCACTGAATCTCTACTAATATATCACAAATACATTATTACACTGGAAACTGACGAATAATGCAACACTGTTGATCTGAATTCGGACAGGAATAATTTTTTTAATCTCGTTCAGAATGGATCACTTACTGAGCAATTCCTAGATCATCGGCTGAACATTGTTTTATCGACAGCATTAGAAACTTTACGTAAGATTGACACATAGGTTATTTAACTACTTAGAAACTAATAAGTAGTTAAACCTTGAATTTTTTAATTTACTGTACACCTGAAGCGACTCAGCTGGTGGACGGTACATTTAACTACCAGGTATACATAACTGTAGAACTTGATGACGAAGTTATCGAAAAGAATATTCTTTGTTCAGTAACATTCTTTGAAATAGTCTGTTCTAAAAATTTACATAGAAGTCACTTCTCTTGAACACTAAATTTAAAGGTCAGGATTACTGTGCTATTTATAGCTCATACGTCACGAAGCGCATATACTGGATCCCCACGGTTAACCATCATCTACCATATTAGACTGCACTGTTACTTTGAAACACATGTGGTATGAATAAATTATTTCATCGCCTGAATTCTTCAGTTTTTGTAATCACATTCTTCGATTTTTAGATTTACCACGTGAACCTTTAAAAATAAGTGGTAACAAAAGACTAACTAAAACTAAATTCATTATATTACTAAGCTTATATTACCTATTATTACCGGTCGCTTCTCGGATTCTTCAGTGGCACATCACAATATTTTCTCTTTCTGAAAGCTTTCAATTGATATGATCTTGATGTTACCCTTTGACGTCTAATTGAACGGCTTTCATTCTGTTTCCACTCAAGGGTTTGTCTTGTAATGTTACTTGAAGTTATCCTCAGCATATGCCCAATCCACCTCATTTCCATGTGTATTTGTTTGGTGATAAGTTCTCCGTAGTTTCGCTGTCAGAATTGTTAGTAGCTCATCTTTTCTGGCCGGCCTTCTAGTCTTGTTGTTGTCGGCTGGGAACTTTTATTACCACTGTTTTCCACTATGTCCATCTGGGGTCCTATCTTCTTTGCCTATTCTTCCGACTTGTTGGTTTCCGCTTTCAAATCTTTCAGTTTTTGAAACAAGAGATATGCACCATCTGTGAAATTGAAATCTATCGTCTCTTTGTCAGTCCAACATATGGCCGCCTTCTGGGTCCCCATGGTCTTCCACACTATATAGTCCACCATAATTAGGAGCATTATCAGTGATAATAGGCAGTCTTGTCTTTCTTGTGTCTCCACGATAAAGGCTTAACGGAATTTGTCCTTGTGAATTACTTGGGATGTGATACTATCATCTAGTTGTTGAATGAGCGTTATAAATGTTTATGACTCTGCACTTTGTTGTGTTTGAGTAGTTTTCAAACTACTTCGTCATTAACGCTGGCGAAACTTTTTCGAAAATCAATGTAGTGTTGACTGCCATTGTATGATCTATTTGATGATGATGATGCATGGTGTTGCAATTACACCTACTCATATCTTATTGCTCCTGAATTCATTCTGTTCTAGACGCACTTTTTCATTCAGGTCATCTCTAAGTCTTTCTAGGAAGATACACCTCAATATTTTGCCTATGGTGGAAGAGAGCATGGTTCCGCGTTATTTCATACCTTTTACAAGGTAGATTTTCTCGTCTAATCCCCAGGCATCTTTCGTTCCTCCCACACCTGTGCGATAGTATCATGAACTTTTCCGCTAAGGTCTTTAGATCTGTTTTAAGTATCTACAGAGTGATCTCATCGGGTCTTGCTGCTTTCCCGTCTTTTAGTAACTTTGTGGCTTTCAAGATTTTTGTACTTATCGGGAGATTGGTAATCCCTGCCAGTTCTCTGTCTGTAATTTCGGTGGTATTTGTGATCTGCAATATTTTGTAGGCGTTTAGCACCGCATACATGTAATCTTCCCTTCTTTTGATTTGATTCTTGTTGTCACTATTCTGAAGGTTCTCACTGCACAAAATCCTTTAGGTCTGTCGGTGTAATCATGATGACCACACACCCTTGTGTGCTCTTGGTTGTTGTTTTGGTTGCCGGAGTGGATTATTGACTCTCCAGTTAGCGATTCGGCGGATCCACTTCCGTTCCATCTGCCGTCACAGATTCGTAACATTTCCATGTCATATCACATTTCAACACCAGTCTGAGCATCTTTGCCAACCTGCCTTAAAAGCGAGCGGTGTAGACATTCCATGACCTTATGCTTACTTTTGCTTTCATCGAAAGAAGGCACATAGGTTGGCTGCTGACGTCATTCATCATCCGTGATTCTAGTAAAAGATAAGTTTGTTTTTTCTATAATTTTAAGTTTCTTTATTGATGTTTATATCGCTAACCCAACGCCCGTACCTTCCTCTTTTCTGGGCTAGTCGAGATTCTCTAAGAATTAAATAGATGAAAACTGGTTGTTGTCTGCAGAGAAGAGGAAAAATGGGTATTTAAAACATTTATGAAATTACGTTGTATTTTCTGAGGTTGTCAAAGGCGTTATCATTTCTACTCAGTATTCTTCAGAATTCCACTAGAGATATTATTAGTAAGTGGAGTATAAACAGTGTAACGTTTGTGTTGAAACTAGTACAATTTACTGTCCAAAGTTTATTTAACGCATAACAAGCACGTGATTGATTTGCTTGTGCTGACTTTTTCTTTTTTAAGTCTTAAACGAACGAGATGTTAAATCGTCCAGCTCTTGTTTTGCTGGTAAAATTCTCAACTGAAGTTATAGAGTGAAAGGTTTATCTAAATATAATGTTTGTTCGCATAAACACAAAATAAAGTATGAATCTGAAAAAATACTTTATCAATGAACTTATTGTAATATTCATAATATTTTAGAATACTTCCATACTTGATGAGTATGCAGCACTGAGTGATGAGCTTGCTACGTCTCTTTCAAATTCAGTCTATGCTCAAAATCAAAGTCTATATGACTGCCCAAATTTATCAGCCCACTTATATTTAGCTCACCGAACATTTCGTCGTAGACAGACAGTGGAGAAAATTAAAAAGAGCTTGGCAGATTTTCGTCTCACGCTGTATAGAGAATATACTGGCCGTTTAAATATTTTAAAGGAATTGAAATTCATTAATTCAACTGCAGACAGTTGTGTTCTTAGTCTGAAAGGTCAGTGATGTTTTGCTTTAATTTGTAACTCTGTAATAAACAGGTTTACTCTCCCTAGTATTTAAGTTGATTGTGAGCGTTGTTGAGTAAGACGGAACGACATTTTGCCAGGCAAACAAACAATAGGAGTATATCTGTACTTACAATAGTGTGGTGAGGGCTGGTTGTGGGAACAAGCCAAAATTGTAGACAGCAATTCACGTTAATTTTACGTCCCGAATCAAGGTCATGAGAAAAACAATAACTCGCCAACCAATCACAGCAGACCCAACGTGTGCAAATACGATTCGCAGATATATGGCTTAACTTTTCAGGAAACGGTCACAAGCAGCAAGAAAGCAACCAATCAGAAGACGTTGCTTCTCTGCTAACAATAACGCTAATAATAATGTACATTAAAATCTATAAATATCTGTTGATTTTCTCAATAAACGATATGTTGTCTGGCCCTTGTCTTCTGTCTTTGAAATAGTAATGCGTTCACACTACTACTAGTCTGTAATTATGATAATGAAGCATGTCGATTTACCTAAACTAACCAGAACACATCATTTCTCTGTAGATTTTTAGAATATCGGTTATAGAAGAGTGCGTGTTACTGGGTACGATTTCGAAACATGTCACCAAAATCCTCTTAGTATTGGTACTCAGCATTTGTAGAACGTTAATCAGGCAATCTACACTATACTCTATATCGTTGATCAATGTATTTATATATTGGTACCGTATGTTGGTTTCCGGTACAGACTACCACTACAATCCGTGATTACGTCAGTTTTTGCGTTTGGATTGTACTTTAGATTCATTTCTATTATTATTATGTTCCCTTGGGTTCCTAGTAGAACATAGGGCTTCAACTGCACGTCTCCACTTGCTTCTGTCTTCCTTCTGCTGTACTTTTCACCTGCATCCATCTTAGTCCATACTCTCTCAACTCCTCTTCACACGATCTCCTCCATGTCACCCTTGCACTGACGTCCCACTCGCCGCGTGCTTCCCTTTCAGGTTCCACTCGAGCAATGGCCTGACGCGCGCATGATATCACCAGCCACCTCCTCAGCGAGTGTCCAATCCATCTCCACTTTCCCCTGCATATTTGTTGGTTGGCGATTGGTTCTTGTTTTTTTTGTTTCCAGCCATAGTTTCTTGTTGGTGATTCTTTCCGACCCGGCCATCTGATCTTCAGTATAGAGCCAGCGAAGACAGTTGTTGGTTGATGAAAGTCTGCAACAGACTGTTGGAAATATTCTTTGCGACCCGCCCGCCTAGTTTCTGATCATTTCTAGATGTAATAAATCAAGGTGGTTAGTCGTTGGACAGCCGTTTACAGTCGCTGATGTACTTCTTGGATAAGCACTTTCATACTTTGAATTTTTATATCTCGGTAACAGTATTTATAGTTACATTAAGTATCCCTTACCAACACAAATAATTTTTTACTACTTATAATTGCATAATGTATTACTTATATGGTTATGACCGGTTATTTCTAGTGTATATCGTCGATGTATGTACGAATCAGCATTTCAATATGTAAATGATAACGGTATACTTGAAGCTAATCAGTCAGCTGGAGACTGGAGTAATGAATTACTTGTTAGCTTTGACACTGCTGTGTATAGTAATACCAACTACCTTTTAAGTGCTTTGTGGATATGTGTGTATACGAATGCATGTAGCACTTTAATGACTTTTTGTTTTCCCATGTAGTTAGTTTTGTAATTAGGCTAACACAGGTATTAGTCATAATTGATCTGAAAACTAGTCGAATTTTCAAATGATCTCTCTAAAATGACACTGAAATCATGAAATCAATGTAGCATTACTGTATAAGGCAAATCAATTAAAATATTTGGTTAGCTGATCATTAAATCTATAGTATAGGTAGTAGGTGTCATACCACCTTAGCGGAATTCATGCTTTTTTAAGTTGTTGTTTTTTTGGCACAACTGTAGTTCATTTCATTTAGAGTTACCTTCAATTCATGTGAGTTTACTGGTCAGCAGCGTTTGTTTGTCCGTTCATCTGATTCTTTGTCGTTGTTGTCTCTCTCTCTCTTCAAGTATTTATGTTTAGCTTTTTGAGGCTCAAGCACTAGGCTCTCTTTCAGTCGGCCTCGAGTGTGAACTGTGCAAAATTTGCTTCAGCCTTCAAATAATAATTGTAACGTTTTGTGTATTGCATACAAAATCTATTCTGTGTAACTCTGTTCTACTCAACACGAACGCTTTATAGAAATGTCATCAAAACACATATAATACCAAATGAACCACGACTTTACGTACTCCCGAAAGTACACAAGAAAGGTGTACCCCTTCGACCGATCCTCAAGATGACCAATTCGCCTTATCACCGCACAGCCCAATGGTTAGCAGACCTACTAGAAGCAATCAGAAGACAACTTTCCTGCCACACAGATCGAGATTCATTCGACTTTATCGACTCAGTCGAAAACATCAACGTATCCAACAAGACAGTGATCTCATTAGATGTCATATCACTATTCACAAACGTTCCACTGACTGAAACAATATGCTGTACATGCGTACTTATTCACTCCAAAGAAATAAACATCCTTATACCCACTGACTGTCTTAAAGAACTCCTACTGAGGTGAAGTATGAATGTTCAATTCTCTTTTAACAACGAAATATATCGCCAAAAGAATGGTATAGCTCTAACAACAGAAGACAAGGGCCGGCAACAGATCGTTTTATTACGGAAATCAGCACGTATTTATATATATTTCATGTAAATTATAGCTTATTCAAGTAGACAAACGCAGTCCTCTGATTGGTTGTTTTTTGGAAGTTAAGCAGACAAACGCAGTCTTCTGACTGGTTCTTTCGGGTTTACTCGGAAAATGAAGCCATCTATCTGCGAATCATATTTGCCCACGTTAAGTTTGCTGTGATCGGTTGTTGAATCAGCCTTGTTGATATTTTCTCACGGCCAATATTAGTGGCCTAGACATTGATGTAGATTGATGTCTACCAATTGGCTAGCAGCCTGCTCTCACCACATAGCTATGGGCTCACCACTAGGCCCATTGCTTGCAGATTTCTTCATGGCAAAACTCGAAAACACATGCCTGAAGAAAATGATCGATGCCTTTGAAATCCATAAGAGCTACGTCGACGACACTTTCATTATCGTCAACAATGAAGAAAATCTAGATGACATCTTGAAGTCATTTAACAACTGCCACCCCGCAATTCAGTTCACGCTAGAGAAACTCCAAAATATCCTTTCTTGACGTCCAACTAACAAGACGAGAACAGGATGGAACAATGAAAAGATATATCTACAGAAAGTCGACGTGGAACGGACAGCTTACTAACTTTCACAGTTGGATACCCCTCTATACACCAAACGAAACCTGATCCGTTCACTCAGCCTCAGAGTTCGCAGAATTTGCACCCCGGAGACCATAGAAGATGAACTGGACAATCTCAAGAGAGTCCTCGTCGAGAATTGTTATCCAAAACAATTTATTGCAAAATCTATGAATCCTAGACCACAAAAGCCGCCCATGCTTAGCTTCCCGAAAAAACTACTCTACATGAACCTTCAATTCAATGGAAATATATCTGCGAAAACACTAAAAAATCGACCGTCGAGCTCACTTAAGAAGACCTTTTTCGCAGCTGAACTACGACTAACCTTCTCCACAAAACCTATGATTCATGTGAACGTGAAGGATAAGCTACCACTTCCGGCCTCATCAATGTGTATTTATCAATTCACCTGCTTGTGTGGATCCAGGTATGTTGGCCGTACCCAGCGTTCGCTTTCCAAGCGTATCACCGAACACTTACCAACATGGTTTTACAAAGTAGAAAATCGATTTCCCCGCAGCTCCATCTTAGAACATCTGGTAGAATCCGGACACCAAGCTACACCCCAAACAAACTTCAAAGTCGTCTACAGAGTAACAAGTAGTCTTCCTAAAGGTGTACGAATCAGACTTCTTCTAACTGCAGAAGCAATGGCGATTCACTTGCTAAGCCCTGAACTCTGCATACAGAAGTTCGTTCAATCACTACACTTGCAATGGACTTAATCTATCTTATTACCCGACAAGTAAATTCTACCTAATTTTTTTTTCTGTCTCTTCATTAGTACTATTTTGTCTTCTCAGTTGTAATATTTTGCATTTTCAACTTTCTTGTTCTCTACCCCCACCCGATTTAGTTTCTACACCTCACTACCACTATTACTGACTTGACCAACGCTCAATTTCTAGTCATTTATGTTACATCATCCAACTTAATTGCTCAATTTCAGTTCCAATTTAAATGGCATTATTATCTACCCCACTTCTACTTAGTCTCTACCTGTAATTGCCTCTGTTCCTACCCTGACCTAAGTTGAAACATTTTAGTCCATTATATTACATCATCTAACTTACTAAGTCAATCTTACTTTAGTTGCTGTCTGATTAACCTTGTTTCTATATTAGATCATTCTTTTATTACCTGATCACTTATCTAAACTTGACAAACCTCATGCACATACACAAGTAAAAATAATTATATATAAATGCGATTTTACAGCTATGTGAATGAATTCACCGAAAAGAGTCTCTTCCCTGAACGTCCTCTCTTTTTCATATGACTCAATGGAGATTTTCAAGCTACATATAATTTATTCGCACGATTCTCAACTGACAGATTTTTTTTTGTTTTTTCACAGTTTGTTACATTTATTAAAAAGTAATTTTGATGTGCAGTTATATATAGACTTTTATGATGACACACCATATCATCATTCAACTCACTGGCCATGGTGTGCCTGCACTCGAATTGGTAGGCTGATTACTGGTTTATATATAGATATTCCTTGTGTCGCGTAAGCCTGTAGTGACTGGGAGCAGGATTACGAACAGTGAATCACTAGCCTTTCGTAGGGAGTATATACTTGCTCTGTATTACTAATGTAGTCTCTCTCTCTCTGTCATATAAGATACAGTAACCATTGATGCTGTTGCCAATTGCAACGGTATGTTGTCACAGTGATCACTTCGCGTAATAGATTGTTAATTTATCCCCTCAGAACAAGTGTGACCGAGATCTTTTTTTAAATCTCTTTTTATAGGTCTAGTTGCATGTGAACTAACAAAAAAGGAAGTTATAGTAACGGAACTTTTATTCGACGGATTGTTCGACAATCTTTTAGCACCTCAAATAGCAGCTGTCCTGTCTGCATTTGTTAACGAAATGAGACAGTCCACTTTAACAAGTCAACAGTCGCATGACTATCTTCACAACTTGCTCAGAGAAATCCATAGTGGTAATCGGCAAAGCGAGAGTGATTTAAAGTTTATTCCTAACCATTTAATTCCAGTATTTGAAAAGATTTTGAACTTTGTTTATCAGGTAAGTCAGTAGTAGATTTTTATTATTATGCAAGACATGATCTTGTTATGCAACTTTTGAGTTAACCGTTAGACAATATGCTTCACTGTCTAGTATTCCTTTCGCATTTGCAAATTCAAGATTTCAGTAGTGCAGTTCAAATTTGTCTTTCTGCAACTCGGTTATATTGGAAATGATAGTCTACAAAACCGATGGTTTACTGTCTTCACTGACATCCTCTTTTGAAACGCCTGGAATCCATACTTGTTCTGTAGAACAGCGATACTCATAACTCAGCGTGGAACACTTTTAGAACAACATCTGTCAAGGTATCAGGCTTTTGTTTTAAGCAACAGACTGCAGGGCTTCATATCAATTGGATCGTAGGTAGTGGGTATGAGAACGGATATTATCAAGAGGCATCCAGAAATATGGTGGACAATGAGTTTTATGCTGTTCAGTACACCGCAAGTTTATCAGCTGTAATCAGAGATTCGTCTAAAACCTGTATGATCAATTTTATGAGTACCCAGTTTTGGTATTCAATCTTAAAGAGGCCATTACTGTTGTTAACAAGTTAGTGCCGATAATATAACTGTAGAACGTGGATAGCTTATCAGGAGAAAAACACCTTGTGTTCAGTAATTATTGTTGCTATGTCTTATTTAAAGCGTATAAAATAATTGTCCTATCGTAAACAATACTCTAATATAGGAAACGATCAACAGGAAGCCTCTGGTAGAGTTTACCAGTACTCGTCAACAAGATCAGTTTGCAACGTCAAAGGACCTACTAATGTTGCTGAAGAATATGCACACGCGCCACTCAGAGATGGGGATGCACAGGCTTATCATGAAGATGTGAGCAATCCAGTATTGCTTAATCCTTAGTGCTGACCGCAGTTCTGCCAGTCAAGTTTACAATTAACTACAAAATTGAATTCATTCAATATTTAATAATGGTGTATTTCCTTCAGGTTCCGAATGGAACCATAGGGTTTCAGCAGCACATCTCTATTCCACTCTGTTCTCCACAGTCTGACTTGACGACTGGTCATAAGCTTTAATTTCTTCTTTACACTATCTCCTGCAGGTCACTTCCGTACGACGCCCAACTGGTCTTTTTGGTTTCGAGTTCCACTCGACAGCCTGGCACACAATGTCACTTGAAGGTCTCCTTAGCGTATGCCTAATCCAGTTTCACTTCCTTCTACATACTTGCTGAGCAACAGATTCTTGGTTGTTTGATGTTCAGAATAGAGCGGAGTCAGCTGCTGATGAAAGTCTAGAGTAGTAGCTTGTTGAAATATCTTTTGGTGACGAGCGCGCTAATTCTCCTAAAACCATATGGAAGCACTGACAAACTTGACATTAGTGTTGAAAATCAGTATCTTGTTACTTATTCCGAATGCAGTAAGATTTCCACACTGATTTCAGAGTAATGAAGGTGTGTCTTGCATTTCCTGTCGTGACAGGTTTTGATATCCGTATAAGTGCCCCCTCCCTATAGCTGAAATGATGCTGCCTAGCAACTTAAGTGGAGACGGGGTGACTTCTTTTAGATTTTATCCATTGATGGTCAACACTATGCATTGGACAATATATTGTATCGTTGTCCATTACATACACCTAGTGGCCTCATCACGATGATTCATACCATATAAAAGTTAATAATCTGATATAAGTGTGTGTCGTGCTTACTGCGGTAGCCAGACCGCATACTGACTAGTTGGACGCTAGATATAATTTCACCTACTGTCTCGATTACTTTCATTTATATAATTTTTTTCTTATTATTTTTCTTAAATGCAAAATAATTGCAGTTGGAAATTTTGCAACGTCAACACCAGGTGGCTGAATCGTATGCTGATACACGATTAGATCTACGCCAAGTGACGGCTGTCTATAAATGGGCTAACGGTCATTCATTATTTGCAGCGACAAATAAATGTGATCTACCAGAAGGCCTATTGATTAAAATGTTATTACAATTGGACGAATTAATTCGGCATATATGCGGCGTTTGCCGTCAAATTGGTAATCATGACTTATGTTTGAAAATGGAAGAAGCTAAGAGTTTGATATACCGGGACATTGTGTGTGCACCGAGTTTATACGTTACGGAGAAGTGAAGAAGAAGAAGAATAAAGGAAAAGCCAACATCTGACTGACATTTTCTGCATAAAATTGACGATATTTTTATAAAAGCACTAACTCTTAAAAGTGAACTTGGTTTGGACACATATAAAGCAGTATTCAGTTGATTTTTTTAAAGTAACTGATGCTCAATTCCTTTTCATACGAAACGTTAGAAAAAACAGATTTCGCAATAACTTTTATAAATCACTCAGATATTAATATTTAATTATTATATCATGCTTTTTCTAATAAAAGAATAATATACTAATTTCATACATAACATTTATGCATATGAACGCCTTTTTTGAACTACTATTTTGAATAATCTTCATACAACAAAGCAAGTAGAATAATCCCGAAATTGACAGATATTCACAAACGGTGGTGTTATAGTTTAGTTTAAAGACGAGATAGTTTAAGTTGGCTAAAGAAGAGTAAGCATTCCATGAAAGCTATGTGTTGTCTTTTTACGCATAATGGCATAAGCCAACCACACACACACACACAACTATATTTATAATAATCCACTACTTTCAGTGATGTAACACTGTCCTCCCCCTGAATTTAAGACTTCTTTATTATCTCTTTTGAAAGTATATTAGTTTCGTTCAAATAGCCTGTCTGTTTTCGACATAGAACTTTGCACATATGTGCGGCAGTTCAAGTCACCACACTCCTTGCTTGTAGTACACAAACCAAGAGAAGAAAGTACAAGAAAAGCATAATAGAGACAGTAAACAGAGGTGTGAGACAAAGGAATAGTAATAACGAAGAACAATATAGTTTCATTGGAAATCATAAGTCACAAGGAAAGGATGTATCTGCGCCATTCAGAACGATTTTGAGCCATACCACCAATTGTTTCCAACTATTGATTTTTACCGTCCCGAGGACCACAACCAGGAAGTCTACACCTTCCTACGTGACAGGCTTAGACTAACTGTTGTAGATTTCATTGACTGATGCCATGTTTTTGTTTGACCTCCACTAGCTCTTTTCCAGCCTGACCCTATATCAGCTAACATTGTTGTTGTCGAGGAAGACGATGACTAGGCATACGTAACACATGTCCTAACCATCTCAGTCTATGTAACTTCACAACCTCGTCGATTGATTTCCCCTCCTTACCTAGAACTCGACGCCTAACCTCAATATTACTAACCTTATTATACCACTCCACACGGGAGATAGAACGCAGGCACCTATGATCAAAGACAGCTAGTCAGGCTTTTCGTGTCTTCCACTCTCAATGGCCATGTCTCGCTCTCAGCCATAAAGGAGGACGGAGCGGACTGATGAGCAGTACACACGCCTTTTGGTCGATAGTCGAATATCTCGTCTACGCCAGAGACGGCGTAAACTGGCAAATGCGAAACGAGCCCCCTGTATCCGTGCTGAGATTTCGTCAGAGATCAACCCGTTGGTGCTGGCTGATGGTACTTCCCAAATAAGTGAAGCGGTCAACGTGCTCTACCACTTCACTTCCAATTTCTAACCTAGGAGTCGGTGTAGTCCACTCCTGTAACATCATCTTGCATTTGGTGGGAGCGAATCGCATTCCAAACATTCGTAGATTGCAGCTCAAGGTGTTTAGAAGACTCTGCATTTTGTCAGCGTCCTCGCCTAGAAGGACTATATCGTCTGCATATACTACGTCAACGAGATCATTCCCTGATGGTAGCAAGTCAATCCCTAAGTCGCTGAAGTGTGTTAGGGTTAGGTCCATTAGTACATTTATGATGAAGTTGAATAGAAATGGGGATAATGGGCATCCTTGATGGACACCACCAGTCGTCACCAGTTCAGATGATAACTCGCCATAAGCCCTCACCTAGCTGCATGGGTTCAAGTAGAGTGCCCTTATCAGTGCAATGTATTTTCTCGGCATTAGTCTGTCTTTCCTGATACAAATTGATGTCGTAGTTATCTTCGGTACAAAACACTCTAATACCAGTGAGGAGATACAACGCATTATTACTTGTTTAGTGAAAATTGATATATAGTTGAGAAACTCTGAAGTTAGTTAGGAGTAGTTTTAAAACCCTAATTTAAAGCCAGTGGTGTATAAGGCTGTGAATTTCTCCTCAACAATATAATAAAAATAGTAAGGCTTAAGGAAAATATTCTTTACCAAATATAATAATTTCCGCTCATTTCATCTGATTTTTCAATTCTTGATCCCTTTTGATTCCTTATCTATGTACTAGAGTAACGGCTATGATAATTTGATACATATTTCTGCGTGAATTACGTGCGTTTAAAATGATGATGAATGCCTTCTGCTGACATTTAAGTTTGAAGAACACGAATGAATATAGGTACATGCCAACTAAGAGCCAGTTATTTCAGTCTAGTTTAAACAAAACGGCGACAAATAACAAATTTCAGTGAATACAATAGTAAGTGGCTCTCGTTGTTCTTGAAGCTAGTAAATAATGCTTTACCATATAGAACGAAAAGGAGATTTTGAGTCCCGGCGCAAACACCACTACGGTACACTCACATACAGGTACATCCAGCTGACGATTTGCAAACAAGACGGAAGATGTCTCTCGGTAGTCACCTACATACAAATGCACGTTAATTTGTCTACCAATTGGAAAGAATTGATTTAACTTATGAGGCGTAATTGAGTAATTTTAATTAGCATTAAACACAATTAACATCATTGTGAACAATATTGGAGTAAAGGCACTCGCACACAGGCTATGTGGTCATCTGTCTGCGGGTAGGCAGGAGGTGGGAAAACGTTGAAAATTTACAATATCTTTTTAACTGAGTTAAAACTTTCAGAAATAGAACACACAACAGCATTTCATACAAGAATAAGTAATGATAAGATCGTCTAAGCAAAATATAAAAAGGCATTTAAGGTAATCAACTATGTGCAGCGATAGTGTTGTTTAGCAAAAAACGAAAGTTGACTTGAAATTAGCTGAACACTTACACATCCATCCTGTATAGTTGTATCAATTTTCACTAGTATTGGATTTATTTGTTAGGAATTACAGAGTATTCTTCATTTATGTTTGTATAAAATATCAAAAACAAATGTGTGCAAATTTGCAGGAACTTCATCACATCGTCGACTGAACATTATTCCCTGCTGCTGACGACGGTGGTGGTCCAGTTATATAAAACAGACGAGTTAAGGTGCTTACAGTACTGGTCATTTGTTTCATATTGTCTGTCTCTACCATACCTGTGTTTGATCGATACTGGTAGGCTACTACGCGTGCAACAACTGCAAGCAGTGTCATGATATCTGAATGATTCACTCTTTTCATGTCCGATTCAAGAACATTACACAATTCTTGAATGAACCAACTACCCATTGACGAATTACGCCAGGCGAAAAATCCTGCAAAGGAAATTCATATCATAAAGTAAAACAGTTATTATGAAGTTTGATGAATGAGTCTAATTACAGTTTCACAAAGAGAAAGAAACACCCACAAAACTTTCAACAATTGACATCGTCATGTCTCCTGACGACTGGAATTCGACAAGCTTAGTATCAATGAGAGATACTGATAAGTAATCGAATATGTAGACTCTGTTACGAACTGACATCACTTACGAAACCTTTGAAACCATACAGTACTGAACATCCGTTTCGTCCTGGTTTGAGACTTTTTGTCGGATACTGGTGCCCGATTGCTTTCAATAACTGTTTCACTAGAATCGACTCGCGACTACATCTACCTTCATATATCCAGTATATATATATATATATATATATATATATATATATATATATATATATATATATATATATATATATATATATATATATATATAGTGATTAGGAATAAAGACTTCTGTCATCTATTTTTTCACTCCCTTTAGATTTCAAGTGGAACATGGGGCCTCAGGCTTCAGGTTTGAGGTTTTGGGAGCAACGTCACTTTCCCTCTCTAGTGGGCTGGATACTGCCTAAGCAAGGTTTAGGAGTGTGTCGGTGGGGGTCGAACCAACCACGTGCGTGGTTGACGAGCATTCTACCATGAAACCCCCGATGTTTTGTATGTATTTGTACACAGTGTGGATGTCAGGCAATTAGCCACTTCATTGACAAATACACACATACAATTGGATGACTTTTAATGAATGAATTAACGATGAGTTGATGGACTAGTAGGCTTTGTGTGGTTATTTACTTCCCAGCTCCCCGCACCTTAGTAGTTTAGTTATCTATGAAACAGTAGAAACAGATAGAGGATTAGTGCTGCGTAACCGTAGAGCAGCAACATCCAGCGCCAATCACCATCAACGGGAGGGATTTGAAAGAAGTTACTTCATTCAATTATCTAGGGAGCCTTGTCTCAACTACAGACAGTCGGAACGGACGAGGATGTCAAGTCGAGAATCAGGAAGGCGAGAAACATATTCATTAACTTGAAACCAATCTGGAAATCTTCGTCAATCAGCATCAACAACAAAATTCGGATTTTCAATACAAACAACGCCAAGTCAGTTCTTCTATACGGATCAGAAACTTGTCGGGTGGGTCACAAAGAATATTTCCAACAGTCTGTTGCAGACTTTCATCAACCAACAACTGTCTTCGCTGGCTCTATACTGAAAATCAGATGGCCGGGTCGGAAAGAATCACCAACAAGAAACTATGGCTGGAAACAAAAAAAACAAGAACCAATCGCCAACAAAAAATATGCAGGGGAAAGTGGAGATGGATTGGACACTCGCTGAGGAGGTGGCTGGATGACATCATGCGCGCGTCAGGCCATTGCTCGGGTGGAACCCGAAAGGGAAGCACGCGGCGAGTGGGACGTCAGTGCAAGGGTGACATGGAGGAGATCGTGTGAAGAGGAGTTGAGAGAGTATGGACTAAGATGGATGCAGGTGTAAAGTACAGCAGAAGGAAGACAGAAGCAAGTGGAGACGTGCAGTTGAAGCCCTATGTTCTACTAGGAACCTAAGGGAACAATAATAATAAATAAAAATCGAAGATGTGAGAGGACAAGTGCTTGCGATTACTCACAAATAACCTGTTTGAAGTGGTTTTTAGATGTGTTTATTCGTAAGAAGACCTTATCGCTATCCATCGACCACAACAGAGTAAGTCAGAATGTAAAGTTTTCAGGGTTAACACTTGTTTCAACCAGTGTAACTCGTTAGGGCACTAAGATATGCAAACCCGATCACGTGAGTTACCAAACGAGAAAAATACCGCGATGTATTTACATGCACAATGTGTGTACACTATTTCCTTCCAAGGACTGCGAAAATACCACACAGAAGATATAAATAATACTGATATTGAAATCCACAACGAAAAAGGAGATGGACGTAAAGAAAGACGTTTAACAGAAAACTACCTTCGGAGCGAATAATGGTTAAATCGAATTTCAAGAAAAAAGGCCAAAGAAATAACGATCAGGGAATAAAAGTCAATTACCTGGGACTGTGGAATATGCGACTAGTATGTCCGCTTCTATTGGCAACTTGTGTACTATCACGTCTCCACTGGCATCCGTCACCATAGTTGAAACTCCTTTATCAAAAGCTGCACCTCGACAAGCCTTTAAAAAGCAATAACAATAAATGGGAAAAAGCCATCAGCAAGTTTACAAAATAATAAAACACGTTTATTGAGTACACAATCTCTCTACCTAAATGTGGAATTGAATGCTCAGATTAGTAAACTATGCAGCATTAGAAGACATATTGCAGCGTTTATCGACTATTGTGAAGTGTGTACACAAAGAAATACTAGGACCTATTATTTTAAAAAAGAATAAAAGGTACCTAACTCTTAGTTTTATGTATCTTCGCATTTGAAGGTGAGACTGCGTTTGCGAGTTTATGCCTTTGATTAACAACTGGTAGCATTTACATGCACTTATCAATGAGCAACGACATTTATTGTATGAAAACTTATAGTACTACTACTACTCGACTGGTCGGACTTTGATAGGTTGAACGGAGTTTGAACCCATTTTATCCAGTGATAAAAAGTCTAGCGCCTAAACCAATTAGAAACTACTAACTCTTTTGGGCACTAGGATGAATTCATTTATGAATAAATTGTAAAATATGTTGAGAAATGTGAGTAAACTCTTTACTGCTACTCATGGAAACATTAATAAGTGACATGAATGCTTACATGTTATAATGTATTAAAAGTATATACAGAAAATTAGAAGCTATAAGAATCAACGTTAATGAACACTAACAAATGGAGGAATACAAAATAAAAGGTTCAATTAAAGCACGACTACAAAATATGATTAACTAATTAATTAATTAATTTCAACACGTATACAGATGTTTAACACCACTGAATAGTGTTCATTATCGTGACAATTAATCCTGAATGTGTGTGAAGCATTATATTGTGGCCTAAACAGGACTTTAATACGAAAACTGCTTACAATCCTGTTTATTTGACTATAGTGACATCATTTAGCACTAATCTTTTTGTTTTTTATGAACAAAGAGAAAAAAAATAACAATTGCCAGCTTCATTTAAAGCTACAAACTTCTTTATTACTTCATACACGTTGACAATATCAGACTATTAAATCTCGTTGAAGCTACCAAGGGTTATAATTTTAACCTAAAACAAAGCATGCGCAACAGGTTATGACACCATTGTAGTGACAGTATTACTCAATCACCCATGACTTCTCTCTTCTACAATATGCACAGGTTTCTGTGATGACTTTCCTTTGAGATACTCATCAGCCGACAAAATATTGGTTCCAAGAGGTGAATGAATAAGACATCTACTACAACACACTAGTGACTGACTACAAGATGGAGGTCATAGAGTTCAAGTAAGAAGTTGAGATCAGAAGTGTCCCACCCACCAAGTAGAATGTGTTGACAGATACACTGATGACTTTGGTTGTCCCACTTAAATCTGATTGTTTTTTTTGTTTATCTCAGTGTGCGGAATATTTCTAAGTGACCAGTCAGTTATAGATGTTGTGTCTAGATGTGCACTGTAGTCAGGTTAGACGACAGATAGTAACACTCCGAAATATCACGTTAGATATCGCGTGAATCGGCGGCAGTATGAAACACCACATGATCTTTCCCAGTTAAAGTATGCACATGTGTGTAGGAATATGCATAAAAAGAAATGAAAATTGAAATAACTAGATGGATAGTTAGTGGAATTGCTTGATAAGCAAAAGTTTTTTAAAATTTTCTTTTTGTTATTGTTTGGACCTCAATTTACGATAGAAATTATCAGATACGCCCAGTAACACTGATAACGACAGGAGAATAAAGATACTTATTATAGTTATTATTATTATTACTATTATCAAATAAAGTAGAACAGCATATTGTCTACAAACTATAAAGGAGAATAAATTAATGCAAGCTTGTATTCACTGAACTAACCTTCAATCGCTTTACAAAAAACAATATAAAACCCAATAGGATAATAGATACTTAAAACAGTAACCCCATATATGTACTTAAGAATAGGTGGAATACTCGGGCTAGTACAAAACGGTTATTAGTAATCATCATCTGATGCATCTTTTGTCCTATTCACTCAATTAGTACATTTTATTTTATATAGCTTTAATTAATAATAAAAATTAAACAACTACACACACACGGGGTAAAATAAGTATAATATATATAAATATGCAACCAAAAGTAAAAGAAGTCAATCGTTAATTCAAGTGTGATTGGATTGAATTCTCCAATTGGTACATTTCACAAAAGTTTACAAAGGTAGTCAGTAGAAATTGATGGCGAAGAAGGGGGAAAGCATAATTATACAATGAACAATGAGAATTAAATAGATCCAGGAGACCACAAAGAGTGAATGCATTTTTGCGTCATTGAAAACGACTTTAAACTGCATGAGAGATAGAGAGAGAGTCTCCATTCATAGGGTTTTAACGTCTCGAGGACCCCAGGAAAACAATTTTTACACACACGCACACACATCTTCACCCAACATGGCTTAAACCAACAGTCAGCAACAGAAAACATGCTAATCATCACTGAATGAGGCCCGGATAGGCACGTCTTAGATTCTACTGCTAGCCACTCACTATCATCCAGATAAATATTCACATAAAAAGTGCCTCAAATGTGCTAATGCATTTCTACTGAAGAATATTATCCTACATGTTGGCATAAATTAAATCAGCAACTTTTTTGGGGGAAGGGGGGGCGGAAAGGTGCATATTATGCATAATTAGCTCTATACAATCCACACTAGAAAAATAAAATAAGATATGTAGATCACTCCCACTTGGCTGTATACAGATGTCAGTGGTTTTTGACTACTACTCATCATTATCTTCTATAATACACTCCACAGATTTATAAACGAAGTGATATTGCTTTGGGAATTCCTACATTGAGTGTTACAGAAAATGAAACAAAACCACATCAAAAAACAGAAAATGAAAGATATACATCTGCTGCAACCAAAAATAGTCTCATCTATTCTAGGATGAGAACTAATTTAGAATCAAGCAAATGAACTTCTTGACCTTGAATCAAAGACGTTTAGTGGCAAGAAAGGGGGTTTGTGCAAGCATACTGATGAGACACCAATCAAAAGGTTTATATATATATACCTGTTGACTGACAGACGATACCTCAAACGAAGACACCACTTAGGCTAATGAAAAGCTACGCGATAGGACTAGGAAAAATATTCAGAAATGACACACCTTATGAACAGGATCGTATAAGCTAAAAAGAAATCTGGTTGAGAAAAAACAGGCAAGTAAAATGTAAGATATGAAACTTTCAGACTTTGTTCTAAATAGAACTGATTATGAATCCTAGTGATAGGAGAAACAAACCATGCAGACACGTCAATTCAGATTCATGCTTCTGCATATCTTGAAATAGTATTCTGCAACTGGACTGTTAAAAGTATATACCACACTTGCAGACATTAATCATCAACCGAATAAATGAGATTTCAGTATTCTGTAAGATGGTGGCGTTTGTATACTAAGGATAGAATAGTCCCTCCTTAGATAGGAGATATACGTAACCAACACATATGTCTTAAACAACTGTTTTCAGAATGTTACCGATGATAACTTTTGAGAGAAGTGGCGTAATTCAACAAAGTACTACACTCCACCATTGCTCCTTAAACGGTTACTTCATCTTCGCCTAAATTTGAGAGTTAGTAGTGAATTGAGCCAAAACAAACATTGTTCCTAGTCTCTTAATGCTGCTCTGTCGATGCCACATCGGAGCTTTCAATATCTGGATCTTCTACCAAATCTGAAAATAGGCTTACTAGTTATAATTCAACACCTAGTGGTTTGGATGTGTTGTGTTTCTGAAGCACACAAGAATGACTTGACCGCATCTGGTCAACTTGGTAAGTCTACGAAATGAATTCTATGGATATCAGGGGATTCTTTTGCTGGTTTTTATAAACTTGTTGATGTAGGGATAGTATTGATCTCGAGGGCAGAAAACTTGCTAGTCAACTGGAACTCAGTGAGCGGCCTTAAGTGAGCTTTTCTGAAGTGTGGAGACTTGAACTAATGCAATTTCGTACGAATTTTTAAGTTCAGATATCAGTGCACAATCTTTTATTTGAAGACTGATTCATAAGGTGATAAAGCAATGTCAAGAGCTGCATTCCCAGGGACGTTGGAGACTAAAACAAGAACATATACCATCCATTCTTTTAGCATACCACTAACTTGGAATTGTGCGTCAGTAGTTAGGACTCTCGCCGACTATGCAAATGGTCCGAGGTTCGATCCCCTGCCGATGCACACTTGATATCTATGGTTGGCCTGCAAAATTTGGGCTACCGATATCCATGCTGAAAATTCCATACTTGTACCGAAAATACGGTGTGGAATCAAGCTGTAATCAAAAATAAAATTTTAAAAAAAATAAGTATCAAAGCACCCGACAATCAAGTGACGAATACTAACCACTTGTATTTACACCTTCACTTTTTTAAGAACACTCGCCATAGCGTAAAGGTAGTGGAGAGGGCTTAATCGGTAGAAGTAGTGAACATATGGTTACATGAGAGCATTTTGCGGAAAAGATCGAAGTTCTTCCACCCTCAGAATTAACCAAGTTATCAATGACTGGGAGTGGCAAGTAATCAATTATGTAGGTGACACTCCACTACTGTAAGCTGAAGACGTTGTAATGCTCTTAATTATTTACAATAAATCGACAAGGAGATCAAGGACTGGGTTGCATGGTTATTGATATTCGCCAGAAACGCGTATCTACACTCCTGGAGGGAATTTATATTTTTTAGAGATTTAAATATGTGTCACACAGTGTGGCAAAAAGAGACATGAATGTCGTACACATTTCTGATGCATATAAATACAGTTGTACTGTTTAGCATCTAGTGACGAATTCCTGTCTATTATACAGCCTCACATGTAGTTGATTTTGAGTTCGAATAGCTCTGGGGTGAACAACTCAACACAGTGTAACCCTAGTGTGGAGGAAATTATCCTACGCTTGTTGTTAATGTGGTGAATTACATATAAATTCTAGTAACTGTGACGTCAGAATAAGAAGCTGATATTAGCATACAGTGATAAAAAGTGTAGGCGTACACACATATTGGGGATCATGGAAACACAGATTACCAGCAGATACCCAAAAGGTTGCATACAAACAAGTTGGTAGTTAGACTCCCTATCTCCAGACGCACAAACACATACACATATGTACACAACATGCGAGAATACACTAAGCACTTATGCATATTTTGCGTAACACTAACAATGCGGGTCACAAGGAGGTAAAGTATCCTCACTTCAACGTTTTATTTAACTTTAGTCTAGACTGATGAACTAAGTGAATACCTGTCATTTATACATATTCGAAATTCTCAAGTTGAAAAGTAAAGGTCTATTAAGTAGGCAAGTGATATAAAAACACAAATACTAATACTGATGATAATAATAAAAATAAAATCTAACCATGCTGGATCATTACAACTTACATAAATTGATCTGAGATAATGTAATTTAGCGGAATAAATCGTATGCATCCTAAGTGATGAATGAGAAAGACGATAAGAAAATATTTCAGCTATGCGTGTTTGTACAAAACCATTAATTCATATAGTTATTTGATAGAGAAGAAACTATTATTTAACATCGAGTTTAATAAATGAAGATGTAAGGTAAGGTAAGAGTGAAAAGAAATCAACAATTATTTTTTTTGATTTTTTTTTATATTTTTGATTACAGCTTGATTCCACACCGTATTTTCGGTACAAGTGTGGAATTTTCAGCATGGATATCGGTAGCCCGAATTTCGCAAGCGGACCATAGATATCAGGTGTGCGTCGGCAGGGGATCGAACCTCGGATCATGTGCATGGTCGGCGAGGGTCCTAACCACTGTGCTACCGACGCAGTGGTATCATAAAAGATGATAAAATCAACTAAGGATAAAAAGACGAATTATCAAGGCATAGGGAAACTTACTACACCTTCCTTTTGTGAACACGGAAATCCCATTTAAGCCGTTTAACAGCGATGGTCTCTTCAAACTTCAAGAGACTTCATCTTGATTGTTTGAATATTGTATGAAAAGAATCCAAGATGTCTGCTTAATGACCTGAGTCAATCAGATGTCTGATGATTGAGCTGCTCAAAAATTCACTTCCTCTTAATCTCAAACTCTTCGGTATATATTCAGGAAATCTAAGATAGACCCCTATATTGCACCAGTGACCAGCAGACAACTTAAGAAATCACCTGCTAGAAGATTTTCTGAGACTAGATGGATTCCTCTTTACCAAACAGCATGATCGTTAGTTCAATCAAAAGTCTACAGATGCCTTTCCTGCGTTAGGTCGAAATGTGTATATCAGTTCACGTGTAGCTACCAAAGCAGATATATTGGAAGAATAGGGAGACGGGTCTATCTTAGATTTCCTGAATATATACCGAAGAGTTTGAGATTAAGAGGAAGTGAATTTTTGAGCAGCTCAATCATCAGACATCTGATTGACTCAGGTCATTAAACAGACATCTTGGATTCTTTTCATACAATATTCAAACAATCAAGATGAAGTCTCTTGAAGTTTGAAGAGACCATCGCTGTTAAACGGCTTAAATGGGATTTCCGTGTTCACAAAAGGAAGGTGTAGTAAGTTTCCCTATGCCTTGATAATTCGTCTTTTAACCTTAGTTAATTTTAATAAGGGTTAATGTTGATTTCTTTTCACTCTTACCTTTCCTTACATTTATTAACAACTCCATGCCTTAAATGTATCATATCGAACTAAATGAGCCTAACTCAAAACTAGCATTTATACACTTGTTAACACGAATAGCAAATATTTTGAAAGAAATCACAAAATTAGATAAATATTAAGGTAAGCTAGAGTAATACATGATAACTGGCAATAGAACCGAATCTGTTCAGTACTGCTTTACTTCGTGCAGACTTATGAGCAATCATGACAATACTGACCCCATCACCTGCCAAATGTCTACGAAGATAAAAGTAGGAGTATTGTAACCAGAAAACGTCACCTCGTTGGCATTTTTCCACAACCATAAACTATAAAGATTTTAAATTGGAGAGCTTTTTTTCCCATAGCTGCATATTTGCACACTTAGACATACTTTTTATAGAATACCATTCTAGAAACCCCATGTATAGGTATACGCGTTTTTAATTCAACTATCTGCATGTTTAACTATATGTGAATATTTATCAAGTAATTAGCATACGCCATATTTAGCATATTGGTAAGAAACTATCCATACAATACAACAGTCGTAGCTTATATCCAACAAGGGATAGAAAGTCATCTAACAAAGAAACAACATAACAAGAAATAATATCCTAGGCTATGTAGAAACCAATACGTCGTCAATAATGGTAGAAGATAAAGCAGATATGTGACATTCGCCTAGTTACTCCAATTTTTGTCGATCCTCATGACATAATATGACATGGAATTACTTCGAAAAAAGAAGTTGCTAGGTCATCTGGATTCCCAGTCTGTGTCCTAAGTCTAAAGGAGATAACCTGACGCAATTGTAACATCACAACAAATTTAGCCATACCACCTGTATGCATTTGGATAGAAATCCGGAGAAAAACACTAACAGGAAAGACCACCAAAAATAAAAAACAATCACTTATGTAGTGAAAGGATTACACTGAAATAGAATACAAAAGGATATGGGGTTTTAGAATTTAATAAAATCCTATTAAAGTAAGAGCTAATCGACTGAAATTTTCCGTATATTCAGTTGACTGACTGCTAGTCTAAACACTGATGAATATCGGTCAATTATGACATTCAACTTTCATTCGCCAATTAACAGTTTTCCGGCCCATCCCACAAACGATAGGTCAGTTCGTCTTTAAGATGAATAACAATACCAGTTTTCTATAGAACAGTTGTTGACAGGTTTCGTTTATAGTATCAGCACCACCTACACAAACACACACACACACGCAAGACAACTAAGAGATCTCGAAGTATGATATTTTTGATTGGTAAACAAGACAACCGGGTAAAAACAGCATAAACTGAGACATAATCTGATAAGTGGGTGTCCTCAATCCCATAGCTCCACAAAGACTTTTAATCGATTAACAACGAATAGTACAAACCAAATAATTTTTAATATATACTCTTAAATTAGCAGTCGAAAAGACGTACGAAGGTTGCCTCTGGAAAGCAATAAGAAAAGCACTTGCTTTACTGTTACTTCAAATTCCAAGATAAAGTGTATACGAATAGTTTGATTAAGGAAAATTATCATATTCAAAACAATCATCCGAAGAAAATCAAAAAAAGAAAAACTAACAAGTAAATTTTAAAAGAGTAGAACTGTGACATAAAATGAACTAAAATTCAACAACCATTATTGTTATTGATACTACCACTGAAGAGTTACTATCTAAGGAGTTTATTATTTATTCACGTAAGTACAGAAAGTCGATAGAGAATTGAAACCAAAAAAGTGCTACACAAATAGGAAGAAGATAAAAGAATAATACAATAAACAAAATAAAAATTCTTATTGGTTACATTCAAGGCATTGTTTATACCTTTGTTTTATTTTTAATAATAAAAACAGGACCAACATTATTCTCATACATTTGAACGTCTTGAGTGACTGAGTTGTGTGTGTAGTTTTCCTCAGCCTATCCAGATACCCGTGATGTACCATAATACAATTAATCTCTATATCATGGTTATGTGTCATGGACAGATTACCTCTCCGTGATTTTTCTCGACCACTCACACTGTTATTAAATAGTGTGGCAGCTGCTGCTGGACAATTATTTATTTATTTATTTTTGATTACAGCTTGATTCCACACCGTATTTTTGGTACAAGTATGGAATTTTCAGCGTGGATATCGGTAGCCCAAAATTCGCAGGCCGACCATAGATATCAGGTGTGCGCTGGCGAGGGTTCGAACCCGGGACCATGTGCATGGTCGGCGAGAGTCCTAACCACTGTGCCACCGGCGCACAATATACATAACACATGTCCAGGTCACTGAAATAGTTGTTCTAAGGTGATATAAACATCGTAACACAGTGAATACCTTAACAAAACTTCATACCTCAGAATACGAGGATTACTTGACATGTAATCGACACTTAAAGTGAAAAATCTCAACAAAATTGTAATGGTGAAATATGCAGAGTTATACGACGTATTCAACTTGGAGGTCAAGTATTCAGCTGAAGAGCTCTGAGGCTTAATCAGACCAACTCCTTATGGAAACATGAACACTGTAACGACGCCAGAAATGATATGTTTTGGTATATACTACTCTGATTTTCTATTTAAAGTCACAAATCTCACCTACACTCCTACAAGTGTCCGTAACAGCTGGATCACTTAAGCTTCTTGTTTATTACAGACAGCAGCGCGCAAAGGAGCCTGCCAAATCATCAAAAGTGGTTTACATTTCAAGGATGCATACTTAATATTGCACTTACAAGCTAATAATATTTCTCAAATAAAGTTAGGCTACAAAACCCATCTCGAAACTTACGAAATTGAAAATAATCCCAACAAAAAGTATGAAAAACAATTCTCTGATATATTGTGTATTCTGTCTTTCTATGTATTGGATCACTTAAATACCTTGGTATTCAATATGAATTTCAAATTTCAATTAGGATTCACTTTGATTATTAGCATTTCTAGCAACCAACTGAGTTGTGATAAACAAAACACGCAACTCAGTCCACTAAATACAACTTTATATACCATACCACACACACTATGCACTAACCAATGGTGTCGAGTAAACAATGACAACGCCGCTATCCTAGACAGATCCGTAAAGAATTTTCAAAAACATAAGGAGTTTGGGCCCATAAACTAATCAGTTTGCAAAATGTGTGCTTTATAGTAATAAACAGCTGAAGCCTTATGTTCCTCTAGGAACTAAAGGAAACAATAATAAAATAATAATAATAATAATAATAGTAATAAAAGTACTTTAAAAACAAAAATTACAACTAACGGTAAAAGCCGTAACCACTGAAAATCGTCAAACGTTTCACTATTTTTCGTGTCAAGCTGTAAACTCTGTAAGATTCGCTACTTGCATGATTAAAAGTTAATAAGGGTGGTAGTATTCATAATCATAAAAATGATTAAAAGGTTTCACATATCAGTTTACAAGGTAACAAAGTGCAACAAGTGAATAGAGTAAGATTACACTTGGCACAAGGATTTTACCAATGAGATTAAGCATTACAGTGTCTCCCGACTTAGATATTACACACTCAGCCCACAAAGAAAGCAATGAATACGTTAAGACCTACAAAACCTTGAACTGAAAAAAAAACATGTAGGAAAACAAAACAGAGAAAACTGTTCAAAAGAAGAGACGTTTTTGCGTGATTCCACTTATTACTAGAGCATAGTCACCATCGAGTCTATTCTCTGAGTCTGTTATCTTTTTTTTATAAATTTAGGAAATGTGAAAAGGGTATGAAAACGTGCAAAAGGAACATATGTGAATGATAATAGTGAATTAATTATCAAAGTAAAAGCAAACTAAAAGTAAAATTTAAAATTTAAAAAAAATTGAAATTTTTACTGTGAAGAGGTTAAGAACAAGGTAGAATAAGAGACTGGACAAACGTTTTCTGTATACAGAGTTCGGGGTTGTATTGACGAATCGCCAGTGCCTCCGCCATACACAAAAGTCGAAACTTGACACCATCTGTACCGTATGGCCTCACCTTGTAGATGATATTGAAGGACGACTCTGGTAGAGCTACGTGGCTTGAGTTCACGAGGTGCTCGAGAATTGAGCTAGTAATTGTCTTGCATTGTCCTTTTTCTAACCATATAGGATAATGTTCAGAGATGCGTTTGGAAAGTGTGTTTTGTGCGGCCAATATAACTAGCTCCACAGGATGAGGTGAATTTACAAACACACACTGAAGTGGCCCAAAGCGGCGAGTTATCCTTCACACATCTATTGACCATTTGTCGGCTGTAGAAATTGATGCGAAGCTCCGCCGTA
The DNA here is from genome assembly GCA_944472135.2 of Trichobilharzia regenti. Taxonomy (NCBI): domain Eukaryota; kingdom Metazoa; phylum Platyhelminthes; class Trematoda; order Strigeidida; family Schistosomatidae; genus Trichobilharzia; species Trichobilharzia regenti. The sequence goes on along the minus strand of OX235270.1, from coordinate 71,519,853 downwards.
AAGAAGGCTATGAAAATTCGTGTACTGACCATTCTATGTTGGCTTTCTGTAGATCGATCTTTGAAGAAATCCATCAAAGCTCCTTTTTAGAAAAAACATCCAAAAGTGGAATTCTGAGTTTATCTCTCATTCCAATGTGCATTGGATGGCATGATGGCAGCTGTTGAACTCTTTAGTTATCAATTCGATGTAGGTATTCGGAATTCCATATGTCCCATATGCACCCTTTGTACGTTTTCACACTTGTTAAATTGACACTCAACTACCTTTATTATCACTCAATAGCAATTTTAACCTTATCAAATTTCATAATTCTCGTAACTAGAACTGTATATGAATCATCAAAAAAGATTAACTAACCTGAAAGAAGAACAGTTTAGGTTTCCCAATCAGAGAAGAACAACGATCTCCACGGAAAAACGCCATAATGTAATTGGTTAGAATTTCACCATCTGTGGCATAAACAACATTGTTGTCACCATGACTCAACATGACAAAAACAAAACTATCATAGGCTGAATGATCCATTTGAGAAGCTATAAAAGGAAATAATAATGTGTAAAAAGGGGAATGAAGATATGATTAACTAATTCGTTGATATTTTTTTAAAGCTTTAACAGCACTTACTTCATATAGAAGATTGACAGAATGCTACACTGATGTGGCATACTTTCGTATGCAGTAAATGCTGATGAATTTACTTATTTTGATAACAGTGTTTACTGTTAAATCCCACAATTATCATCCTACTGTTAACTCACCAGTCTTCACTGCTAATGACAATACACTTTGAATAATACCTTGACAAGGTGAGTGCAATTACTGATTCCTTTATACACTGTTATTTGATGGAAGAAACGTGACTTAATAAAGGCTTGAAAGTTCTAATCATGGAAATCAAAACGTGGCACTGGTAAATTTTCTCCTACTGATTTATAACTAGGTGATTAACATGACTGACTGACTGACTGCTTTCAATGTAGAACTATGTACAGATGCACAGCAGTCCGAGTTCCCACACTCCATGTAGCACACAAACCAAGAGAACACGGTAAACAGAGATTCAAAAGAGAGAGACAGATAGTAAACAGAAGTGTGAGGCAAAAAGAATATTAATATGGAAGAACAGTGAAGTTCTTGTTACGAATGTGATTGAGTCTAAGAACGATGAGTGATGCTTGAATCTTGAAAAGACGAATGAACCAAGAATTTAGGCTTTATTCATTTTACAATGAAGCCGGAATGGCTTAAACATATAAAGGAAAAAAAGAGTGTTAATAGCGGTAGAGATATGAATATGACTAGATACGTATTATAAGAAAAGTTCACAACATTCACTGCGGCTTGAAAAGGAATGAGCCATTATGTCACGCTTCTCTGGTACGCAAATTGTAAGGCCGTACACGTTGTTGTTTTTCCAAAAGAATACGCCCGTTGTTCGTTTCAGTTGTATTTTCTTCACGAAGAATATTAGGATCAGTGGTCGCATCCCCATTTACTTGTTGCTCAGGAATTGCGTCGCCCTCCGGTATTGAATTTTCAACTTGATCTATATCTTCGCCTTTGGGTGCCAGATGATGAAGAGCAACTGTATCTTCACGTCCATTACCGAAGCGAACGTGAGCGAATTGCGGGTTACAATTCAATAGCTCCACCTCTTCAACCAGGGGATCGAATTTGGACTGACGAACACTCCGCCGGAGAAGTACTGGTCCTGGTACAGTGAGCCAAGTAGGAAGAGTTGTCCCAGATGTCGATCTTCGGTTATAGGTAAACAGTCGTTCGTGTGGCGTGGCGTTCGTTGCAGTACAGAGCAAAGATCTGATGGAATGCAAGGCGTCGAGTAGAACAGACTCCCATTGTGCCGTTGGTAGGCCCCGTGATCTTAATGCTAGAGTGATGGCACGCCAAAGTGTTCCATTGAGGCGCTCGACCTGCCCATTGGCTTGAGGATTGTATGAGGTAGTACGACTGGTTGCTACGCCTTTCTCCAGAAGAAATGCCCGTAATTCGGTAGACATGAAAGCAGCGCCTCTGTCGGTATGTATGTAAGAAGGCATACCGAAAATCGAAAACAGTTGGCAAAGGCAATTCATTACCGTTTGAGACGACATGTCGGGGCAGGCGAATGCAAAGGGGAATCGAGAATATTCATCGATCAGCGTGAGCAGATAGTGATTGCGGCTAGCTGACGGTAGAGGTCCTTTAAAGTCGATGCTTAACCTTTCAAAAGGTTGGGTTGCTTTTATGAGTTTGAAATTAGAGGGATTGTAAAATTGAGGCTTTAACTCACAGCATGTCACGCATTTACTGGTTACATTGCGCACCTCGTCAAGGGAGAATGGAAGGTTTCTCGAGCGTACAAAATGCATCATTCGGACAACTCCAGGATGGCACATAGAGTCATGGAGAAATTTCAAGTCGCACACTGACTGCAAGGAACCGCAGAAACTACGGGAAAATGTATCAGCAGCTTGATTATCCCTTCCAGGACGATAAATGATGTCATATTGATAAGGGGATAGCTCAATTCTCCAACGCATTATTTTATCGTTCTTGATTTTGCCTTTATGAATCTTGTCAAACATGAATGCTACTGAACGTTGATCAGTGACAAGTTTGAAGTGATTTCCGAGAAGGTAATGCTTCCACTTACGAATTGCTTCAACCACGGCATAGGCTTCTTTCTCAACCGATGAATGATGTTTCTCACTTCGAGAGAGGCTTCGAGAAAAGAAGGCGACAGGTTTACCATTCTGGTTTAATGTAGCTGCAATTGAGACATCTGAAGCATCTGTTTCAACAACAAGGGGTGCTTTCGGATCAACTACCACAACGACTGCACGTTCTAAGTCGTCTTTCAGTTTGTCAAAAGCATTTCGAGTTTCGATATCAAGAGGGAAAATCCGATTATTTACCAATGGGTGGATTTTATCTGAGAAGCGAGGGATCCACTGTGAATAATAAGCAAATAATCCAACGGCCCGTTGTTGAGATTTGATATCTGTGGGTGGTTCTAGATCACGAAGAGGTTTTAGCCGATCGGGATCTGGTTTAATAACCCCCTTTGAAACTTCATAACCGAGTAATTGTATGCTTCTGCTTGAGATCACACTTTTGGAATCATTAAGGGTTATTCCATAATTGCGTGCTGCTACCATAAACTTGTTTAGATTTTTGTCGTGTTCCTCCTGAGTTTTGCCGCAGATAGTGACATTGTCAATGTAGGCAAACGTGCTTGTGAGTTGTTCTTTACTGATCAATTCATCGATAATGCGTTGAAAACAAGCTACGCCATTGGTAACACCAAAAGGAATTCGGCAAAATTGGTAAAGTTTCCCACAAGCCTCGAAAGCAGTATATGGTTTATCTTCGTTCCTTAGGGCAATTTGATGATAAGCATTCTTCAGATCAAGAGTGCTGAATATGTCATATTGTGCGATTTTTTCTATCATTTCGTCAATCCTAGGTAATGGGTAAGCATCCAGAAAAGTGAATCGATTGATTGTCTGACTATAATCAACTACCATCCTCTTTTTATGGCGTTCGTTTGACGTAACAAGAACTTGAGCTCGCCAAGGAGAATTAGAAGGTTCAATAACACCTTCTTGCAGTAACCGGTTGACTTCGGTGGAAATAAAACTTTCATCTTCACGAGAATAACGCCGGGATTTTATCGCGATCGGTTTACAGTCTTTTGAAAGATTTTCAAACAGAGTAGGCAGGTCGACGCGAACACAAGGTAGACCACAGAGAGAAAAAGGCGGCTTTGATCCCCCAAAAGGAATCTCAATGTGTTTGTGAAGTTTTAAAAAATCATGTCCAAGAAGGACGTCTGCACATAAATTATGAAGAATGGAAAATTTGAATAGATCATAAGTGTGGTTTTTATAGCAGATGGATAGAAGACAATGTCCTTCAGTATGACTAGTAAGATTCGTACTCGCCATTGTGATTCTGTTTCGAGACTTATGGACTTTCCAGTTATACTTACGAACAACTGAGGAAGAGATGTAGCTCTCACTGCTTCCGGTATCCACTAGAGCTTGCATTGATTTCCCATTGACAGTAAGCTGCGTAACAGCATCAGTGAGACTTTGAGGTGCTGAAGCCACAACGAGAGATGAAATTATAGAGTTAACTGAAGATGGACCTTTTTTCGTAGATGGCGCAGACCTGCAAACCTTCTGAAAATGTCCTTGCTTGCCACAAGCTTTGCAAACTGCATCACGGGCGGGGCATTTGGAACGAGGATGTCTACGATTACCACAGAAAAAGCATTTGGATTCAACGGCAGCAATGGTTGTTTCATTGACGGAGGGTGTGGAATCTGATGAATGAGGTACATCATGTAAAGAAATGGACGCGCAAGGTGTAACAGGATTGTTGTATGACTGCGATTGTTGATGTGCCATCTCTAGAGCTCGTGCTTGATCGTATGCCGCTTGAAAAGTTAAAGTACGCTGTTCTAATAGCCTCTGGCGTATCATCGAAGACTGTATACCTGAGATGAATGAATCACGTAGAGATTCGTTACGATGTTCTTCGGCTGTAACTGCCCTGAATGAACAATCTGTAGTCAGCGACTTGAGTCGACGAACAAACTGATCCAGATTTTCGCCAGATTCTTGTTTACACGTTGCTAACAAGTGTCGAGCAAACACTTCGTTGCAAGGCTGCATGTAGAGACTCTTGAGAGTGTCGATAGCTTCTTCGTATGTTTTGCATTCAGAAATGCATTCGTATACAGAAGTAGAAATATGATTGAAGAGAATATGTAGTTTCGAAGGATTTTCGGATCCCATTGATTCAATGAAGTAGGAAAAAGTCGCAAACCAGTGATCCCACTTCTTGGCAGCTCCAACTGCGTTAGGTTCTACGTCGAACCGATCAGGTCGGAAAAATCGTTCCATGAATATTGTAAAATGAATAAATTGTTACGAAGGTGATTGAGTCTTAGAACGATGAGTGATGCTTGAATCTTGAAAAGACGAATGAACCAAGAATTTAGGCTTTATTCATTTTACAATGAAGCCGGAATGGCTTAAACATATAAAGGAAAAAAAGAGTGTTAATAGCGGTAGAGATATGAATATGACTAGATACGTATTATAAGAAAAGTTCACAACAGTTCTATTAAACGTAATAAATTACAAGGAGTGAATGCATCTGTGCCAGCTACTAAGAATGATTTTGGGCCATATCACCAATTGTCTCCACCCACTGGTGTTTACCATCCCGAGGACCCCAATCAACCACGAAGTCTACATCTCCCTACGTGACTGGCTTAAGCTAACTGCTGTGTATTTGAGTGACTGATGAGGCTATGTTTAGGTTTGCCACCGTTGGGTCTTTTCTAACCTGACCCTATGTCAGCTAACATTTCCCATCGACGAAGGCTATGAGGTTAAGATAACCATAAACGGTCATATTAAAAAATGCTAAGGTTGACCAGATGTTATGGTCGTATGTAGTAACCAGTCTTAACGCTTCAACATGGGATAACATGTTATCTATAAATTTGATAATCGCTTACTTAGAAACATTTATAGTATTGACCTTATGAAAATTTCAGAAGGAAGTCCTAGAGAGTTTGCTTGTACGTTTGTTTTCGTTACTTTTCTCACGATATTTCCTATCGTTAATATGGTTTAGAATGTAGAAATCTAAACTAAAGTCAGTTTTGTACAGCGAAATCTGGTACACGGATTTTTATCTGTAACTGTATCTGTAACTATGTCAAAACATAAACTCTACGGATGACAAACGTTGGATATGTATATATATATATATATATATATATATATATATATATATATATTACTCACCTTCTACAAGCGTCTGATGAAGTACACTTTTTGTAACGTTGAGTATACGTGTCACTCTGTAGTTCAAACTTTTGAATACTCTTTCAACACGATCAGCATCAATATCTGTACCATCGCGTCGTGTTTGATTGGTCGAGGGATGAAAATCTCTTTGGTTTATAAGAATACATTCGCCACGGCAAGCCCTCCCAGAGCTACGGGTTCTAACTGTTGGATAGCTAAGATAAGGATTGTGTAAATCAGCTACGGATACTGTTAGGTAAGTGCCTTTATCGGACAATCGTTCAGCCATCGGTCTTGATCTGCAATTAATAATCAAGTAATACCATCATTTGTTCAAACAGCAAAACAACAATAACTAGCTAAAAGATTATCGGTGATAACAGTTAACCGTAAATGTGAAATAGAAAACTCATAACCTGATGCAACCCCTGCGATATAATCTTAAAACACTTAAGTATTCAAATTCTGGAGGCAACATAATTTATAACCAGATAATAGTTGAAAGATGAAAGTCTCTTCTACTTGCTTAAACACATGCATGAGGTAAAGTCTTCCTCAACGATGAAAGACCTTAAATGTTCAAATTTTGTACTTTCAGAAATTTCTCCGACATAGCAAAACTTTAACATATTCGGAAATTGCAACTCTTAGATTGCGTCCTGTCAAACTGACATTTTCCAAAGAATGCTAATATGCGCACGAATCATCTAACTTTCCGCAGATTTGCCTGGGAGCACAATTTTTCATCAATACGACCAACTCTCTGTTTTTCAACTGAGTCCTATATTTGCATGAAGCTGAAAATGGATATTTGACTTTAGCTACAAAGGCGATACGATCAATAGGTGGCGTTTAATATCAACAAGCTCCACTACGGGAAGTAAAACGAATGAGAATCAAAACTGGTCAGATCTCCGATTCGTAATAATCTCAGTAGTAGTTTCCAACATCAGACCTATACTTGAATAAGAAGTGCTTATCTTGTATAAAACTAAGAAATCTACAAATATTTTATATTTATATTTTCGGTTTGTAAGAATTTGATTCCTTTTGGTGAAGGCACGTAGGAGTGAACACATCACAACAGCAAACACAGACAAAATACAGTGAGTGCTGGTAGTGAAGGTCATCAGTTCTAGTTCTTATCCAGAACCAGAACCACCCACTTTTGTTACGCATAGGAGTGGAAAAGTTATTGAAGATCATAAAAGGCACACGATATGACGCCAATAACATATATTCGCCATGACCACACAACCATAGTTCAGTGATTTCGATGCTAAACTTTCATTTACCAGGGTTTAAAAAAGATTATTTAAATGAGTCAGATAGGCAACAAGGTGATTTGTAACTCGTACCTAATAATCACTGCTTGAAAACCTTACAGCCTGATTAAGCGAAATTTCCAAGTGCTTTTCTCTTTATTGTTATTCCTTGGAAAGGATTTTAACTTACATTTTTCCCATTCTTTAAACGTCATCTTCTTAAGCCTGCAATTCAAATGTAGTGTGTGCTAGATTGTGAAATATACTAAATAATAAAAGATAAAATCCACTATATGGATGCCTAAAGAGAAGTCGATGGCGACAAAGATACATGTAGGGAAGACAGCCCTACTATTTAGGCCTAAAAGGCTACAAACTTAGTAAAATGAAGGATATCCAATATCACTAATCAGAATCTTAATACTAAGTCCAGTGTAGAAATTCGACAAAAGCAAATACGATACAATTATTAATAGATGGCATTATACACAGAGTACGCTGAAAATGATTGCTTAAAATAAAGCTCCATGAAATCCTAACTAGTTTTATTACACACTTTTATAGCAACTTACCGCCTCACAAATTATTTTGTAGTTTTTGGTTCAATAAGAACGTGTAACTCAACAAAAGATCAAAGATTTGAATACCCACAGAATACACAAATTGAATATCATCAAATGTGAGTTCAGAAATAATAAAGGGAACTGCCCATTTTTCGGGATTCTCTTGTGTCTATATGATAACTGCTGAAACCTCCAATTTAATGCAGGTTTAGACCTTGGTTTCCATATGGCAAAGCCAACCTCTGCCGTAAAAATGCTAAGGTCACTTTGTAGACACATGCACATTAGTGAATTTATACATCGTTAGTGTGATGTGAGCACATAGTGCATCCTATATAGGTGCGTTTGTATATATATAATGTCAGGAATTTTTAAAGTTTATTTAAAATAAGGCACGTATAACTTGAAGACCAGAATCTATAATATAAAAGCATAAAATAAATATAACATTATGAGTATCAAGTTGCTTAAGCACCGTCATAACGAATACGTTTATTACACTATATGTAGGTGACTAATATAAGGTGTGTTAGTTCAAGGACTTTTACACGCCACACTTCCATAAGAAATTGGTAATAATAAGCTTGTACAGCTTTTTATAATAACACCTCTACTCATTGATAAACTTCTCATACGAAACAAAATTTCTGGCCTCAAGGATGTGTAGTGACATTCTTTGTCATTAGGAGCAGTGAGAAAGTGGAATTTATTGCCCGATAACTTCACTTACAAACAGTAGGTGGGTGTAGCATAGCTCAATAAAAGACTTGAAATAAATAAACCAAAGAGTCTTTAGTTGAACGGAAAAGTTTATGAAGTCAGATTACCCCAAACAAGACGTCACTTGGGCCTTCGCCAGAAAACCAATGCTATCTGCACTTTCATCCATTGTACCGTCACATTCAAATACGTTCCTAAGGTTCATTGCTCAATATGATATTCAGCGGAGGACATTGCCTATTCAAGCTAACTGACCACATTATAGCCAACTTAGTAGTGCACATAAAATGAAGAGTGTTTACCGAAGTCCGACGAAGACTAATAATAGTTTGGAGAATCGAGCACGAACTGACCTCAGTAAGAGAACCATTGAAAAGTCCTGGATATTTGTTTCGATCTTGTTTAGGACTCTTCTTTATTGCAAACTTATGGCCTCAACCCCTTTCCCCTTAGCTTACGAAGCGAAATAACCAATGTCATTCGAGGGATTTTTCTTGACACTCAACTTGAAGAGCCTCACCAGTGGCTCGCTTGTGAGAATAAGATTTCAAGCACTGATTTTTTGGGCCTTATGAAATGCCGAATTCTCGCCTTGATCCACGGCGTGTGATAAGCCTGAGGAAGATAGAAGGTGGAGTGCAGCACTATTGCTGCAAATTGAAGGGTAGGAACTCCATGCTGCATTCAGAACGCTTAGAATGAAAAAGAATATTCAGAATGGGTATAAATTTGTCCCACAAGTTATAATCCCTCTCGATACCAAGAAATTCGTGTTGTTAGACCTTTTTGGTGGTGTTACGGCTCCCGGGTGGTATTAAATGGGTTGTAAAGCTGACAGCAGGACTTACAGTATTCATGAACATGGCTTCGATATATGTGAGTCTGTGTCACTGACGAGCGTGAAGTGACACAATTTCATGTGTTTCACAAAATTTCAAAGCACAAACTATCTAGTAGTTGTTCTTTATGTAAAAGGTTTTCCACCAATCATTACGGCTACTACTTGCGCTTCAGACAGTACCATTCCTTAAGTTGTTTACTAGAGGATAATAACACGTGGGTGCGTAATGTAACCCTGTTATGCGCTCGCCACCCAAAAACACTCAATGTTTAGTCCAGTTTCTTTTTCAACAAATCCCAACCCGATGAATGTATTCAGTAGTATTGCACAAAGTTTTTTGCTCTGCAGCTAAGTATGGATCTAAAACCCCTCATACAAGCAAAGTGATTCCATCAAAAAATTCCCACAGCTCATTCCTTACTTCGTGCAGGCAAACTACGTAGAGAATACAGTTGCGGGATTACCTAATTACCTCTACAAATACCAATCTTTGTCAGAACATACAAACCAACACTAGAACATAGATTATTAAGATGGTCCACAAAACCCAGCAACCCTTAGATATGTATTTAGCGTCCTCGTAAGCCCTAATTATGATACGTTAGAGTTTCAAGAGAGTTGCAAATAACATAGCCACCGAAGCAACACAGCGTGTCCAATACACGCACAATGTCGTAGCAGTCGATATGCATAAGCACTATATAGAAAACATTTCTGTATTTATGTGAGGCATCAGGTTCGTGATGCCATTTACAAACCATTACACAAAGAAAACAGCTAACTAATTATGTCTACTACCGTAGTGCTGATGACACAGTCATCAACTTTTTGAAGAGGTAGGCATGTTTATGAAAACTGATCGTGCACAAGCAAACAGCCAACCTTACGATGACAGAACTTAGGCTGTGATCAGAAGTAAGAACAACATACGCTTCCAGTACCCACAAAATCATGTACAAATCCTCCGGATTGTATCATCCTTGCATTGAGGTAGTCTAGTCGGTGATTCTCAAGTTAAACTTTTAATGGCCAGCTGCCATCAAAGTAATTAACGGATTAACAGCCCCTTTCAAGGAAGCAGCAGGTGAATAACGCGCATTCAATAATCACAATGATGAGCAGTAGAGAAGAGTAGCCTGGTCAAATACGCAGACGGTCATTATATAGCGAATACAGTTCAGTTGTAAATAGAATCCCTACATGGGTGTAAGGTTTGATCCATATTGCTCTATTTTTTTCTTCCCCCTCTACTTCATAATCATTAACCTAATTAGTGATCGTAGGGTTCATGAAATATCCTATGGACTGAAGATATCCTAGAAATTAAATCTAGTATTGTAATAGCAGGAAGCAAGACACGGAAGTCAGGGTGTATTTTCAGGTGATGAAACAGCTGTATATATATATATATATATATATATATATATATATATATATATATATATATATATATATATATATATCGATACAGTTTATATTCTTCAACCAATCGCTAGGCCTGTGATTTTTGGCTTGCATTCAACGAAATGAAATGGAATGTTCAAATACATATATTATTCTGTCGATAAGGCACTATTGAACCGTGGGAATAGTTATCAGACGTTGACATCAACAAACAATGAATTTTATTGTGGGAATAATATTCCATTGGAACCCATTGTTTGTATCACAAAACCACAGTATCACCATCTTTCTCCTTTTGCTTGTCCGCTACAATAAAATACCAGCAGGTCAATCTTTTAAAGATTTTTATACACTCATCCACATTAGTGTGCGTCGGTGGCACAGTGGTTAGGACTCTCGCCGACCATGCACATGGTCCGGGGTTCGAGCCCGCACCGACGCACACCTGATATCTATGGTCGGCCTGCAAAATTTGGGCTACCGATATCCATGCTGAAAATTCCATACTTGTACCGAAAATACAGTGTGGAATCAAGCTGTAAATCAAAAATAAAAAAAATAAAAATAAAATAATAAAAAATAAAAAAAAATAAAAAAAAATTAGTGATGTCTGCTGTTGACTTAACATCAAACAACATATATCTTTATTCTGGACCTGGTCCGGGCCAAATAAAGAGAATACCTCAACCTTCAATTTCTAATCCCGTCTTACTGGAGAACTGACATTTATTCATGTGCGTTATCTTCTGTTTGGGCATTTAACTCACTCAGAAATTTATAGATACCCTTAGAGGTTTTATACCCAATTTACATAACATTGCAGACATCTGTTCACCCAACTCATTTATCCCACACCAGACTCAGGGCAATTTAAAGGGCAGGTTTCGCAGACTCACATTAGTGGGACATATTTATTCTTATTTTGTCAAATGCTCATTCCTACGACACTACGATTGTCAGCCAAGTCTCGTAAACCGTTAATGCCCAGCTCTTGCTGCACTCGGGCTCACTCTGTTCCTTGAAGTTTCTCAGAAACGCTTAGTAATAACGGACGAAAAAACCAGAACACCAATTGTCAATGGAGTTGAAGATTGAACGATCAATTCTTGGTTGTTTGCTCAAAATCAACTTCCCCAATTTTCGCGGAGGCATCAATACGACAGTCATCGTCTCATCGGTCGCTGTTCAGAAAGAAGAGTGAAACATCGTCAGAAGTAATACAATGATTTATTATTGTAATATTTGTTCACAGACCTTAGTTCACTTATTCTTTTTATATGTTGGTGTAACAATAAAGAAATATCAAGCGGCAGATCGGTGTTTTGGTTTTTTCGTCCGTTATAACTAAGCGTTTCTGAAATCTTCAAGGAACAGCGTGGGCCCGAGCGTAGCGAGAGCTGGGCATTAACGGTTTATGAGACGTGATTGACAGTTTCTGACGATAGAAACAGATCTGGCGGATTCAAACAGTTGGTGAAAGTTTGGATAGTCGCCGTTCATCTTTCCTGGTGCCGGTCAAGTCCTCTTTGAACAAGCAATATCTGGAACTTTTTTGGAATTGGGTCAAGTTCAACAATGCCTGGGTCAAAGAAGGGACAGAGTGTCTTGGATGCAAACAGGAAAGTAAGTCATGGTGACTTGTCTGTTAATTGTAACGATGTGTCTGATGTTAAGCATGACATGGTTGATGTTACTGTTTCGCCGTTCAGGGATAATAGGAACATCAAACTCCCTAAGTTTGAACCACGGTGTTTTGATGGAAACCCGGCCGATTATTTACAGTTTGTTAAGGAGTTTGAGATCATGCTGAGTAGTTTTTTATTAAGTGATGAATTGAAATTGATGTATTTGATGAGGTATTGCACTGGAGATGCTTCAAGAGCTATACAGTGCTGTAAGCTCATGCCCCCTAATGAGGGATACGCTGAGGCTATGAGCATATTACGTCAAAGGTTTGGAAGGCCTTCGATGATTGTAAGGAACGTATACGAAGCTGTCAAGGGTAATGGCAGTCAACTTCAAGATGACTCCAAGGCACTCACTGAGTTTTTAGACAATCTTATGACTTACAAGAATACCTTGATTTCTATGAATTTCATGAGTGACCTCAACTCCAGCTCAGTCCTAGAGGTAATTGCAAGACGCCTACCTACGCGGCTGCAAAGGAAATGGGTAAAAATAAGCTCTCGTATAGAGGAGGAGGGTATCGAGCCAAGGTTTGATGATATTCTTAGACTGGTGAAGGACAGTGTCAACCAGGCGATGGGCAAATTCGCCAGCATTTTGCATTCTAAGGTAGAACCTAAGGAACCAGTGAATATAAGGAAGGCATTTGTGGTGAAGTCTCAAGACACAACGAGAAAGGATGAGTGTATTGTCTGCCATAACATGCATCAATTGAGTGATTGTAATCGCTTTATCGCTATGTCACCCGTAGAAAGGTTAAAAATGGCAAAGCAGAAGCGGCTGTGTTTCAGTTGTTTAAAGATTGGGCATACAAAGTGGAATTGTAAGGCGACAAATAAAGGAAGTAGTGGTTTAACGGATATGCACCCACTTCTGAGAACAGTGAACGAACCTGGGAGTTCGGTTAATTGTAATAGTATCTCTAGACCCCTTGACATCCCACAAGTTTTCTTAGGGGTATTACCAGTTAAGGTGAAAGGACCGAAATCTTCAGTAGAGACTTATGCATTGTTGGATAATGGTTCAGACGTTACATTGATAGATGCTGAACTGGCTGGTTGCTTGGGTATTAAAGGCCCAAAGCAACCCTTGGTTGTAAATACTTTCAATTCTGCGAAAACAGTAGTATGTGAGCGAGTGTCATTTCAGTTAGAATCCTTGGCTACTGGGGAGACCGTGGAAGTGGATACTGCTTACACTACCTCCAGTATGAAACTTGGCGAAGCTATAGTACCTAGTCGTGAAACGGTTGTCGGTAAGCCGTACCTGTGTGACATACCTCTTCCAACATTGCAAGATGGAAGAGTGAGAGTACTCATTGGATGTAGTGTGCCAGAAGCTCACAAGGTATTAGAAGAGAGATTTGGAGGTAGAGATGATCTGTTTGCGACAAAAACACCACTGGGATGGACAGTGAGAGGACCTATACCCATAGTCCACATATCATCATTAGTTACAAACGATGGGGACAAACTAGAAACTATGATTAAAAATATGTATGACAAGGAGTTTTGTGACTGCGGTGTCCCAGGGAAAGGTCGTTCTGTAGAAGACTTGAAAGCAGTTAAAATAGCCGAGGACTCTTGTAAATACGAAAACGGGCGTTTCAGCGTTGGCCTACCATGGAGATTCAAAGATAGACAGTTGATTTGTAATAGGAAAGTTGCTCTTAAGAGACTAATGGGTTTACAGAAGAAATTCCTGTCAGATGCAGAACTCTGGTCCAAATATAAGGAAGTCGTCGATAAACATATAGTGAAGGGTTACGTTGAAAGACTAGTTGATCAAAGTGAGCCAGGGAAGTGGTATTTGCCCCATCATCCCGTCTTTAACCCGAGGAAGCCAGGTAAACTCCGTGTGGTGTTTGATTGTTCTGCGAAACACGAAGGAGTCTCTTTAAATGATAATCTGTATAGTGGCCCAGATTGCGTGAGCTCATTAGTGGGACTGCTATTGAGATTCAGAAAGTTTACAGTTGCTGTCGCGGCGGATATTGAGGAAATGTTCCTTCAGGTGAAGGTGCCAGAGAGTGACAGAGATCACTTGAGGTTTTTGTGGTTTGATGACGGTCCTTGTGGTAAGGTGTCAGAATATAGGATGACAGTGCATCCATTTGGTGCCACATCCTCCCCATTTTGTGCTAATTTTGCTCTACGAAAGGCAGTGTCCACATTTGGTTCTAATGATTTGCTGGACGTCATAGATTGTTGCTTCTACGTGGATGATTGTTTAGCCTCCTTCGATGATGATAAGTCTGCAGTTAGATTTGCAACAAGCATCACTGAAGTGTTAGCTAAGGCCGGCTTTCGTCTAACTAAGTGGGTCTCGAACAGCCTAGACGTTTTGAAGCATATAGATCCAGAAGACAGAGCACCTACCGTACGAGATTTGCCTGTTGATACTCTACCAGTTGAACGCACATTAGGTATGCGATGGGATGTGAACTCTGATACCTTTGGATTTAGTGTTGGTGATATTGATAAGCCAGTTACTCGGAGAGGTGTGCTCTCTGTGTTGTCGTCCGTGTTTGACCCACTTGGATTAGTAGCACCTTATCTACTTCCGGCTAGGAGGTTATTTCAAGAGACATGCAGGAAAGGGTTACAGTGGGATGAACCATTAAGTGAGAGGCAGAGAGAAGAGTGGAAGGGGTGGGTTAACAGTTTAAGAATGCTGAATCTACATTCCGTCTCACGTCCACTTAAGCCGTCGAGAAATCATGATATAATTGACTTCCATGTTTTTTCTGATGCCTCTGAGGTTGGATTTGGTGCAGCCGTATACATCAGAACCACCTTAATGAATGATATAGATGTTAGCCTGGTGATGGGTAAATCCAGAGTTGCACCTCTAAAGACGGTTTCGATTCCGAGATTAGAACTTAATGCCGCCTTACTAGCTGCGCAGTTATTCACAACAGTGTGTAAAGAGTTGGATTACCCCAAGCATCCCGTAACGTTTTGGACTGATTCGATGTCTGTGATATATTATATACGCAACGAGTCAGCAAGATATGCATGTTTTGTAGCTAACAGAGTATCTCAAATTCGTGAACTAACAACTGTTGAGCAGTGGAGGTACGTACCGTCTGGAAAAAACCCAGCTGATCTAGCATCGCGAGGAGTTATTGATATGAATGTTGTTAAAAATAAGTGGTGGAAAGGTCCAGAGTTCTTGCTAAGGGCTGATAGTATGTGGCCTCGTAGAGAAGATGAACCACCGATAAACGAGTGTGCCTTGGAGTTGAAGACAAGTGTCAGTTTAACATCTACTCAAGAAAGACATTCAGGTTTACATCCACTTTTTAAATATTATTCTTCTTGGTACAAACTACTGAAAGCGGTTGCGTGGTTGACACGATATGTTACGTATTTAAAGGTCATGCATCTTGCGGGATACGAAAATATGAATGTGGGGCCTTTGAGAGTCGAAGATATTAGAAATGCAGAGTTAACGATTTTGAGGGCTGCTCAGTGGGAAGCGTGGGGTGAGATTACCAAGGAGGATAGTCCCGATTTCGCAGATTTCAAGGTGCGGTTAGATAGATTATCTCCGATAGTTTCCGAAGGGATCGCTAGAGTTGGTGGACGTCTACAAATGTTAGAATCGTCATATGAGACCCGTCATCCGGCTTTATTACCTTGCTACCATCCAGTCACTGATCTCATTATAAGACACTACCATGTTCTTGAAGGTCATTTGGGTACTTCGCAAGTACTATCAAGTATTCGATGTAAGTTCTGGATAGTGAAGGGAGGTACTGCTGTCCGTAAAATAATTGATAAGTGCATGGAATGTAAACTCCGAAATGCTCGTCCAGTACAGCAGATAATGGCACCACTGCCAGCGTGGCAAGCTTCTGAAGGGAATTATCCATTTGAGTACGTTGGGGTGGATTTGTTCGGACCTTTTGTAGTGAAGAGAGGCAGAACCCTATGTAAAAGATATGGCTGTTTATTCACCTGTTTGAAAATGAGAGCTGTGCATATTGAGATGGTTCATACGCTAACTACTGATTCATTCGTGCTAGCATTACATAGATTTATAAATCGCCGGGGTGTACCGAAGATGATGTTCAGCGACAGAGGGACTAATTTTGTTGGCTGTCACGCCGAGCTTAAAGAATACTTCGAAGGTCCTCAAACGAGAGTTCAGGAAGAGTTACTGAAAAGGAACATCGAGTGGCACTTCAATCCACCACATGCCAGCCATAGAGGTGGGCTATGGGAAAGACTTATAGGAATTATCAAGCGTATTTTAAGCTCCATAATTAAAAACCAGAGTTTGAATGACGAAACGCTGGAGACATTTTTTTGTGAAGCTGAACGAATATTAAATGACCGGCCGTTATCACCTGTGAGGGACGACGTCAAGGATTTTGATGTGTTAACCCCAAATAAATTATTGTTATTGAGAGGCAACCCTGGCATAGAGGACGCAAGCGGGGAAGGAATACCTACGATTAAAAGATGGAAACAAGCCAGGCACATGAAAGATATATTTTGGAAAAGATGGTTAAAGGAGTATGTTCTAACATTGCAGACCAGGGACAAGTGGAAAAAGTTGTGCCGAAACTTAAAGGTTGGTGACATAGTATTAGTAGCAGATAAATGTGCCACAGGTAGGTGGCCTTTGGGAGTGGTAGTAAGGCTGATCTGTAGTGGTGATGGATTGGTGAGGACGGTTGAGGTGAGAACTAGTTGTGGCATGTTGGTGCGAGATATCAGAAAACTGTGTCTCCTGGAAGGTGCTGAGAGTAGAGAGTCGGAGGATGAAACAATAGATGATTTTCCAACCTAGAGCGTCAACCTGAGAAGGGTTGTAGGCGTACTGCTGTAAGTCCTACAATTCTTCAAAGGGTAGCGCATCAATGAGCAGTCTAATGTGCTCGGTGTGTGATTTTGTACATATGTTCATATTGTATATACTGAATTGATATCATCTGTCATCTAGCTGTTGGTAATTCTGTTTGTGTCCGGACATTCCACAACTTACAATCGTCAACCTGTGAAGGTTTGTAGGCGTACTGGTGTAAGTCCTGCAATTCTTCAAGGGTATTCCATCAAGACATGAAATGCGAGTTTGTGTGTACTGTTTGTATATACGTGTGGTGTGTCATATCAATTGGTGTTTTTGGATTCATTGTGTTTACTCGTTGTTTTCGTACCTTGTTGTTATTGCATAATTTTGTTAAAATTTTCGTCGTGATTACTTCTGAAGTTGTTTCTTGTCTTCTACATCCGTGAATGAATTGATTGATGTTAAGGACAGCAGATGGGTCGTATACGCCGGGGAGGCTATTGCTGAGAATGAAATGCACACGGAGATAATTGTTAGCTGCGGTCCGACACGCCGGGGAGAAAGAGTGTAAACGACTGAGGCTCGCATGCGTCACCGCTACTAGAACTGAGGCAGAATGAGTGACAAGCGATTGCAGTGGTAATTGGTAGTGAGTAGATAAGAGGATGTGCGTAGAGTATCGTGAGGTGCTGCTATGGTCACGTTGCATTCTGCAAGAGTCATTCTAGCAAGTGGCGATTGTGTTGCAAGATGTCAAGAGGAGGTCTCTGTCTGGAGGCGCAGGTCGTCATTGATGTGTGAGATTGTGCTGTGGGTATGCTTGTGGTGTGTTGGCTTTTCTGTTTGTTTTCCATTTCAGCTCTGTCCGTGTGACCCAGGTTCTCGCAATGGCATCCAAGTCAACGTGCATTGGTCGTGAAGGAAAAAAGGGTTGGATCCCTTTTTTGCCGGGGAGTGTCAATGGAGTTGAAGATTGAACGATCAATTCTTGGTTGTTTGCTCAAAATCAACTTCCCCAATTTTCGCGGAGGCATCAATACGACAGTCATCGTCTCATCGGTCGCTGTTCAGAAAGAAGAGGAAACATCGTCAGAAGTAATACAGAGATTTATTATTGTAATATTTGTTTTCAGACCTTAGTTCACTTATTCTTTTTATATGTTGGTGTAACAATAAAGAAATATCAAGCGGCAGATCGGTGTTTTGGTTTTTTCGTCCGTTATAACTAAGCGTTTCTGAAATCTTCGAGGAACAGCGTGGGCCCGAGCGTAGCGAGAGCTGGGCATTAACGGTTTACGAGACGTGATTGACACCAATTGTTGACTTGAGTATTCTATATTGTTACATTACCATATAAATCAAGTATGACTAAGGTCGGTGAACAAATATTACAATAATAAATCATAGTATTACTTCTGACAGTTGTCTCCTGACTTCTTTCTGAACAGCGACCGATGAGACGATGACTGTCGTATTGATGCCTCCGCGAAAATTGGGGAAGTTGGTTTTGAGCAAACAACCATGAATTGATCGTTCAATCTTCAACTCCATTGACACTCCCCGGCAAAAAAAGGACCCAACCCTTTTTTCCTTCACGACCAATACACGTTGACTTGGATGCCATTGCGAGAACCTGGGTCACACGGACAGAGCTGAAATGGAAAACAAACAGAAAAGCCAACACACCACAAGCATACCCACAGCACAATCTCACACATCAATGACGACCTGCGCGTCCAGACAGAGACCTCCTCTTGACATCTTGCAACACAGTCTCCACTTGCTAGAATGATTCTTGCAGAATGCAATGTGACCATGGCAGCACCTCACGATACTCTACGCACATCCTCTTATCTACTCATTACCAATTACCACTGCAATCGCTTGTCACTCATTCTGCCTCAGTTCTAGTAACGGTGACGTATGCGAGCCTCAGTCGTCTACACTCCCGCTCCCCGGCGTGTGGGATCACAGCTAATCATTATCTCCGTATGTATTTCATTCTCAGCAATAGCCTCCCCGGCGTATACGACCCATCTGCTGTCCTTAACATCAATCAATTAATTCACGGATGTAGAAGACAAGAAACAACTTCAGAAGTAATCACGACGAAAATTTTAACAAAATTATGTAGTAACAACAAGGTACGAAATCAACGAGGAAACACAATGAATCCGAAAAACACCAATTGATATGACACACCACACATATATACAAATAGTACACACAAACTCGCATTTCATGTCTTGATGGAATACCCTTGAAGAATTGCAGGACTTACACCAGTACGCCTACAAACCTTCACAGGTTGACGATTGTAAGTTGTGGAATGTCCGAACACAAACAAGATTAACCGACAATTACAATAATTGGAACTCACACAATTATTTAACACAAACATGTGTACAATCAACACATCAAATGTTGTGGATTCTGACACGACAAACTACCCTTTGAAGAAATGTAGGACTTACAGCAGTACGCCTACATTCCTTCTCAGGTTGATGATCCAAGTGGAAGTCGTCCGGACACAAAGAGAATTATCAACAGCTAGATGACAGATGATATCAGTTCAGGAACCGATTGTGAAACAAATAGGCAGAAAGAAATGGAGATGGATTGGCCATACGCTGAGGAAACCATCATGTGACATCACTAGACAAGCCATTGCTCGAGTGGAACCCGAAATGGAGGCGGCGAGTTGGTCGTCCAAGGGTGACTTGGAGGAGGTCATGCGAGGAGGAGATGAAAGCATATGGACAGACCTGGAGCAGGGTGAAAAAGTTGTCAGAAAACCGAAGGCAATGGAGGTGCTCAGCTGAAGCCCTATCTTCCTCTAGGAACTAAAGGATACAATAATAATATACAATATGAACATATGTACAAAACCACACACCAAGCACATTGCACTGCTCATTGATGCGCTACCCTTTGAAGAATTGTAGGACTTACAGCAGTACGCCTACAACCCTTCTCAGGTTGACGCTCTAGGTTGGAAAATCGTTGCAGAGTTCATTTGCTAACTTCCTTCTATCAGCTATATCCTCAAATCTGAACGGTAACACGCTCATGTCATTGTATCGTAGAATATAGATGACGAACAAACATACGACGTATCTGGTCAACCAAGCGTAGAAACAGAGTAATTTACACCAAAGATAATAGCATTCAAATAGTAAATTGAAACTGAAAATGCCTTTATTCGTGCAAGTCAATTTAAAAATTACCCTCTCGTTTACACTTGGCTTATCCTCACTAAACTGACCAATATCTTTCGTCTCTTCAAACGGACTGATACTAGCATAGTCATTGCACAAGATAGTTGAGTTGATGGGCGTCTGTTTCATTGTGGATGACAACACCAACGACGACTGATTGATACCAGTTGATGAAGTTAGCGGTGGATCAAAAGCTGTTGTTGCTCGGCTTTCAGAAATTTGTCTACCTGCAAGACCACCACCACTGCTGTCTTCTACTATCAGTTCAGGCATAGCACTGGCATCTGATGATAGGTGGGCTACATGCTGATCAATCACACTGACGGTCTCACAAGTATGCACACCTTCTGGAACTGCATCTGCATTTATTTCTACTTCACGTTCAAGTTTTACAGAACCCTTGTTCAACTTAGCAGTAGTAGGCATATCGCTCATCTCATCATGATCAACCAAAGACAAATGTGCACTATCATGATCATTATCACGAATATTCACTTTACCGTCAACTTCATCATTTTCAAACTCTTTAATAACAGAAGTAGACAATTTTGGTTCCTCCTCGCAAATCCTAAAAGGTTTTATAACTTCACTCTGACTAGTAATACCTTGTAAACTTGCGGAGTCAGCACTGCACTCTGAAGCAGCAACTCTATTCTGTGACACTCTATTCAACAATGGCTTACCAGTTGCAACTACAGACTTCTTGACCGCACCGTTATCGTCACACAATTCGGAGTCAGGCCTGGAGTTTACATTTAGCTTATCACTGAACTTGCTCACTGGTTCACAGTTCACTTCTGTATGCACCTCTTGCAAACGTGTAAAACACAACCGTGTTTGTCTTGCATCTTGTAACTTATCTGCTGAGGATGTACTACGTATCCTGTTACACTCACTAGGTCTATATGCATTACTAGACATCATGGAGCCTTCTCGATACCCACCTCTCTGAGGCATACTCGTCATCAATGATTGCATTTTGCTCTCAGACTGCTCTATTCTAGGGGTGAGATGTAATAGACTGGCGAACTTGCTCATAGATTGATTGACACTATCTTTTACTAGTTTCAGCATATCATCAAATTTTGGCTCGATACCCTCATCCTCCATACGGGAGCTTATCTTCACCCACTTCCTTTGCAGTCGAGTAGGTAGGCGTCTTGCTATTACTTCTAGTATAAAACTCGAGTTGAGGTCACTCATGCAATTCATAGTAATCTAGGTATTCTTATAAGTCATCAGATTATCCAAAAACTCAGTAAGTGCCTGGGAGTCATCTTGAAGTTGACTGCCGTTACCTTTGACAGCTTCGTATACGTTCCTTACAATCATTGAAGGTCTTCCAAACCTTTGACGTAATATGCTCATAGCCTCATCGTATCCCTCTTTTGGCTTCATAAACTTACAGCACTGTATAGCTCTTGCAGCATCTCCAGTGCAATACCTCATCAAATACATTAACTTCAATTCATCACTTAATAAAAAACTACTCAACATGATCTCAAACTCCTTTACAAACTGTAAATAATCAGCCGGGTTTCCATCAAAACACCGTGGTTCAAACTTAGGGAGTTTGATGTTCCTATTATCGCTGAACGGCGAAACAGTAACATCAACCATGTCATGCTCAACATCAGAAACATCGTTACAATTAACAGACAAGTCACCATGACTTACTTTCCTGTTTGCATCCAAGACACTCTGTCCCTTCTTTGACCCAGGCATTGTTGAACTTGACCCAATTCCAAAAAAGTTCCAGATATTGCTTGTTCAAAGAGGACTTGACCGGCACCAGGAAAGATGAACGGTGAATATCCAAAGTCGTGCCAACTGTCCAAAACCGTTGAAAATCTGACGTTCTACCGTCAGAAACTGTCAGCCACGTCTCGTAAACCGTTAATGCCCAGCTCTTGCTGCACTCGGGCTCACTCTGTTCCTTGAAGTTTCTCAGAAACGCTTAGTAATAACGGACGAAAAAACCAAAACACCAATTGGCGACTCGAGGATTCTTTATTGTAACACCAACATATAAACACTGTTACAACTAAGGTCTGTGAACAAATATTACAATATTGAATCACAATATTACATCTGACAGTTGTCTCCTGACTTCTTTCTGAACAGTGACCGATGAGACGATGACTGTCGTATTGATGCCTCCGCGAAAATTGGGGAAGTTGGTTTTGAGCAAACAACCATGAATTGATCGTTCAATCTCCAACTACATTGTCAACAATTCTTTATCGACACTTCTTAATTTCACACAGTATTTTCTTAGCGGCCTAGCTAAAGATACCTGATAACAACTGACTTTAGATTTTTGACAACCAGAATCTACACACTGTATCCAGCTGAGTTATACCGGGGGGGGGGCGTATTTCCCGACCAGTTGGCAGAGGGCAGTGAAGCTCTCTCTACGATCCATTCAAGATTCACACTAAACGTAGTGAGTAGAAACGGCCTTCGTGGAAAATGAAATATCGCACATTCAATTCTGAAGTTAAAAATATATGTACACGCTACATATATATATCCGCCAAAGAATGTTTATCGGGTCAACAACTCGGGGCTTCGACAGAGAATGCTTAACAACCTACTTTTATGTCAGAATAATTTTTCAGATTGGAGACCGACAGATCGTAGCATTGTAGAAGTCTAATGATGTATATGCACCTTAATTTTTGAAAGCTTGGCGGAGGGCAATTAGAGAAGGAGACTAGTCACATAAACGGAGGGACACTCTTCGTTAAGTGGATAAATAAAGCCTTAGAAATCACAAAGATGTGTCTTCTACTTCGCTGATCGTACCATCCTCCTGAATCCCTACGACCCACTCGTCTCTTCCCATTGAGGTTCTACTCGAGCAATGGCCTGGTGAACAATGTCGTTCGACGGCTTCCTCAACGTGTGCCCGATCCATCCATCTCCATTTTCTCCCACATATTTGGGGGCAATCGGTTCTTGGTCGGTTTGTTCCCAGAGGTTCTTGTTACTAATTCTTTCTGACTGGCTGGCTGGTGGGCCATTTCATCTTCAGTATGGAGCCAGCCAGCCAGTGAAGGAGGCAGCTCCTGGTGAAAGTTTGCAGCCTCTTGGAAATCCTTTTCGTCACTGACACGCAGTGCAAGTCTCTGATCCGTATAGAAGAACTGACCGACTTGACATTGGTGTTGAGAATCTGAATCTTGTTCCTCATGCAGGCTCAATGAAGCAGAAGATTTCCGAATCGGTTTCAGGTTGATGAAGGCGTATCTTGTTGACTTGAATAAATTATTGCTACCATTAAAACAGGCCTCTGAAAATGCACACAGTATGTAGTTTGGTCCTTCCTCATGTATCACTATTGTGACCTAATTTAACGAGATCTCGGAAGTTCCATCTATATCTCTCTGCACTTTCACCCAACTTCTAGATGCTGGCAGTGAAGCAGGCTGTATTCTAACACTCTTTGAGGGCAAATTTTCAAAGCATTGGTGTGAGCGGCATTTCAGTATCATCGGTGACATCTATTACTGACACCATCAACAACACGATACAAATCACAGAGACAGTTCGTGTCTTCGCACAGTTCCTTTTAGTTTGTAAATGGCTTCCCATGAAAAACGTATCTAGTGGTGATTTTTAACCAGTTATTTAATGCTGCTCACATTATGCCCCTTGTGAGACGTTGAGATTTCTGTCCACACCACGACTGTTATAGCCTGCTTGACTTCTCATGTGTTAGACCTCAGTGTGTGTCCTATCGCCAAAAGCACATATACAGTTCCTACAGCCTCAGAAACAATTGAAACAATTTTCAGTATTCTTTAAGGTTTTGATAACACCGAACCGATGCGCCTGAAGAATTAGTATGAGGCAGCGCAGAATCAAATCTACTTAGAACAGAAGCATACTAGATGGTGAGTATTTGGTCGACACCTCCACCCAAACGACTACGCTAATTCAGTGAAGCTCAGCACCCCGATATGAGTGCTGATTTTTCTGCATGCTGTCCAATATTTCCCTGTTCTCATCTTCACACATCAACCAATTTACTGAATTCCTTATCTGCCTTACGTTCTTCACTTAAATGTCATTTAATATAGTTATTATACGCTTACTGTTCCTTCTATCCCTATTACGTTAACTGTCATTATTACTGATAATGGTATATATCGTTTTGTTCATTCAAGCGCCTCAAATAACAAATAAAAATTAAAATAAATAAATAAAGTAAAATAATAAATAAATAAATAAAAATACAAAACAAGTAACAAATGGAAGGTCAATATCTGATCACAGTAGAGTTGCCGTCATAACACAGACTAAGAGCCTCGCTTCAAACTTGGCTAACCACAGTCGCACTTAGATCCATTATGGAAAAAACTTTATTCTGATAAAATCACTGTGTTATAAAGTAATATATGCGACCACAAATTATTGCTCATAATCAATTCAAGGCACCGTAGCGGTAAACAATTCTCCAAAATTATTGACCATAGGAATCATCAGTGAACATTGGGTGCTGACCCTTAGAGTTTAAGTCGACTTGTTTAGATGAAGGCTTTCGGTCAAGCATCCCGGCCATTTGGTACTCCGTCGTGTCACGTTCGTGCACGATCACTAGCCAGTTAAGCGTTCATCTAACAGCTCGTTTTGGTCCCAAAATATATCGCGTAATTTGGACGATCTATGTACTGTCTTTTGCTTTGCCTTTGGTACGTGAGATTGAAATACATTAAAAGTTGTCGGTATAAGAGCTTGTGTTAATATACCCAGTACTGTTTGCGAACGTCTATAACGTCAACTTCTAAAATACCCTCACAACTGTCTTATTTACATGAGTAAAAATAGATCAGACAGTTGAATAAAATAAATGTTAGATTAAGTACATCCGAAAATAATATTGGCGTTATCAATAAAATTCAAGAATATGGGAAACAAGACTTTTTATAGATGAAAAAAGCAACATTTTAGAATGTTATAATGTGAATTGATTGTATTTTAACATTATTTATGTGGCTGATAATATCTTCCATATCTCTGGTATTTGAGTTGATTAACTTCGATTGAATGTGTTTGGTGTAGACTCGATGAACCAAGATTCAGTGGTCAACCTCTCTCTCCATCAACCTATATTACTTTTTAGAATTTTGATTCTGTCCTACCCTGTTGTATGGTTGTGTTAATTCCTGCAGGGCTATAGCTAAGTTTTTTCCAAGTTACTTATCTTTGTGGGATCATTCATTCTAACCTTAGTTAAATTTTATGTCCTGATGATCCCATCACTCCTGGTCTACCAGTTTGATCGACGTAGTTGACCTAACTCACAGTCATTGCAAGGTATTTTGTAAACACTATTATTTTGTTTAGTTGGATCCACCGGGTCCTTTAGCCTACAGAACTTGGCTCAAGCTAGGTCTAAGTTGACCAACAAAACAAAACGTTGGAAAAGTTAATAAAAAGCACTTCTGACGGGGGATAAATTGACGCGATGAAGTTTGGTCTGTGGAACATAGGGATGTAATACTGAAATCGTCTATTGTTTCTAAACACTGGTGCAACATTAAACTACTCGGACTTACTGCATGGAAATCTACTTAGGTTGGTGAATAACCATTTAGCTTTTATAATGAGGAAGGGAAGAATTGATGATTTAATGCTAAGTAATCAATAACATACGACCTTGAAATTTGTCGCGGCAATATGAAGACATTTTTAACTTTCTGAGGGAAAGTAGTTTACTTATGAAAAACCTCTTAAGATATTATTTTGGACTCACTGTTGGTTTCCTAGCCCCAACAGGATTTTTGATGTGGCTTTTTGTTAGACTGCTTACTTTGCATTCTCAGCAGGCATATCGATACTTCAATGAACTTATACTTTCTTCTTTTATGCGAACTTTTCTGCTCACATTTGGATATATGAGTGTCAGGAAGGTACTTGGCTTATAATTTTATTATGAATAGATATATGTGTATGGAGATGTAGACTTTGTTAAGAATAAAAACGAGAGGGTATTATTTATATCAAACCACCTGTCCACAGGTAAGTATCACTTTAGCATCTTTTCAGTTGTTCCCGAAGTTGACTGGTTTATCTGTTCTATGCTTGTTGCTCATCAAGGTGGTTTAGGAAGGACAAGGTTCGTGCTCCATAAAAATCTCAAATATATACCTATTTTCGGATTTTATCTCTCACAGGTAAATAAATTTTTCGTCAGGTTTACTTCAAACACTAATGTGAATTTTATTTTGATTGGTTAAAGGTTCATTGGTCCTTAGATAAGCATTTTTAATTATGTAGATAAATAATATTTTACAGCTTAGATGTAATGTAATTTCGTGATCTACAAACAGTGACTGGAAATTTTTGCCAGCTTATACGAATTTTGTAATGTACATAAATATTGATGAGTGACTGTTTTCGTTAATCAATTCCTTATCTTTATTTCCATACATACCCCCATCACTATCCTTAGGTGAAATCATATATTTGTTTGGAAAGTTTCATAATTCTCAAAGATGTTTTAGTTTGATATTAACAAATGACTCTTGCTTTCAAAAGTGACAGCTGGCACTGGATCTTAGTTCTACATGGTGTTTGATATTATTAGTGCCCATAATTTCATCCAGTGGGTCTCTTTTCTGAAGATTATGAGGCTCTGTGTTACTCTCGTTCGTAA
Source organism: Trichobilharzia regenti (assembly GCA_944472135.2). Classification (NCBI taxonomy): domain Eukaryota; kingdom Metazoa; phylum Platyhelminthes; class Trematoda; order Strigeidida; family Schistosomatidae; genus Trichobilharzia; species Trichobilharzia regenti. The sequence continues at coordinate 71,492,861 of OX235270.1, read as the reverse complement.
ATTAGTACGAATAAAAATCTGTATTACTCCAGAAATAACTGTTGTCTGGTGCTTTTTGTCATTGTACTAATATAAAGCGGTTTTCCACAGTAGGCATCGGGCTTCTTATAAAGATGTTGTGCAAAGTCGGATACAAACTCTAACATTAAGTGATTGGCACAAATGAAACATAGCACATGAAATTTTATGCCTGCATGAATCAGGTTAAATGTGATTTAAATTATTTTATAACTTGTCAGGCCCTACTAGCAGTCACGGTAGAACTTAGATTTCAATTTGTCACTTCTCTGTTTATTCACAGGCAGGCGCATTTTCTTAATATTTTCATTAACAGATGAATAATTCTGTACAGATACAAGGACCAAGCCTTATTCATTGTTTATGCCCACCATAACAAAGTGAAATGCAAATAAAACTTTTGTTTGACTTTTGGTCCCAATTCTGAGTCCATTTTGTCCTGATCAATAAAACTTAAGCCTTTTTGACAGCGTTTAAGCTCTGTGTCAGGCTATAACGAATGAAAATGTGCTTAGGTTAGGTCTTGTGTGTAGTTTGAAAAATGACTTACTCTGTAAACAACTTACATCCTATTACAACGTTACATCAGTTCTGTTTTATCAGCCTCACAATTTAACACAAAACCAAGGATGGCAATATAATGTACAAAATAAGGGTGACAGAAACTAAAGGAGATAGAAAGAGAATAGAATTTCGGCGGCACTAAACAAATACATCATCATTCCGAACGGTTGCGAGACTTTTCATTAACATTCTGTGTTCACAAATTATCTCCATCTTGAAGACATGAGATCGATAACTGATTTCTCACCACACACAAGTTTTGGGAATATGAACATCTAATAATAACAAATATTTTTAATATTGTTTACTGTACTCTATGATGGGTGAATTCAATTCCGATATCTACTAATATGCTATTTCCATCAAATCTGATGAGTTTACTCACGAAATGTTCAGCCGTTTCTTTTGAATAAGATCTTCATTGTCTTGCTAATATTCGCTGCTACAAATGTAATAATTATCAATATCAGCGTTTATACCAGAATCTATATATTTTTAGCTACCTCTGCAAGTATGCTGTTTAAATTCTAGTGGGGTTTCGACATATATCTAAATCTATTTCACAAAACCGAGAAGAGCGTCAGATTAACCAGTTTCACACTGCAAATAATTTACCTTAGTGTTTAGGCTGACGTTACTGTAACAAAATCCTCACCTTTCTATACATAGTGTGCACTTTTTATGCAATAAGCAGCATATGCAAACTCAAGCTGCTCGTGAATAGTTATTATGACTGGTTGATATTGACGTTTGCTCATCAAAATAACTTGCATGAAATAATTTTTATTGCATACTGAAAAATGTCTTAACCAGTGTAGGTAACGTCAGCAACTAAAGCAATTTCGCATCTAGGTTAAAAGTTCTCAGTACCGCAAAATGCCTATTCTGGCTGAGGACATCTATACTGTATAAAGCACCCTCAGAAACAGTGCCCCTTCCCAATAAATGCTAGAAATATGTATAAACGTAGTATTTTCAAAGTAAAAAGTAAAAAAATAATCTGTCTGTAATTGTATCCATTTTCTTTTGTATTCATAGGATTCGTGTTTGTTTGTTGATCGGCAAAATTTTGACGTAAAAACGGCCGTAAATATACTCAGTAATATGAAGAAGCTCCAATCTAATGTAAGTCGTGGCCGTTTCTTCGCTTCTCTTTAACATGTTCTATGTGATAAAGTGTAGCTTGGTTGATTGCTTATGTTAGCATTTTAGATAAAAAAGTGATAAAACCTCTAGATGTATCTGAAGGGATAAATGTTGAGTGATTTAAATGTTTATTTATTTATTTCAATTCATTAGGTAAACACTAACTAACCTATCATAATCATATATTTAATTCAGAATTATATTTGTTTTTCATGACAAACTGCTAAACTGAACACTTTTTCATTCACAACTTAACAGATACTTGATAACTATGTCCGATTGCTAGTATGCGTGAAATGTTGGTGAATTTCTTTTTATGTCATATGTTATGTTTCAAACTGACTATTCAAGACACAATTTCCAAGCTTACGGTCTGAAAATTTTCGCAAGGTAAACACGACAGTGTTATGTAATTTGTTTCCACTTAAATACAGCTACTGATTTTTAAGAATTGTTTGTCACAATTTGTGACAATTTTAAAAATGAATATTAGTAAACTAGGTATATTAAAGTTAGGTTTGTTTAAGGTATTAAATTTGTATTATAATTTGAATGTTAGGTGTCCATTCACATTATGGTTTCCAAAAGCTTAGAGCATAATATGGAAATACAATGAGAATAAGGTGTTGAAAATTCACATCAACGCATCACACAGATTGCGTTTATATTAGTTGATATTTTAGTCAATTTATAAGGCTGTACTTGCTGATATTCTCTTGATCTCTGTTTCCCTGTTCTTAGTGGTGTTTAGTTAGTGAAGTATTGTTTTAGACTTATAACATTTCAAGTTAACTCCTATGAACATTTTTTGCCCTGTGGGATGAGTCAGATTGTCACACAATACCGAGTTGTAGGGTATTACCCTCTCCTTTAATGCCTAAATCGTTTTCTTAGATCAGTCCACCTTAAAGAGTTTAACACTGGCAGTGAACTGTGGGATGAGTGAGTAATCATGACTACATTTTTAAAAATTATTCACTAACTATGACAAGCTTGATATTTCGGTAGTATTTTAAGCATGATAATGAATTCCTAGTTAACAATTTAAAATAGAGAATGATAGTTTCAGCACTTTTTGAAAATACCTTTTTATTTATGAAAGAAGATTTATCTAGATTATGACGGTTTCTTTTGCTTAGCGTGTTTACACCTGAAAAGAGAATATGTTGCTGGATTAAGATACTTAAAATTAGTTGTTCACGTTCTATTATTTTTATTTTACAACACAAAGTACTTATTTATAGACGCAATAAGTCCTGTCCTGATTACCTAGTTCAAGAAGTAACAAATTAATTCCTCTGTCTTTTAGGTAGAGTTTTCAGATTCATAAAACTGTGAACGAAACATACATTATGAACTATAATATGAGGAGCTGCTGGAGATCCAAAACTCGAGAATTAATAGTGGGAATAAACTTCTGAAATGATTAATCTTGGGTCCAAAGAAATATTTTATTCCTAATCAGTTACTTACTTATTGCAGAATCTACTTAAATGCAGGGAACGAATTTCAGAGCTTCATATCCAAAAAGTTGAAAATGATTGTCGATAACAGGTTAACTCTTGACTGGGGTTATTCGCAGTACACCTAATGATAATTTTCAGGACAGTTCTTCCTAAATGTATTTATCAACAAATCTTGAGTATTTGCTGTATTAGGCCACTATTAAATAACATGAATAAATTATACTGAAGTCTGTGCTAAAGACTCTGTCCAGAAAGACACCGATAGCTTCGCAGTTAAACTACCTGGCTCAGAGAACACAGCTAAATCAATAACATTCACCTAAGCTACAAATTTTCTCCACTTTTTCCGGATAATATTACTTCAGTGACCAGTAGCAGTTCTCGAGCCTCTTATATGAATTTGAGTACTCTCCAGCAAGCCTCTGGATCTACCTTGTTCACAAGAATTCTGATGGACGCATCCGAGATGATAGTGAGTACAGCGAAATTTACATATATCCACGCCTCTTGAAGATGTTCACAAACTAACCAGTGATAAAATGATAGGATTTCCGTTTGAATTTAGTTGGGTTCATGAAGTGCTGCCGATCGCTTCTAACTATCTAACACTAGTTCAAAGTGCTCCGTCAGTACGAATCGCTTAATTCGGTAGTCATATTGCAAGCTTGATTGGTAGAATTCAGCCACACTACACTGACTGCCTCTTGATGACCAATCAGTGTTGGCACACAGTGTTACAGTATTATTTATTCAGCGACAAAATAAATGAATAATATTATTTCTCTGTACGTGGCATATCGAGTAAATTATTGTTCTCCGTTCTACTGAATAGTGAGAACGACAGGTCAGTAATGTATTCAGTGGATTTTATCTGTATGAAGAAAAGAGACTGTCGTTTAAGGAGTTGCAGTTCTTAGGTTTGTCAATATATAGCATTGAGAGCCCTATTCAGTTACTTTTCCTTATGCTCAGTTGGCTGACATTATTCAATATTTTATTCCGAAATTCTTTTAAATTCCGTAGAGTCAACATGTCCTTTATTTCACTTTTAGACTGTTAATTAAACAGAAATTGAGGTGAGAAATGATGACAGCTACTTGCTGAGGCGTGTGACTGTAGTTTACAATAAACACATTTTCATTCCTGCTTGAAAAAGACTAGTATACACACAAGCTTGTAGCCATAGTTTATACTCGATCTTATGTATTCTTAGATCACTTCACCTTAAAGAGTTTAACACTGGCAATCGACTGCTAAATCCAGAGGTATTACAAAAAGTACACATATAGTTGTTATCAAGTGCTTTAATTTTATTCCAGCTTACAACAGTATGGATAATAAGATTAATGATCACAATGTGAATATAATCATATTAAGTTCATAGAGTCAACAGGCGAAATATAAACTGTACAAAGTATTTTATGTTCTTTTGGAAGAACAATCTTCTTTCAGCTGAAGTGGTTAAGGTACTAAAAAAGAATTAAAGCAAAATACACCACATTCCTTTTCCATCACACAATTCAAAATTTTTCTCGACTTATTCTTTCAAACTAAAATTAACCGATAATTCCTTTTCATTAGTTTTGAATAATGTTTTAGTGGCACGTTTGCAAATCTAATATAATGGTGAATAGTCGGACCAGAAAACAAGACTTATGAACACATTTTGAAGTTATAAAACTGAAATCTACTGATTTGGAAGACCTGCTGTCATTCCTATGCCATCTGGTTCACAAAACTGATCAGCTACAAGTATCTTCATTCTGACTACTGAGTATGATTACATGTTAGTCAGAGTGCCATTGTGATTCATCATGTAATGCATTCTTTCGTGTGTTTACTAGGATAGACAAAAAGATGTTTCAATTATAAATAAAAATACTGGTTTAATTAAGCAATAATAGATTGAATGTATTGTGTTAGGTTGGGTAAGATAAAACTGATACATTGTGCTTTCGTGTCAATGACATGTAGATTTACATTTCCAGATATACTTTATCCTTACCATACATAGAAACACCTTCGATTGCAAATGAAGACGAACTAGTTTTTGGCTTATGAATTATAAAATGTGTATGTAATTTGTTTAAAATGCACTGAAAGTGTTTAGGAATTACTACAAAGCATAGATTATAGGAGACAAAAGTATCTTGCATGAAAAAAGTACCTACTGTAATCTACCTGGTATTCATCAGCTACATACAGTAAAACTCAACCGACTGGTATAACTACTACAAGTTGTAAGGTGTGTGAATACTCCACTGAAGAGTCTAGATGCTTATCAACTGTCAAATATCATTTACTTTTCACATTTTTGAGTGACACTTACCTATGAAGTTAAAGTTCAAAGAAACACTACCTGAATTGATTCTATATGTTACGTTTAGAGATTTCTAATGTAATTAAAGTTTATTAAGGGCGATGTCAAAAGCTGTTAATCAGTCAAAAGCTCAATAATTGTATTCGCGAACGACAATATTAGGGATTTTATATGTGGTATATTTTTCACTCGCATATTTATTTGCTTTGAAACTGTGGTGAGATCAGATTCTGAAGAGTAATTTTTAGCACAGTTAGCTTCAATGACAGTAGAAAGAAATGTTCATTTACAAAACCGACGAACACCGTTATTTCAGTATTCAATACAACCAGTTACTTGCTGTCACCATAATTTTCACATTTCTTGTGAACATCTTCTTCATGTATTCATTCTGTTTTCCCTTCTTATGCATACCTTTTGGTTTACCTCAATTATCCGAGGATATTCTCCACTAGTTTGAGAGTGCTGGACACGTCGTATATATATATATATATATATATATATATACAAATTCAGCTACTAGACTTTTTGATTCCATCCCAGTGTGTCTGGAAAGTCATTGAGTTTGCCTAGTATTCTGAAGGTCCTGGAATATTTTCCTGGTGAGGTTGTGGATGCTCACTGATGAAGAGTCCCAACAAGGCCAAAATTTCTGTGCAGTAATCTATGGTTTTCAATGGTTCTTTAACTGATTTCACCCAAAGATCTAAACTGAAACCGGTTAAATTCCTGTTAACCAACACCTGAAAACCACGTATCAGTTGCATTAATGACAATGATAGATTATTTTAAATCTATTGTTTCTCTAGTATATTTTGTTTTTGTTTGCACTTTGGTGGTTTTGTATTATCAAATCTAGAGTACGATGTAAACACACACAAACTATAGTTCAAATTATTCAATTCAATTTTATAAGTGGCAAAAAACAAAAACTGATGAAGAGATGCGAGTATTCACTGTTTATATATATATATATATATATATATATATATATATCATTCGCCGTTGAAAACTTTGGTTTTTATTTCTGATAAAAATCTTCTATTGATTGGCCTCAAACACCGACAATTTTGATTAGATACATTGCTTCTCCACATAATATATCTTCTATAGACTTTTAGGCTGATTTATATGAATTTATTTCGTAAGGGTTTTCGTGTTTTATCAAGTCAGTCCAGTTGTGCATTTTATTTTTGTGTTTTCGAGACGTCAATATGTGTACTAGTATATTGTGTGTACTTATTCAGGTTGAATAAATTAAAGCATGTTTAGATGGGGACAATAATAATAATAATAATAATAATAGATGGGATTGTTCAATTTGTTTATTTCTTCAATGAATTACAGCTCTTCGCTGTTTGCAAGTAACACTTGTGAAAGGAACAAAATCTGGTTGGATTCGGTAGGAATATTTATATACATTAGTAAAATAGACTTTGTAAATTCAGAAATTCTTGAACTTCACTTAATGTAGCACAACTTTAATTCAAGATTTTAAGCTGACTGGGGGTAAATGTAGCTTACTGACTAACGACATTTCAGTGATGACGGGAATACTTTAAAAAAATATGCAAATTAGCATCAAAAGACAGTCGAATAATAATCTTTCATGTTTTCTTTCTAGAGATTATACAGAAGTTATTAGTCAGCTAAGCATAGTGTAAATTGTGTAATATGCTTGCGTCATAAACTGGAATACAGTTTTCGTTAGTGTACTAACTTTGGTAGTTTGGTAGACTGAATTCATTGTGGTTGCTGCATGAACCGATTTAAACTTTGAAGTAATTTAGTGAGGAGTGACTAGCAGTGGGATCCAGTGTGCGAATTTTGTCCTATTTGGGACTCGTCATCCAAGTGTACTTGCATTCCCATTAGAACTTGAACTCATTACCCATCGTTCTAAACTCCAAATCGTTATCTACTAGACCATCTCTTGTACAACGCGTGTCAGTTATTGTCTGTTTCTAATTCAATTCTCATTTTCCCGTTGACTGACGGAACTGAAGTATTCAGCCTCTGTTGACAAACACGAAGATGTGTGCATCCTAGATTCCACTCCAAGTCACAATTTACCAAATTACTTCGAATTAATTCTCCCACATGATTGAAGCGCTCGTGCTGCGAGCCGATATGTCAACAGAGAATAAACATTAAACTTCTGCAAAACCAGTTTATGTGAAAATCAGAATTGAATTTAGGCCAAATAACAATTTTCACCCTAATCAGAAGACAGAGTGGCAACTAAAATTGAGTTATACAAGCATGCCTTAATCGCCATAGTGGTTATACGCCGTCGATATTATTTTATTTTTCCTAGGAAAAATAATGAGCATGAGATACAGTGGTATGATGTATGTAATCAGATTTCTCTATTAGTCAGTAATCTGGACGATAGAGAAATACTAGAGAAAACGTGATGGAATTAAAACGATAGCGGCATTTCAGCTGATTTCATTTAATCTTAATATGACTAAAATAACAGAACTGAAAACATGCATAACTTAATATGACAGCTTAAAAACGCCTTAGATTTACTTTACGTGCTGCCAGGTACCTGCGACTAAGTCACTGATTTAATACTAGGAAAGGTAAGAATATTTTTAGATATTTGAGGAAAGTCGTATGCAAATTATGACCATTTATATAAACGAAGTTTTTTCCAGGCTAGATGAAGCATTTTGAATGTGGTTTCCTGGTGGTAAAATCAGCCAATTTTTTATATCTCTTCGAACCATAATGACTTAGGCTGTAGGCTGTTTGAGTGCAACCAGATCACTTATTCGGTTAATTATAGAATCCTTTTAAGGTCAAAATTTCGTTTGCAAAAATTTATGCCACAAAATAAAGTTTCCACATTGTCTGTGTACGGTGTAGTCACTCGCCTCTATCATTATTATTATTATTATAACCTTTAATTCCTAGAGGAACATAGGGCTTCAGCCACGCGTCTCCATTGCCTTCTGTTTTCTGCCAACCTTTTCACTCCCCTCCAAGTCTTCCCACATGCTTTCATCTCCTCCTCACATGACCTCCTCCAAGTCACCCTTAGACGACTAACTCGCCGCTTCCCTTTCAGGTTCCACTCGAGCAATGGCTTGTTTAGTGATGTCACTTGATGGTTTCCTCAGCGTATGGCCAGCCAATCCACCTCCATTTCTTCCTGCCTATTTGTTTCACAATCGGTTCCTTCTGGGTTGGTTCGCTGATTGCCAGAGATCATTGTTACTGATCTCTTCTGGCTGGCCATCTGATCTTGGGTATTGAGCGAAGACAACTGTTAATGAAGGCCTGAAGTTTGTTTGAGATGCTCTTTATGACGCGCCAAGTCTCTGATCCGTAAAGTAGCACTGACTTTACATTGGAGTTGAAAATCCGGATCTTATTTTTGATGGTGAGTGGTGTTGACCTCCACACAAACTTAAGAGTAGTGAAAGATTGTCTTGCTTTTCCGATTCTGACTTTGATATCCTCGTCAGTTCCGCCTGTAGTTGAAACGATGCTTCCCAGGTAGGTAAAGAAGGTTGTCCCCTTCAGACTCTTCCCATTTATGCTGATTGTTGTCTGTTGTTGTTGTTGCTGTTGGCCAGGAATCTTCATCACCTCTGTTTTCTCTATGTTCACCTGAAGTCTTATCTTCTCAGGATGCTTCTTCTGCCAGCTTGTTGCTTTTCACTTGCATATCTTCCAGTTTGTGGGAAATCAGACATATATCATCGGCGAAGTCCAGATCCTCCAAATCTCTTTTTGTGTGAGCCCATTTTATGCCTGTTTCCTCATTGGCCGTTGTCTGTCGCATTATCCAGTCTACCACAACCAGGAAGATCATTTGTGATAATAAACAGCCTTGCCTCACTCCCGTCCTCACTTCGCCTCTATCAGCTGTGTATTTATTTTAGCTAATAACTCAAATTTCTGATGATTTGCAGTATTGATACCTTTCCGAATCGGAAGAAACCTACTTAGAAGTACTGATATGAACAATCTGTAAGGGATAGGTAGCTTTAATTTAAATTTTGTTCTAGTTAGATATTTTGGACTCATTTAGATTTGCGTGTGTGTTTTGGCAAAATTATACTTCTGATTCAGTTGCCATTTACTATCATGAGTAGTGGGGATAGTTTTGTGGCAGTGTGCACCAGTCTTTTCATTTGTAACTTAAAGCGACATACAAAATTTAGTCAAAAATTAATGATAAATGGAAATGACGCGCTTACCAACTAAATAGGCTAGCTTGTAGCTAAGATACTGGTTTAAATGCTGGAGATATACACTTTACAAAAATTTATGTTGAAGGGAACAAAGAAATCTGTCTCTATAGAGAACACAATATTGTTTACAGTGTTTCGTAGAATTTATTTTTGGTTACAAGTTATCCTACGATTTCGTACACTGATTCAGTTGTTAGGTTTTCATCAGGAACCTGGATTAGTTAGAGAGATCACTGGAAACCAGGAAGCACTGAATGGCATGTTTCGTCCGGTTTTCGGGCTATTCACCAGTGTGCACCATGGATCTAGCTGAGGGCAATTGAAATCAGTCTAAATTTCCCATAGTCTAAATATCAATCACAAGACTACTGGTGGCTACTAGATCAATGTCCTGAAGCTGGAATGAGAAGCTGAAATCGCCTCGGAGTCCACCATTTCAAGCTGAAGTGGATGCTCATCGAAGGCGGTGGTGATGATGATGCTATATCACGAATTTACAAGTAGCTGAATTCCGGCCAAAGTGGCTCAGTAGTCAACCAGCTTGATTTCGTAGCCTGAAGATCCCAGGTTTTATTAGTGGAGGGATAGTGGATGTACACTGCTGAAGAGTCCCAAACAATAAGAGAAAATAGCTGCTCATTACTCCCTGGTTTTCAGTGACCTCTGAAACTGATGTTGGTTGGTGATGAAATATGAAGAATGAAAGTAATAAGGCGCTAATAGCGTTATCACCTCCTAGATTGGGTTAATCGATAAACAGACTTTGATTTCTTAGATGATTCCGATTTTTACACCTTTCCAAACAGTCTAATATAGGTGATTTTTCAATATACTGCGATGACCGTATCACTCTTTTTTGTTGTTATTCAAATTTTGCTCTCTCAGAAAACCATTTAACATTCATTATGGATAAGATTTTATTTTGATAAATCATACACTATTGTACAGTAATATTAACTGATAATATTAATATTAGATATGATAGAGAAGATTTGTAGCTCAGGTGGATAATTTTGATGTGGTTTTGTTCTCTGAGCTGGATAGTTAGTTTGCAAACTAACTATCCAGCTCAGAGAACAAAACCACATCAAAATATTAATATTACTGTACAACACTATGTGACTCATCAAAATAAAATCTTATCCATAATGGAGTTATGCTCTACCACAGCGCCCAAGTTTTATGCTTAATATCATTTAACATTCGTTGAAGTATTATAGTGTTAGATGCGTTTACATATATTTTTCTACAGGCATGCAAAGTTCACAGTTTAAGTGTACTATGTGTTAGAATATTTAGGCTAAATGCTACTGACGTTTAAAATGCCAATGCAATTTAAAACAATTTGTTCTATGCCACCACTGTTTTGAGCGTTCAAAATCAATCTTAGGCAACGCTACTAAGTTAAAGTAGGCATATTTCTGCGCAATGAGCAGGGAAATATTGTTTAAAAAGAAGTTAGATTCTATTGTCCATCTGGCTTTACATTATGGAGAGCTGAATCATTTAGGTGTGACTTACATGGGAAGAAAAACTGCTACTTCTACTAATAATGCTACTGTAACTACTACTCTACTACTGCTACTACACTACGGATAGTAAGTACTACCACTACCTAGAACTGTGTTTTGTTTTATATAACATACTTAAGTGTTAAGTTTAGCTATCCTTTAGGTAAAAACTTAAGTTTCAAACGTATTTGTGTGTATTTGTGCTACAGATGAATGTTAAAACACGTGGGACATAATCTACTGTTTTAAATTCTTTTCTCTTACACAGAGGATTATGGTGTATAAATTAGCCATTAACCATTTAGTAATAATGTGATTATGATATCAAATGATGAGATAATATACCTATCAATAGTAATAGCAGTTGTAGTACTTAGTCAGAGCACAACCTTTGAATATTACGATGTATGACTGTAATTAAACTTCTTTGTCTGCACCACTCCTGACTATATCTCTTATTGAGGCTAAGCGAAAAAAGAGAAGAAGAACCTGTGGAATAAAAACTTATAGCTTAATCAATACAATACAATCAAAAGAAAATAAAAATAACTGTTTAAAGAGGATTTTGCTAAAGACAGCATTATTTGGTGGAAGAGTGGTATACAGTCTTTAAAACAAATTGCCAATGGCAACAGTCATTGAAGAATTTTATGAAAGATGTTGTATTGTGAAAAGATACGTTTAATACATGCGCAAATAATAACTGGAAAGTTTAATTTTCACTATTCTTCACCCGCTTTATATCATTAGAACACATTATCACTGTTTTCAATTTTTAATTATGATTAAAGCCACTTTAAAATATATAATGGGAATATACCAACAAGAATTTTCGGAACAAGCACTCTTATTTCCAAAAAAATGTAAATTTACTTAAACACACGCACACACACCTTTTAGCCACTGTATAAGTCAATCGAATGAAATGCGGGCATATTTAATTTTTAGGCATTTGTAAAGCTGATATCTTTTTTTATTCGTTTAAGCCCATTTATGCAATTTAAAAAGCTATGATTAAACCACCTGTTTTCAAATTGCTTCTTACCTTAACTTACACTTTAGTATTAACTGTTTTAATGAATGATATGCTGCTGAATATATTTAGAGTGTTTGTTGTATTTTCACGTATATAAATGACAACATGAAAGCTATTTACTTTTATTACCTGAACCAGCATCTCTTCAGTTGGGACTATGAAAGAGGAAAAGATAGTAAGTCCTGGCTAAAAGCTAGCTAAGAATAGATATACTCCTTTCTGAGTTGAAGTCTGAATACTTGAAGAAAACAGGAGTGCCTCATTTATCAGTATCTTTGTGGTCATTTATTAAGATGTTTGTCGTGCTTCACTATGTGAACTTATCTCTCCATCTCCTGTAGAGAAAAACAAACACACACACACTAACACGTACTAAGTTTATCACATAACAGTGAAGTGTTTTGTTTTGGTGTTCAGATACATCTTTTTAATTATTTCATTCACCTTATTTACAGGCTCTGATTTTGTGTTGAAAACTGTATTGGAACTCTGGTTAATTTTCTTACTGATCAGTCAAGTGTATATACATACAATTCGTACTTTACAATTGGTGTTTAGTCAGATATCACTTGAATATTCATGAAGCAGCTGATGAGATATCACCAGTGTGGCGAACTGGTCCGTCAGCTGGTGGCTAGCTAGAGAAATCATACACTTCTAAATTATGGTGAAATTAGCAGGGTTGGAGACGTGTATTTAATTTTTTTCCCTATCCTTGTAGACACGATGATGCACCTCGTGAAATCTTGATCCTTATTGATTTCCTATTAGTGCATCTGGTCAAACCGACTGTTTCTTAAGTTATTTCACATATGTATATCTTTTGAATTGTTTATCTGTGGAAAGTCTTTAAACACAGTTATTGCTTTTCAGCTAGTGAATACTCTTTCAACTAACAGTAACACTATGTTTCAAACTAACTTGATCACTATTACTTTTTTCTGATGTGTAGTCATGTTAAAATAGGTATTTAGATGTTCACCACTTTGGAGTTTTGATAGCAGTGTACGTAATATGTTTCCATTGTGTTCATTCGTAGATAAATTGGTAAATAATATAGTACCACTGTATGGGTTTTTACCAAATAAAATTATTTTTATGATCGAAGTATACTATACCATACTGCCCAAATTCTACGCTTATATCAGTGAATAAAGCAGATGTTCAGACTTGACTTTAGTTACTGATATGAATATGAAGTTCACGGCGTTGGTCGTGCGCATAGTCTCGGTTTGGTTCTAGGCCGACAAACTTTTTAACCTCACATAGTTCACTAGCTGGTGGTTAGCCAAGAAAAGAGGAAAGGTAAAAAAGAAAAACCACCACTACCAAAACTTCAGTGCTTGATGGTTTTTGTTTCCCTTAGCACTCGTCCTTTAGGTCAGTTTTTAATGAAATGAGATGATTTTAGTTATTTATCTTTCACTTGATTAAAGTGTATCAGGATATGTGTTGATGTCGGGCGGTCTAGTAATGACTAATTTTAAACTATGCCAACTCACACAAAATATTTAAAAGGTCTGCACGAAGACAACTGTTCTGGTCACTTGTTAACCTTCAACTAACTAGTAAAACTTTGAGTTTCCCGATATTTTGTTTAGATAAGATTCTGGATATTTCTTCAGACTGAAAAGCCATTGTGTGTATAGGGAGGGGGTAGTCAGAAAAGTAAACTCTAAGGTTCTTGATGCGTTCAAAAAATCTCTCTCTATCTGCCTCAATGATTATTACAGATTCATCACTAATTGTGACTAACTGAATTCTGAAAATTAGCTAATGTACGAATCAATCGTCAAGTGAAATTCGGTGATAATCTTTTATCACTTGGAGGTTCATGAGATTCTAGTTTGCATCTATTAATCGAATGAATATAAAATAAAATATACTTTTCTATATTCTTAAACGCGAAAATACATTAGATCAACTCGCCTTATTTGCACACTGTGGAGAAAGTGGTGATGAATGAAAAAAAGAAGTAGAATCATTAAAGAAAAAATGACTGAGAAAAACTTGATGAGTTGGTCAGGGTTAAGAAAATAATAGAAAATAAAGAAATCTGTGGTAGTGCTATCAACTGTGGAAAATGTCACTAAAGGCAACAAATTGCCGATGCCTGAAATTGCTTAAACTTTAACAAGGAAATATATTTTTTCGCTACCTATACAAACATCCAAGTTTCTATTTATCAGTAGTTTTAAATAAAAAGTGAATGTAGATACTTACTAGCTTGGGATCGTTCATCAGTACTCACCCAACAGGACCGAAACCAAGGAACTTCCAGTTGCAAGGCAAGTTCTTAGAGCACTCAGCCACTGGGACCCGACCCAATGGCCCATGCATTTCAACTTCTATCAAGTCATGATTTTACCGGGGTCACTGATGGAGAGCTCCGAATTAGAACGAAACAGCTGTCCAGTAGTCCCTGGTTTCCAGTGGTTCTCTACCTGATTAAACTAGAAACAAATCAAATCCTTACACAGTAACCTTTGAAAATTAGCCTGGTGCTCTATAGTTGCCCGAAGTTCTAATGAGAAGTCGTGACTAGCTGGGTCCACCTGGTCGACTGTGGGGTTTAATACTCTTCAGTGGCACTGTCTGGTGGTTGCGATAAAATCGTGAACTGCTAAAATTTAGAATTCATGGGTCACTGAAGTGCGTCCCGGTGGCTAGATGACCTATGAGCTTGTCTTGAAAGAGTTAGGTCTTGGGGTCGAACCCAGACCGGTGCGTACTGCTGAATACGCATTGTTCTCCCCTGAAGTACAGCGGACATGTTTGATAAAGGGTCAATAATTTTCGAATCATGGAAAAACCTGAATATTAACAAGAAGGAAAATTAGATTTCACATTACGAGATAACTGTTATCATATATCCAGGATTCAAAGTTAAATTAATACATTATTTCTATTTGATAATCAATGTTTGTTACTTCCTTTTACTATACTGTACGTTTTCTTTTATTATTGAAAAGACATGGATGGTTATTTATCCTGAAGGCACTCGATACAACCCTCTAAAGTATGATGTAATTAAACAATCTCAAGAATTCGCTGTTCAAAAAGGTAAGTGGGAACTACGAAAAACTGTTAAAAAAACACACAATTGTTTAAGTAATTTTATAAGGACCCTGTTAGCTGGACAAAAATCTTATAGGTGCAATAATTTATTTTCAAAATACACATTTTTACGATGAAATTTCCCCTGTTTCATTGAGAAGCTTTAAATATCGAGATTACACTATGTGATTTCACCATGGACACTTTTGATTCATTTGAACAATTGGGAGGATTACACTATTTATTAGTGATACCTTATCAAGTTGTTGATAGTGAACTTAGTCAGTAGTTTATTCAGACAGTCACTATTAAGAAGTCTAAGTCTGTTCAAGTTACTTGAGTTTTAAGCTGCTTGGCTTGTGATTATGAAAAATTTCAGAGATGTTTTGTTCAACACTTGACGGTACACCTAATAAAATTGATTTCTATGAAGTGAAATATTTTCATTTTGAAAACTTTCGTTATTGCCTTAAACGGTACAGAAACTATTCTGACTACTAAATAAGGTGTAGTTTGTGTGGGGTAGGATGATAAAATAACATAAATTGCTTGCGGGAGATATTTTTATCTTTCACAAAAATATTGAAAACAAATTATTATTATTATTATTATTAAACCACAGGTGAAGAAATTTTCTTTTGGTTTATGGCTTTTCAGAATTGGAATGATGTCTGTGTAACAGTTATAAGTGAAAAGACTAATGCTTTATTTTTAGAAGACTATCAACATAAATAAATGTTGGTTAAAGTTAAATCACAAGTTTAAATTACAACGTATAATGTGTTGATCCTATATATTGAAAAAAACTGAAAAAAACACAGTTTATTGATTTTGCTGCTAAATACGACATCTGAAATTCGTAAGAAAATTTTTTTATTACTTCTAGGAAAGAAGACATAAAAAATACACTCGAGGTTTTTCAGCCATAAATGCCTCAAATCATGTGCCTAAGTTAGCTATAGCAGCATTATGTGTAAAGGTGCAGTTTAGCTTAAAATGTGGCGTAAGCAAAGAACGCAGATCAGTAAAGTCACTAGTTTCGTCAATGAATTTGACCATGGCATGTGTTACCCAGATACGATCTTCCATATAATGAAATGTCAGCTAGAACAGAACTAGGTTGGTAACGACTAAGCGACAGTTCGAGTGAAACATGATTTCAATGCACCAAGTTATTGACTGCTCGTGTTAATCACATATGTAGGTGTTGACTGCTTGCTTTAAATTCTCAGAAGTCAACAAGAGTCAATGATTGAAGACTATTAGTGTGATATGGTTCAATACTGTAGGCAATTGGCGCAGACAGGCGTATTCACTTCTTGTTCACATTAAAATACTGAAAATCATCACCGATTTTAATCTTTTTATACTCTAACCGGTGAATTTTCAGCCACTATAATCTCACTGCATTTATTTGTTTGATTCTCAGAAGTTTGGCGAATTGGGTGGATAATTCTTGCTGGAAAACTATTTGTTAATAAGTCAGTCAGCAGCCGTTTTACACAGTTTATTGTTGATTTGGTTTATGTTTAAAACTGTTATTTTGGAAAGTTTCAGTGCTTTACTTCGTGAAAAAAGAGTTACTATTACTAAGCCTGACAAAGGAATTGTCACATTAAGATAAAGTTTAGAGAGAAGCGACCTTGTGTGTTGCTCACCCACATAATTTATAAATCCCATAAGAATACAGCACTTTGGTACAACTATGAAATTTTAAGCGTGTGATATCGGTAGCGCAAATTTAGCAGGCCGACTATTGACGTCAGGTGTCCGGCAACAGAGGATCCAACCTCGGACCATGTGCATGGTCTGAGAGAGTCCTAACCTCTGTACCACCGACAGACGTCGATATATACATATATATAAATACATATAGAAAGAGAGAGAGACTGGAAGTAAGCGACGTGTCGCCAAGTTATTCAATAGACAGGATTATTGAGTGACCTAGTATTTGGATACATTCATTTTAATGTATCTGAGTGGCCTAGAAACATGTCGTTTGCGGTTAATCTAAAGTTACGAAGTCCTAGACACCTTTGAACTGGATAGTAGTCACTTGAAGATGATTCATAGATCAGCGACACCAAATAGTTTGGCTTTGTCATACATGGATTGTTTTCCTACCATTTTTAATATCGTTTATGTCACTGTAGGTGGGTATTCGGTAGTGGGTTTTGTAGAACTGTCAACCTGTCAGACCTTCCTCACGGTGTAATCACCTTTCCAATGTGACTAATAGAACCACCCTCCTGTTTGGAATCCAGGTTTAAATAGGTAACATGATAAAAGTAATTTAGTTAATACAGATTTTGGGACGACGAAATCGTCTCATCTAGACTGCTGTGTTTTCCTATCACATTTCAAGATTTTACAAAAAATATGAACAGTTTCCTAACTACTCACAATAGTCTGACAACTTCAGTCACACACTGTATCCTCATACATATAGTAGTGGCTTGAAGCGAAATTTGTACCAGATGTTTCTTTCTGTTGACAACATGTTAGCCGGATGTGCTCACATGAAAGAAAGTGTCGAAATGCAGCTGAAGGAAATTCCTAATGGAAAACGCACATATATACTGTGGATTCAAATGCTTGGTAATATTAAATGTGCAATGAAATACCAATGCGTTTGTACAAGAAGATTGTATACGGAGATGTACATTGAGCTTTGGGAGACAACAGCATGAAATATAAAGAAACGCCTTTTCTTATCACTCTTCTATTTATTTATTTATTTACATGCATTTGGAATTTATTGTTAGTTATTTTAATGTGAAGTGAGTAAACTTGTAAATAAAGTACTACATGCTCAGTAAAAAAGGCGCAATTTCTATAGTAGTTTTGCAAAGTTACAAACATTTCCCGACCCACAAATATTCTCTGTAAATTTACTTCTAACACAACGAGCACATTAACACTAACTAAGCATAATGATGAGCACTAACCAATATTGAGGTGAAAATACAAATTTCTGATTAAGTTAGCCAATGTGTTGACCAATGAAAGCAAATCGTCCGACTGTTAATTTTTAGACAGAAATTTTCCCTAAAGTTAATCAACTTACTGGTGAATGAGTAATAAGATTTTCACTCACACACTGTACGTGAACAATGTGAAGTTTCATTCCCATGAATAGGGAAGGATGTAATTCGATATAAACTATAATACTGCTTGCTTTAAAATCACTTGCTTTCTCCATGAGTTTCTTGAGGCTTTCAAATACGATTTTCATTGAGTGGTGGTGATAAGTAAAACCCAAGGGGAAACAGGAGGTTATCATACTCTGACTAACTCCTAATGTCTAATACTCAACAAACGCAGTTGACTTTAGATCAAAGCTGAAGTCTTGGGAGAGGGAGGAAGGGTTGGTTACCTTTCGCTCTTTCACAACACTCTTCTGTTCTGTTCTGTTCTGTTACACTTTAAAACTATTTTCCTCTCGATTATGTTCAAGGCTTGTTTCTCTGTGTTGCTTTATTCATTCAAAATAACTACAAGCATTCAGTGATCAATTTCAAATAATATTAAGTTGTATCACTAATTTATTTCTGCTTAGCTATGGATATGAACCACGTTCACCTTACTGAACAGTTGTCTTTCATTCGAAAAAAAACTTCGATTAGTGTTTCCCACTGAGTTCATTTAGAAGTAAAACTGGGTGAACTATGAATGCATTTGTATTTTCTAGGTAAACATAAACTGCATTATTTAATCAGTCAATGTTTATTTATTTTTTTTATTGTGATCACTTTTCGGCTTTTGACTGTTGTTGTCATGAAAATATTTCAAAGAAAAAGGTGATGACTACTCAAGTTTTAACCAGGGTGGACGATGGAAGAGGTGTAAAGATTAGAAAGACGGTGGAGGTCATGACCTGTCTAGAAATAGTTGTCAATGCTATTCAACGCATGAGTGAATTCAAATAATTCTTTCTATTGAACTTACTTAATCAGTTGAAAAGTTGACTGAGTCGATTTTGACTATTTCACTTACTTAATACATAACTGCAGTACACTTATTCGGTTGACCTTATACGCTGACTAACACTGACACCTACTTTCGGACAAGTCATCACTAACACCGTCTTTTAATCTCTACTGCCCAGCCACACTCGACCCTAATTAAAATTTGAGTATTCATCACATTTTTTGAATACTTTCATGACATAAGCAACAAGCCTAATTACTTTTTATTTTTTTATTTTTGACAAACATAATGTGCACATAATGTACACCGTAAAGAGAATGAATTCGTCAAAAAGAAACTAATCACTCCTTTCATGTCTTAAATAGAATCAGAATGTATGTATGCTGTTTAGATTTCAACGAGTTTGCTAAACTGCACAAACAAACACTTATCAAACACTTTATTCTCGTATAAAAATATATTGGAAATTAAAATGACTCTGTATTATCATATTTTTCTGCATAGGTGTATTAATTCAAATCATAATGACAGTCACCAACATAATAATCCAGAATTGTGAGCTGACCTAGAATATTAGCCATTACCAGTATCCGTGGTTTTTAAATACTATCGACTTTTTCAGATAAATGAAATTACAGTTGAAGCAGTATTGTTCATTTTCATAGTAAGCATAGAAATGCAGTATTAATAAATAGGATATCGAAAAAAATTAAGGCAATGTCTACAAGAGATTAGCATCTTTAAAGCCTAGAGGGCGAAAGTAACGAAAGCGTCTTAACCAACTTCTTCTTTTGGATATATTACATACATAAGTTAGGCTGCTCAATGTAGATTTCAACAGTCTCATCAATATGTTGTAGATGAACTCTTAAGGTGAAGTTAAGATTAGTTGGTATGCGTCAGATGACAATTTAGGCCTTCTTCACAACAATTCTGTGTTCTGTATCTACGAGATGTTACAGTATAGAATTATGAATAGACTTAGTTTGTCTCTTACTAAACACGCAGGATGGTGTTCGGAAATCCGACGAGAAACACGCCTAACTGTACAGTCGACATAATATTTGAAATATTTTAAGTCTATGCATGCATGCATGCAAAAGATATCATTATGTCAGTAACAGTGTATAATTGAAGTGCGTTCTCTTATGGAATAATATCAGCGTAATCTGTGAGCACATTTTGTCGACTGAAATCATATTACCGCTGCAGGTGCACTGAGACCATTTCTTTTAATATAAATTTGATAAGAGATTTTATAAGTTGTAAGTGGCTGGTGAGAAAATAACGAAATAAAGTGATATCATCTCCGTCTGCTCCAATCATTCATTGTCTCTGCTTTAAAGTCAAACAGATTACATGTATGCTTTTTGGATATTGAGTGTCATCTGGATAGAGCAATTGCTTCAGTTTTCCTGCATTATTCAGTGTTAAAATTAAACACTTGACACGTAAGCTATCCAAGCCATAGTTGACTCTACTGACAGAAGTCTTAACGTCTTCTCCGAATCAGATTTATATATTACTGCCAAAAGTGAACGTCTGAGGACTTCTAGTACTCTGCATTGCCGTCTTCAGATAAGCGACAGACAGCTTTACACTATTTGTCCGCTTCATTCTTAATGTACCTCCATGTATTTAAGTGAGCGTCATTTCTCACTAACTGATGCAGTCAACAATAGCGTATCACATTAATAGCGTATTTTATAAAATGAACTGATCTAATATGCAATCATTATTCTTCTACAGTGCGTAAATCCTACTCTCACATTAATTAACTCAGTAGTTTAACCTTAACAAAGCTTGCGTTCGAAATATTCTTGCATCATTATCACCTCTTATTTACAGCAGTCTATCCTAAATCCAGACTACTTTTATCTCAACATTTCTTATTTCGCATTTTTGGATACGATAAATTTAAAATTATTATTGATTTTTGGGGAGTAGATTGATTTTGATGTAGATTTAGTAGTGAATCAAAATCACTTAAAGTAACATTGTCGCATCACGTAGTCCTTTGTTCCCGCTTAAGATTATTCAGAAGTGTAAATCCACTATTTCACGTAGGATCTTCTGTCAATGCCAAATGATGATGAAAACTAATTGTAATTTTTCAGGTCTTCAACCAGCCCTGATATAAGAATAGAACTCGTGCATTGGGATAGAGTATAATTCCATTGTGGCTAGAATTTATTTCGATAAATCACACGTTTCGAGCACAAACTATTGTCACTCATAATCATATCAAGTCACTCACACAACTTTCTCACTTCCTTTACATAATCCCACTATTTTTCATCGCTTGATTTGATTGGTAGTAGTATTTTGCATATCTCTGGTATTGGTGATGAGTCATTCCTATCTCAAGTGTTCGGTGTAGATTCTATGAGGAAAGATTCAGTGATCAACCTCTCTCTCTCTTTCTCCACCTACATAGATTACTTTTTAGTTTCTTAACCCTCTCACACCATGCTATTGTGTGATTGTGTGTTGATGTGTCCAGTGCATTGCAGTGGAGTGTAGTTCAGTGCGATTTCTGAGCTTTTCCCTAAATTACCTATCTTCGTAGAATCAGTCATTCTCGCCCTAGTTAGATTTTTATGTTCTGACAGTCTGACTACTCCCGATCTACTAGTTTCATCTATCTAATTGACCACACAGTTATTAGATTATTTTTTTTGTGTAATTGGGTCAACCGACAGGGTCCTTTAACCTACCTACAAACTTTGTCCCACCTGAGTAAGTTTGTAGGTTTGAATCCCACCCTAATTCCTGCTATATTGAGAGTCCTACGTAGGGTTTCACATGTCTGTTCTATATAATATGGTATAACAGTAGACAACTTATTCTCTCTCTTATTTATGTTATCATTATTAGTTTCATGATTATTTTTATTTTGCTATTAGCTTTTATCGATCTTCCTTATGAATATTATAGGATAGTTATTTAACACCAACGCCTCTTCTACCTGTTTTTTTTTTCATTATTTTTTTTTAGTTTGTGTTACTTATTGGTATGGCTCGGTTTGTTAAACGCTTAACTAAGACGAATTTAAGTCTAAATATCTATTAGAATGCGTTGGCTTTTAATTAACGCTGGTGTATAGTTTACCTTCTCCTTTCCGTTTTATTTTACAATCTAACATAGTTAATTCTCCTCTTTTATTTCCCGTTTCAAATGTGAATTTCATTGCCTTTACTAGTGAGTTTATTAGGAGCAATAATTTCCCAGCTGTCCATAAATATATCCGCTACGATAGGGGATACTGGTGATCCATTCTATTGCTACACCTTCTGTTTGTCTATATATTTTGCCTTGGAATTTAAAGATAGTAGATGTCAGGCATAACTGAATTCCTAAAATAATTTCTTCAATCTTCAGTTTTGTCCTATGAGTGAGTTCAGGAGGTGCAGCTAGTTCTTTTTTAACTGCATCTAAGGATCTATTGATTGGTATATCATTAGTATAAAGACTACCTATATTTCAAAAGTAACCAGTGTCTCATCGTTCTCTAGTTGAATGTAATTTAGTTTATTCTTCATCTCATATGAGTTAGTTAGTCTAGAGTTTGAACGATTTCTAATGGGGCATGGTATTATCTCCCATCTGATTGTAATTGATCAATAATATTCATATTCCTATTTCTGAATGTACATTATCCCATATTGATTTTTATTTAAATATCTGGTCGATTCCACACATGTATATAAATGTGGAAAAAATTTGTGTAAGTGACTTGATAGTATTATGAGGAATAGCTTGTGCTCAAAATGTAATCAGTTAGTGATACTGTATAACACTGTCTGATTTATCGAAACATAAACTTATCCCGCATGGAGTGTTTCTAATAAATTAGGGTAGCTTAGGGATATGTCGTCCATCGTCAGCCAACAGTACGTTGTGGAATACTATGCGTACAACTATGGTTAAATTAAAGTATATCTGTAAAAGTTTCTAAACGAAATCACGGGATTTCATCGATGAAATGAAAGCAAACTCGTTGAAATCTAAACAGCATACATACATTCTGATTCTATTTAAGACATGAAAGGAGTGATTAGTTTCTTTTTGACGAATTCATTCTCTTTACGGTGTACATTATGTGCACATTATGTTTGTCAAAAATAAAAAAATAAAAAGTAATTAGGCTTGTTGCTTATGTCATGAAAGTATTTCAAAAAATGTGATGAATACTCAAATTTTAATTAGGGTCGAGTGTGGCTGGGCAGTAGAGATTCAAAAGACGGTGTTAGTGATGACTTGTCCGAAAGTAGGTGTCAGTGTTAGTCAGCGTATAAGGTCAACCGAATAAGTGTACTGCAGTTATGTATTAAGTAAGTGAAATAGTCAAAATCGACTCAGTCAACTTTTCAACTGATTAAGTAAGTTCAATAGAAAGAATTATTTGAATTCACTCATGCGTTGAATAGCATTGACAACTATTTCTAGACAGGTCATGACCTCCACCGTCTTTCCAATCTTTACACCTCTTCCATCGTCCACCCTGGTTAAAACTTGAGTAGTCATCACCTTTTTCTTTGAAATATTTTCATGACAACAACAGTCAAAAGCCGAAAAGTGATCACAATAAAAAAAATAAATAAACATTGACTGATTAAATAATGCAGTTTATGTTTACCTAGAAAATACAAATGCATTCATAGTTCACCCAGTTTTACTTCTAAATGAACTCAGTGGAAAACACTAATCGAAGTTTTTTTTCGAATGAAAGACAACTGTTCAGTAAGGTGAACGTGGTTCATATCCATAGCTAAGCAGAAATAAATTAGTGATACAACTTAATATTATTTGAAATTGATCACTGAATGCTTGTAGTTATTTTGAATGAATAAAGCAACACAGAGAAACAAGCCTTGAACATAATCGAGAGGAAAATAGTTTTAAAGTGTAACAGAACAGAACAGAACAGAAGAGTGTTGTGAAAGAGCGAAAGGTAACCAACCCTTCCTCCCTCTCCCAAGACTTCAGCTTTGATCTAAAGTCAACTGCGTTTGTTGAGTATTAGACATTAGGAGTTAGTCAGAGTATGATAACCTCCTGTTTCCCCTTGGGTTTTACTTATCACCACCACTCAATGAAAATCGTATTTGAAAGCCTCAAGAAACTCATGGAGAAAGCAAGTGATTTTAAAGCAAGCAGTATTATAGTTTATATCGAATTACATCCTTCCCTATTCATGGGAATGAAACTTCACATTGTTCACGTACAGTGTGTGAGTGAAAATCTTATTACTCATTCACCAGTAAGTTGATTAACTTTAGGGAAAATTTCTGTCTAAAAATTAACAGTCGGACGATTTGCTTTCATTGGTCAACACATTGGCTAACTTAATCAGAAATTTGTATTTTCACCTCAATATTGGTTAGTGCTCATCATTATGCTTAGTTAGTGTTAATGTGCTCGTTGTGTTAGAAGTAAATTTACAGAGAATATTTGTGGGTCGGGAAATGTTTGTAACTTTGCAAAACTACTATAGAAATTGCGCCTTTTTTACTGAGCATGTAGTACTTTATTTACAAGTTTACTCACTTCACATTAAAATAACTAACAATAAATTCCAAATGCATGTAAATAAATAAATAAATAGAAGAGTGATAAGAAAAGGCGTTTCTTTATATTTCATGCTGTTGTCTCCCAAAGCTCAATGTACATCTCCGTATACAATCTTCTTGTACAAACGCATTGGTATTTCATTGCACATTTAATATTACCAAGCATTTGAATCCACAGTATATATGTGCGTTTTCCATTAGGAATTTCCTTCAGCTGCATTTCGACACTTTCTTTCATGTGAGCACATCCGGCTAACATGTTGTCAACAGAAAGAAACATCTGGTACAAATTTCGCTTCAAGCCACTACTATATGTATGAGGATACAGTGTGTGACTGAAGTTGTCAGACTATTGTGAGTAGTTAGGAAACTGTTCATATTTTTTGTAAAATCTTGAAATGTGATAGGAAAACACAGCAGTCTAGATGAGACGATTTCGTCGTCCCAAAATCTGTATTAACTAAATTACTTTTATCATGTTACCTATTTAAACCTGGATTCCAAACAGGAGGGTGGTTCTATCAGTCACATTGGAAAGGTGATTACACCGTGAGGAAGGTCTGACAGGTTGACAGTTCTACAAAACCCACTACCGAATACCCACCTACAGTGACATAAACGATATTAAAAATGGTAGGAAAACAATCCATGTATGACAAAGCCAAACTATTTGGTGTCGCTGATCTATGAATCATCTTCAAGTGACTACTATCCAGTTCAAAGGTGTCTAGGACTTCGTAACTTTAGATTAACCGCAAACGACATGTTTCTAGGCCACTCAGATACATTAAAATGAATGTATCCAAATACTAGGTCACTCAATAATCCTGTCTATTGAATAACTTGGCGACACGTCGCTTACTTCCAGTCTCTCTCTCTTTCTATATGTATTTATATATATGTATATATCGACGTCTGTCGGTGGTACAGAGGTTAGGACTCTCTCAGACCATGCACATGGTCCGAGGTTGGATCCTCTGTTGCCGGACACCTGACGTCAATAGTCGGCCTGCTAAATTTGCGCTACCGATATCACACGCTTAAAATTTCATAGTTGTACCAAAGTGCTGTATTCTTATGGGATTTATAAATTATGTGGGTGAGCAACACACAAGGTCGCTTCTCTCTAAACTTTATCTTAATGTGACAATTCCTTTGTCAGGCATGAGGCTAGCAACCCCACCATTTAAACAAATTTGGTTCAGAAACATCTGCACGATGAATCTCTTTGCGGATAAGAAAAATTCTGTGTGGGGATATGGTAAAGTTGCCCAGATTGCAAACGAAATGAACCGATACGGAATTCAAGTACTGGGAATATGTGAAAGCAGAGGGAACGGAATGGACTCATCAAATTGTCAATGGGTGAGTCAGTGATCTACCCCGGTCAGCCAGAAGATAACCACACGCACACCGAAGGCGTTGCCATCAAGCTGTGTAACACGTCTGTGTCATGCTATTCTTCTTAGTCATCATTACTATTTTAAAAATTTCTTGATTATGTAATAAGCTGGTTCCCAACGCCTAAGCATCAGCTTATTTCGAATTCCATAATTATCCTTGTCCCCTCTTTTAGAACTTAGACATTTTGTTACTAACACCTATTAGTGATTATTTTTGGTGACCTTTAACTTCTTAATTTCACCTCATGTATAGATAAAACTGACTAACTAAAATGACCACTTGATTGGTAAAATATTTTGATGTAAAAACTATGTATTAATGTACAGCTAGCCAATGATGAGTATCTAATTGAAAATGGTTGTATTCATTCGCTTAATCTGTTGTTGTTTTTTCAAAATGTTTCTGTCTGTAATTATGTTTGAAATGGTGTGTGTTGTCGGTTTAGTGGTAGAATACTATCTAGCCACATACGCAGTGTGCGGTTGAGTTCCCGTGTGCCACACTAAACCTCACTTAGCCAGTATAAAGCTCAGTATAGTGGATGATTACGCAGGGGACTAGCAACTTCACCCCGTAAAAAAGCAAAACATCACAGCTACTAAGCCTCTAATGCCTAAAATGCTTGGAGCTCTATGTTCCATACGGAATGCAAAGGAATTAAAAATTGTTTCAAACATAAACAAAACAAATTTCTTTAGTACTGTTATCGTGTATGATATAAAGTGTGTTAGATAAAATATACTGTTTCCTCTCATCTGGGACCCGTCGTTTGGAAGCACCTCTACAGGCAGTAACTGACGGTGAATTGAACAAATGTTGAGTTCGTGTCTCAACGGAAGCATTATCACTCACTGGAGGTGAGGGCACATACGACCGATGAGTCCCAAATAAGACGAAACGTATGTTCCAGATTTCACTGCTGGCCATCAACTACAATTGTACAACTACCCTTAGATTTTCCAGGATTAAGTAAAATAGATAAGTACTATTATTATTACTGTGAGCAGCATTGCTTTCAATTAAGAAAAGTTAGCTGTCCTTTACTATTTTTTGACTTTAAAAAATTTAATAGCTCATTTGCACTTTATTGAAATTTAAGCTATTTAATATAAAAATTTTTATTTGCCTAGATAAGTGATTTATTTCCCCCGAGAGCAGGTTATTTAACAGTGCTTAAAAAGATCCACTTCACTCACAGTCAATGAAAATGTTTTATTCACGAACTAGTCTGTCAGTTGGAAAATCTCCATTAAGTCACCGAAAAGAAATGGTATTCATTAGAAGAAGACACTTTTCACTGACTCTTTCTCCAGTTAAATGCAAATACATCTATACTTTGAGTTTACTAGTTGAAAGATGAATATTTCTAAGGATATCCTAAAATTTAGTCTCGATTAAAGTCAAGGAGGTTCCAAAGAAATTACTTTTAGTAAAAGTAATTTGGTTTTGTGATGAGCTAAAAAGAAGTCAAGGTATGCCAGTTGGGTTAGGTGGTGTTACACAAATTAAATGAATGATTAAGGCTCAAGAATTGAAAATAAATTATTTTTATACATTTCGAAAAATCATTACTATGAACTATTGTTATTAGATGTTTAGGGGCAGTCGACAGCAAGCCTAGGAACTAGATTTCGTGCTTGCTGGCAGTCACCAGCCAGAGGAGCGTATCTGCAACCTTGAAGTAACCCGTGTCCATCCATAAATAAAAACCGGTGTCACCCAGTGCTGCAGTCAGAGGAGTTGCCGCTGAGCTATTCAGGCTCGTAGGTTGAATTCTACCAAAGTGCACCAAAACCAAGGAATACACGCATGATGCTATTTAATAACAAGTGCCTAATCAAAGTTTCCAATACAGTTCTAGAGCAGGTCGGTTGGAGGCCGAATAGCTCGGTGGTCACGTCTTTGACTGCAGCAATGGAAAACACGGCTCTGAGTCTCAGATAAGACATGACTGACTGATAATTGCCAACAAGCACGAAACTTCGGTTGAAGGCTTGTAGACGATTACCTCCAACCATTTAATAACGACAACTCAGAGGGAACCATGACGGCGAGTCACCTAGCATGGTGTTAACATCGCAAACTTGACTGATAGAATTCAGCCTGCGTCAGACAAGGGACCAGACGTATGATACCAGTTACTAACCAGTTTCCAGTCAAATTACTACTTGAACCACTGAGGCTACTTTTTAAATCGATTTTGTGATATTTTCAAATTATTCCTTTTGTAGAGAAAGTGACCCAGATCTTAGTTAAAAGTAAAATCTTTCTTGATAAAGAAAATAAACAGTTTCTAAAATGTGTCCGGTGAAACCTAAATTCAAGAAGGGAAATTTTCGATAATTAGGAGTGTATATCATATTAACTTTATTATCTTTACGGTTAAACTGATTAAGTGACGGAGGATAGTGGGCAAATTCATTCCATATTTAGACGCAACCAACCACTGAAATTACTAATTCGTTCCTTCTAAATAGGTTTTCTGTGGACCTATGGACTTTTTTTATTTTTTTTTTATATTTACAGCTTGATTCCACACTGTATTTTTGGTACAAGTATGGAATTTTCAGCATGGATATCGGTAGCCCAAATTTTGCAGGCCGACCATAGATATCAGGTGTGCGCCGGCGTGGGCTCGAACCCCGGACCATGTACATGGTCGACGAGAGTCCTAACCACTGTGCCACCGACGCAGGATCCCCTGACTACGTCTTATTACTTGTAAGTCGTACAAATGATCTGAGTTTCATGGCTGAAAGAAACAGAGCGTATAAATCATTTGCCTCATTAAATACCATAAAAGGATTAATTACCTACCTCTTGGAAAATTTAAAGGGGTTAATACCCCCCCCCACCCGACTGTGTGTTTTCAAACTTCGCATTGAAAACACTTGCTAGAAGAAAGCCTAGCAGTGAACCATTTATTCTTTTGTCCTTAATTTTCATTACTTAGGGAGAGTTGTACATTCAAGATACGTCTCAATGAAGGCTGTTTTAGATTATGTGTTGGAAATGCAGGTATGCAATCTGTTGGAATGAATACCTTTGTATAAATGACATTCTATAGGTCAGTTTAGCGTCAATGAATGAAAAGATCACGTCCACTGTTAACTGATTTCATCAGAGCAAGCTACATAAAAAGTAATGAGAATCACTAAGCGAAATTAAAGGTGTGTACTTTCTAATGGGTTTAAAAAGTTTGTCAAACTATTTAACAATTTCATATGATCTGACGAAAAAGGCTTATCTCCTCTGTTCACTTTCAGGGGTTCTTTATACAACTTGGAGAGAACCAGTCTTACCTTTTCGAAGAATGAATATTAGATTGTGTTCCTTCTCTTTCATCTTTTTTATTGTTGTGTAAATCTTGTTTTATCGGATAAAAGTGTTATCATTTTATTCATTTATTCACTACAGTTTCTCAGTAGAATACCTGTTCCTTATTAAGATTGCATTAGCCTGATTTTCTCATCATTGTTCAATGAAAAACAATCATTTACTCTGTTGTTTAAAAGCTTAAAAAAACTGTTGATAACCACTAACAGATAAGTTTGAAATGCGAGGCTTCGATACCAGGTTTCCTAATATTCAGGATGAAATTCCGGATAGTGTTTTAAATTTACATATAAACAGTACAACGGTCGATAAACTGGAAGTATATTTCTTTAGTTTACTCAGGAATTGTCATTTATCGCTTTAGATATCTTCTGTCTGTCGTAACTTTTTCCCACTGTATATTTTCTCCAGAACCTTTCTGGTATATTCTTGAAGAAATTTGTGAAGTTCTGTTGTTTATGCAGTGTTTCAGACAGAAGACAAATAGCATTATGACAGACAAGGTAGGATTTTGTATCTTTGAAATGACCTTACGAACCACAAAATCTATTCAGATACCAATGGTGCATTCATATATTCAAAACGCTGTAATTATTCTTCTAGCTCCTCTCTTATTTGCACATAGTTTATATTGTTTTTCAACTATCTTTTGTACTTTTCTCTCCCTTCCTTCACTCATATGCTTATTTTTATTTAAAATTCTGATCCTCGAGCATTGCTTTAATTATCTGATTATCTGTTCACATAGCGATGTGTATTGCAGTTAGTATAGGGAAATTTAAGAATGAATTCCGGCACCAGTTGAGTGATGTTTCAAACCAGTTGATCTTGATAGATATCAGACTGCTATTTGGGATTGGAATGTAGTACTTCATACTTTGAAACCTATGGAAGCCGTTTGGATATCCCATGAAAACTAACGTTTGCAGATCATATAATCAAAGGCGTCTTTAACAGGACTGTACCTGTCGCATTCATATTGTTCTCCTTGAGTATTTTATCAAGTTTATGTACAGAAAAGCAGAAACAACAAGTGATATGTCAGGAGTAAATGGTACAGGAAAGCGTATTCTGCATAGTAGGAAAAGTCAAACTATGACAGCCAAAACTACAGTAGTCTTGAACGACCAATCAGAATTCAGATGCAAACAAAGTCGCATAGTTGTTGAAAGACGTACTGAAAAACATTGCAAACATGACATTATACCATATACCTGTCGCTTGTGTGTTGTGAGAATGTATCCCTGTCAAAAAAAGATGATCTAGAGATGACTCTAGATTATGGTACTTTGAGATCTATTAATATTTCTGATAATGTTCTTTAACTGACTCCTAACTCTAACTATAATCCTAACTTCTAAGCCTAAATTTAACTGTAATCCTAACCTTAACCCTACATCCTAAACCTTAATCTAACCCTACCTAACAGTATTTACAGATTTACAGAAAAATTACCTAGAGAATAAGTGGAATACTGCATCTGCCTTCCCTTAGTCCAGAAAGGCAGGCATGATTTGATTTGAAGTGATCTTTCATAGCATTCCCTATACCTGATTGTTCCTTGAAGGTCAAATTTTAAAAGAGCTAGGTTTTGACTATGATGCTTTAACTTCACCACATAATGTTTCCTTGTTTCAACAAAGTAAGTTTAGTGTATTGTACTTTTTTTAAACATTTGTTTTACTCCTTACTTTGTATTTCAGCAGGTATTAAGCCATTCAAACATGTTTTAGTCCCGCGAAGAAGAGGTTTTCAGTTAATACTGAATCACTTGCACGACTGTCTCGATGCTTTATATGATGTGACTACTGTATTCGCAGATGAAGATGGTTATCCATACGACCATTACATACCTGCGCCAGGATTAACAGGTGGGTTGCATTTTTTTCATGTTTATCAATGATAACTTACAGTGAAAATTTAATTTCAGTACATGCTAAAATATTCTATTGAATTACCTCTACATATTTGTGGTATGTAAAAGTAGTAGACAATGCTAACCTTGTTAAATGTGTGCAACTAATAAACGTATTATAACTCTGTTAATCTGTAATGCTAACGCCCTATATTCCACAGCAGTTCACATCAGAATTGACTAGCCTACCTTATTCATACCTCCTGGTAATAGTTGCTGCAGTTATTAATTGAACAGCTTCCACATCATCTCTTATTACTGGTAAAGCCAGCATTCTGTGCTGTGTATTCAAAGTGTAGATTACATTCTAGGGGAACAAGAAGTAATTTACTACATGTAAAAAAGAAAGAAATTTTCGCAAAACTCCTAAAATGATCACAAATCACTTTATGAAATATGAATGCAGATGTATTTTTGGCTTTCTGAAGAAAACACTAATTTCTGAAATCATTTAATCATATTTTTAACCAGTAGCCGCCTGTCATGTGCTATTTGACAAAACTTTCATTTAGAGGTGTTTTTCTATATAATATTGGTATTTTTTCTTAACAAAGGTAATCTAATCTTTGTTTACTAATATTGGTAGACAAAACAGAGAGATTTTGTGTATTCAGAGTAAGAAGTACATCTGACACGTAGGTAGTGTGTATCTGGAATATTTTGATTTCTGCTCAGGACTTTCGGAAGATTGAATTTCGCCCATGTCTTCTCAGTTATATGACTGAGTTGTCCTATGCAGTACCCCAGATCTTTATAAACATAATTCAAAAGCCTTATAAAGATTCTACATGTCAAGTGATCCACAATGGAAAACTCAGAGAAGCCTTTCAAATTAAAACAGGAATAGGACAAGTCTGACTACTATTACTAATGATATTCCTAATTGTGGTGGACTGGATTTCACAAACAATTTGTGTTTAGTGTAACATAAATTTGAAGAGTCACAGGCGAAAACCAATAAGTTTGCCGGAAGGGCAGGCAGCGATTACAGAACTTCAACTGAACACACAGAATATGGAAGTGATGAAAACAGCCAAACAATAACAACAAGCACCAGTCACCATCAGCGGGATAAATGTGAAACGGGTTACTTCTTTCAAATATCTAGGAAGCGTCGTTTCAATTACAGAAGATGTACAGACCAGAATGGGAAGGACATGAAAGACACACCATCAGTATATAAACCGTTTGTACTCAGCATTATGAACAAAATCCAAATTTTCTTCACAAACGCTAAGTCAGTCATTTCTTCTCAATCACAAACTTGGTGAGGCAAGAAAGGCGCTTCAAGCAGGTCACTGCAGACTCCTATCACTATGTGCCGCCACTTCATATTGAAGATCAAATGGCCTGAAAAGACTAACAAGAGGAAACTCTGAAAACCAACTAGCCAAGAACCATATGACTCAATAAATATGCAGGGGATGTGGAGATGGATTGGATGCACGCTGAGGAGACTGTCGAATGACATCAAACACCAGATCACTACTCAGCTCGAACTCGAATGGGAAACGGCGAGTTTCGTCCATCGGTCTGAGGTTGACGTGGAGGAGACCGTGTGAGGAGAGGATGAGAGACTATGAGCAATCGTGGATTCAGCTAAAGGGATCCATATAGAATAGGAGAAAGTGGAGATGAGTTGTTGTAGGTCTTTGTTCCAGCTGAAACGCAGAGGGACGATAACAACGATAACGTATGCAAATTCAAAGTAGATAAGTCTGTCTGAAACTCGAAACCATCGTAGTCAACAGACCAAGGGTATGGTGGGATAAAAAGATGACATTGGGCATTCGTGAGTGACACTGCTTCTTTGTTATTTAATATTATGAAATCTCAGTGCACTGACAGCTGCACAAATTAGATTAGACTGTCTTGCATTCAAGATGATATATGTGCTTGACAGTGCTTGGTATACTTTCTCAGTATTTTAATAATTCACTTCGAAAGAGCTAACCAACTCATGAATTAACTGATTTATTTTCACTTTATTCTATCTGTCCTAATGAAATCATTTTCAATGTGGTTTCTCAATTATTTCAGAATTCTGGACGAGATTTGATTTGTTAATTTGAATAAAATTCAAAATAATTAAGTCTGTCATGTACTCTATGACTTTGGTATTCTTTATTGTGGCGCCATCTCCAAACATTTGCTAATATGAATTGGTTAATTTCTATGTTGGTCATATATGTGTCGTATTTCATCATTATCACTGATATCCATTTTTTAAAGTGTGTAATGTTTAATAACCTTAGCATTTGTAAGTGCATATTTAAATAGTACAGATTCATACTGCAACAGATAAACAGGAGTATGATGAAAAGTGTTTTCATGAGTGATGCAGGTCTTCAGAATCTGAAAGATGACACAGATATAAAGTGTTTGTGTCTGCATCACTGTGAATGATTTCATTCCTAATGAAAATAGCCGCCAACTAATGATTGTTTTCGACAGGTAGAGAATTCCCCTTAAGCAACTCAGACGACAAGTTAGTGACCTGATGGACACTGATGAGACCATATTACTATTATCATCTTTAACCTGCTTTCCTATTCTGAATAATTAGTCATTGTGAATTGTTTTATTTTTCCTCAAGGTTTAAAAAGGAGTCCTATATTTTTTCTTTTGCATACATCCTGTTATTAGATTGGTTGAAGAAACCGAGAAGTTTGCACATATATTTGAAAAGAATACCAATAAGAGATATTCCACGAGACAGTGAATCAATTAGGCGATGGCTTTATGAGCGTTACAGGATCAAAGATGAGTAAGTTGTGTCCTTTGCAATAGTAAATCTGAATTATGATTCAGAACATAGTATAACTGAATAATGTTCAAAATAAATACTTTATATATCTTAATCTTAAGTATGATCTGATATTAACTGATATATGCTGTGTTTGTGGGTTAACCAATTGTGAATGCGTAAACACAAGGAAATGAAAAAAATAACCAGTTATTTTTTCAGTATTATGATTGACAGAAGATAAGAAATGGAAATTAATATCTTTTATCTGATTTAACTCAGTCTTAGCTATTGGAATTTTGATGTTTTGTCTTCTGTGACACCACACTCCCCAACGAAACAGTGATTCACTTCCTGAATGAAATGGGAACTTGAATTGGCATTGATATTACCTTTTGGTTTCAGTTGCGCAAACTAAGACTTTAGTTTTCGCGTGAAATTCGATAGCCACAATAAAGAGAACAACATCTTAATTTAGGTTAAATTATCATTTATATTCCTCTGTGACTGGTTTTATTTGAACTAACTGCTTGGTGTCTGTTGTCAGATGGTTTGACGATACCTTAAGATTGACATGATGAGTTCCAAATAGAACGAAATGCAAATCATGGATACTGCCTCTAGAAATCATCAAACAGGAAACAGACTGGCATCTTGCAATTCCACTCTAGCATCTAGTAACTCTTCTGATGTTTTACGCTTTGAAGTATTATTTAGATGGTGGATGGTGCAGCAAACTTTGTTTTTTGCTAACTACAGACCTGTCCAGATTAAACGGCAACTGTTAAGATCTAGTATTTTGTCTATTCAGAGTATAAAATATCCTTTGAAGAGCAATAGTAACCTTCTTCTTTCTCAAGAACAAGTGTTCTTTTGGGTTGAGAAATCATTTAGACAGTAAATATAAACAGAAGCTACTCTATTTTAATACAATAATGAATTTCCTGTTGACTGATTGAACTAAAGTGTTCAGCCGCTGTTAGCATGTCAGCCTTTTGTGCGGACGCCTCGACGATGTCTGAGGCTTTCCTTGAAAAGATTTGGTGGGTGGGAACTAGCAGTATGATGCAGGATGCGTATTTCATCCTATTTGGGACTCACCATTCGGATATGCCTGATTGATGGATAAATAATAACTGACACACGTTGTATAAGAGGTGGCTGTAGTGGCCCAAGCCGTCCAATAGATAGTGCTTTGGCGTTTGAAATGATGGGTACTGAGTT
Source organism: Trichobilharzia regenti (assembly GCA_944472135.2). Lineage (NCBI taxonomy): Eukaryota > Metazoa > Platyhelminthes > Trematoda > Strigeidida > Schistosomatidae > Trichobilharzia > Trichobilharzia regenti. The sequence goes on along the minus strand of OX235270.1, from coordinate 71,457,407 downwards.
CGGGCCTCAGTGAGTACGTCCAGGTGACGAGTCCCAAGTAGAGTGAAGTTCGTATCCTGAATTCCAATACCAGTCACCATCTACCAAAGAAACTACTTTGTTTTAGCGTTAAATTTTCTCAAATACACTAAATAGATAATAATGTCAAGAAACCGATGAATTCGGGACCCACTTCATATAATGAAGAGGCGAAGTCCCTTATTGTTCTTTAATATTATGTAATGACTTTAGAAAAAATTATATACTACGAATTAAACTTTTAGCATATCTTTATGTTGGCTTCGAATACTAATAATGTGAGAAGAAAATACATTGCTTTGCATAGACACGTGTAAGTCTTGCTGATCAGAATCCTGGAGGATGAAAGGCAGGTTTAGATATTTGTGTATGTAAATACAGCGGGTGAATCGGAGTCAGACATATCAAGAATGAGGCGAGTTGTCACACTGCTATCACTTACAACAGGTATTATGCAACCGCAATAGCATGTCAGTCTGTTATGATGGATCTATGTGTTTGACTGAAAGTATCTGTAGACTAATAAGCGAATAACACTAGTATAATATCTGAGCAGCCTGAATAAGTTACATTCATACAGACAGATTTTTGCTAACTAATTACTAAAATCAATTTCTAGTAAATACAGACGTGTACTAGTAGATGTTTACGCAGTGATAAATAAAGATCCAGTGATCACACTAGTCTCTGGACTTTTTATGGCAATAGAATTTGCCAAGAAAAAATGCATCTACTACTATACCAGTTGTCAAAAATAAGCGAAAATATTTTTCTTTGCTGGAAACAATTCAGTGATGTATGAAGAAAATGTAACTAATCGTATGACACATTCTAGGATTTACATGAATAAAGTCCTACGACTACAAATACACAAGAAGTAATTATTTTAATCCACGTATTCAACTGTGGACACTGTAATTAAGCATGAAGTTTCCCTTAAAAAATAAAAAGGCCAAAATTATATACACTCACTAGATAAAAGATAGTTATGTGATAATCGATGCGGTTTGTCACATGATTCCATTTCCAAGGCAGCTTTGCCAGGTTAAAATGCATGCTAATAACTCAATATATGTTTGAATTCAGCTATCCAGAACACATCTCATTTCTGTATCAGGTTAAGAATCATACTTCTCGTGTCTTGGCTGCTGGTAATAACTCAGCTGCTCAAAATGAGGAAGGTAGAATGAGACTTAAACCAGCTGAACTCGTAACCCATTTAGCTGGAAACTAAATCCTTAAGCAAGTCAGTTACATTTTCACATTTGAATAACGGTACAGCTCTCTTTTATTATTAAGTTGTTACCATCATCAAAAAGCATAACTTTTCCCCAGAAATAAAGATGTATACGAATGGTAGTGATGAATACCATATGGAGGTGACATGTAATTGTGTACCCACTTTCTCTAGGTGCTTAAGAATAGTTCATTCATTTATTATTTCCTCTACTGCTACTAACATTACTAATCATAGTAATACACTTCTGTCTCCAACGTCTATTGGCTATTTACTGTATTTGTTTCCCTACTCTTTTACCTGTGATGATTGTTTCGAAGTTGCAAATAAGAGAAAAATTCAAAAACAGCTTATTTTGGCTCGGTGTATGCCAAATAGCTATACTTACTGGGCCTTATGTACTACAAGCCCCTACAAATTCACACATCTAGATATTAACAGTTTTGTGTCTAAGTTGGTACAAATACGCATTGGAAGCACAAAAGTAAGTAACATGTCATTCTGTGAAGCTGTGTCTTAACCCTGAAAAATACAGGTTTTTTTCCTGACGGCATTATTCCGTTTGGTAATATTTGATTTGATTTGACAAAAAGTATCTTTCATTTCTTAACACAGCTTTATTGACAATGTACAAACTCGATTCTACGGTATTTCAAAACTGTCAGAGAGCCAAATGAATAACAACCATGTCAATCACCATGAAGACAAATTAAAGTTAATATTCAGGAACGAAAACAACACGCTGAATGACCATGGTGTCAATCTCAACAGAAGAATGCGAAACCTGACAGCTGATTTTCAAATTATTCAAAAGAATTTTCTTGAATGCTTTACTAGCGAAATGTCTAGAGACTATCTGGAAATTCCAAAGTTTCGTCTCATAGATCTGCTGCCGTCCGCACTATTATGGTATGGTATCACAATTTACTGGATATTTGGGTTTGGTTGGTATGGAGTCATCACCTATTTTGGCATAGGTTTATTTGGATCTATTGGTGGACAATTGTACATGCATTTCGCAATCTGATATATATATATATATATTCAATTTTAGTGATAACAAGCTCGTTACTCCACTAATTTTACACACTGGATACGATATAGAGTGTAATTAAAGACAAATTTTCACTGTACACATCTTTCTTCAAAGTAAATTAACACCTCGAAAATATACATATCATATTGTTGTGTAAATTATTTATGACAAAAAATATACTATGTCCACTTTGGTGCTTTAATGTAAAGAAGCTAACAGACTTACTTTTTATTAGTCAGGTGGAATTTCTTCAAGTTATTTTTTATCATATATGTGTTGTCTAAAAGTACTTGTAATCACTTGCCATAGCACATCATTACTTCATCAAGTATATGTTTGAGTATCACATAATTTTCAGTGTTCAGTGGAATATTTTAGCGTTTTCACGGTGTATGATAAATGTTTGTACACTTACATTTATATTTTTAATAAACAATAGAGTTTGAAAAAATAATAGATAAAGACTGTTTCAATGTTCAAGATGTCTTTTCCTATGTATGTGCAGAAGAAATAATATTTGTTTTTCCGATGTAAGAGGAATATTTGCTTACTCCATTCGATGACAAGTAATATCATGCATCTGTCACACATATTTCATTTATAGTTCGATCGAAAAAATCAAAAATGTCTCAGAGACAGTGTTTAGAGTTTCATTTTCCACAGGTTTCAAATGTTTGGAAATAACGCCACTTTCACTAACTCATTTTGTTCGGACATCAGATTTGATGTTTGCATTTCTCTCAAACTCCTACATCTATGAAGAATGTAAGTTATTGGCAGTGACATTGAAAATATTCAAAAATTAGAAAGTTTCCTTACTTTTATGAGTAATATAGTGATTCTTGAACAGTAGCATACTAACTAGTCTCCTGAAATATAATAATTTGAGGAGCAACAAGCAGCGAACTTTTTATTTGCAAAACTTTGAACGCGTACGTACCTTTGTAAAAATTATTCTGGGAAATCCGCAACATCTACGGTATAGGTATTTATAATGGTCGTATTTTACTTTATCATTATTATTCCCTTGCTTTTCAGCTGGAACAAGGGGCTACAATAACTCATCTCCACTTTCTCCTATTCTATATGGATCCCTTTAGCTGAATCCACGATTGCTCATAGTCTCTCATCCTCTCCTCACACGGTCTCCTCCACGTCAACCTCAGACCGATGGACGAAACTCGCCGTTTCCCATTCGAGTTCGAGCTGAGTAGTGATCTGGTGTTTGATGTCATTCGACAGTCTCCTCAGCGTGCATCCAATCCATCTCCACATCCCCCTGCATATTTATTGAGTCATATGGTTCTTGGCTAGTTGGTTTTCAGAGTTTCCTCTTGTTAGTCTTTTCAGGCCATTTGATCTTCAATATGGAGCGATGTTGGCTATAGATGAAAGTCTGCAACCTGTAAAATTCGAGGTTTTAAATATTTCAAGAAATGTTTCTTAGTTATGCACTGTTGATGAGAGATGATTCTTTGATAAATATCCAGTCAACTAACTGAGTGTAACAGTATGTTATTTATAAGCACTAGATGATTCTTTCAGACTTATACTAACACAAGAAATCAGAGAAATAAATCAAGAAATAATGTTTAATCAGGTCATCGTCACTGGCTCTGCACTAATATCTGACACTTTTCTAGCAATGCATATCTTACCAGTATTTTCGTAAAATTATATCAGCGATCAAATTATTAACGTATCAAAAGACTGATAGATAACCAGAGAAATTACAGCAATAACTACACGATAAATGCACAAAAGGTCAAAACAAGTGGTTGCATTCATTCTGTTCCAAAAACTGAGAAAGACAGATAAGTGATCAAAGTTATAACATGATAATAATAGAAAGTGAAGAAAGATGAATTATGAGGAGTAGAAATATTAAGCTCACGATGAGAACACAGTTATCTTGATCAAGTTTTGAAGAAAGCGGTAACAAAGAAAGTGACAATAGGACATTCCCCTGAACACATAAGTACAACTTATTCAAGTGGATTTTGATCACTTCTGTTGTATGGAAAGACTACTACTTTTAGAATTAGCTGTGTTCTCTAAGCTTGTTGATTTAATTGCCAAGTTTTTGTCATCCTTTTAGACAAAGTCTTCACCGCAAGTTTAAGCTTAAAATGAACTGATTTGAATTCTCCATGATAGATGATATAATTATGTCTTCTGGCAACCATTTTCGTGACTGGTGGTCGATTTACATCTGTAGTGATCATTTTTATTGACTTGAATTTCGAACTTTCTTAACACGTGATTTACTTCTTATTAGTTGGTAAATTTGGTCTATACTGATATGTCTGTTAATCGCTGATTCACTTCAGTACTAGGCTTTTAGGAATTCTCTGGCACTTTTGGTGTTTCCTCTATTTAAAATTTTGACATTATCCCAATCAAGCTGGTATCCATAGCTATCTACATGCGTTGATATGAAAGATTATATATCATGTCATTTTACGGTTAGTTTGTGTTCTTAGACTTCCACTTTGACCTATGTAATATCTGTTACAGTTCATACAATTTATTTTGCAAATGGTATTGATTTCATCTTCTTTTTCTGTTGGATCTTTCGGTTTGCACAATATTGAATGAAGTGATTTGTTTTGCCTAACTTGTGTGCTATATCTATTTCAAACGGTTTCATTATTTTAGCTGTTATTTCAGGGATATTTTTTATATATTGCAGAACGAATTTTCACGTAGTCTTTGATGACGGTTTCTTTTTGGTGTTGTGACTCGATTTTAAAGACTTTTTGATGAAATTGTGAAAATTTCCATTCTTTTCGAAGACCATTAGTAGGTATTTTTCCTCCATTTTCTTCAGCACTGGAGTGTTAGAATGTTTTTGAAATCTCCTGAACAATGTTTGTATAATAGTTTCTATAGTGATTTATTAAGTTATTACTATTACAGTTGAGTATTTCGTCTGTGGGCTGGGATTTTCAAACACTACTTTGTAGAGCAAAATTAAGATTAGATGAAATATAGTAAATAACTTTAAAGGCTTTATTAACGTCAACTTAGTATTCACCATCGGTAAAATGACCAGATCGAAGCCACAAGGTGACTTTGTTTGCCTATTGGCTAGGCATACGGATTAATGTTGGGATTTCGTACGATGAACATGGTTGATTAAGCAAACAGTATGTAATGTGTAAAGAAAACAGACTATTAAAAAAGGTAACTACATATGAAGGAAGTAAAAACTCATAATTTATCCTTTTTTTTTGCTGAAATAAGCTGTGACTGGGCAGAATAACACTGGTGTAATAAATACTATTTTCACAACAACATTTAAACAGTTGTTACGACTTTGCAAATAATGTTAACACGAAATTTTAGTTTGAAGGAAAGCTATTTATTATAGCTACAAACAGATTTAGGTGACAGATTCATATTTTGTCAAAAACACGTCTCTAAATATTGGAATTTTGATAACTATTGCTTTCCCATCAGAGTCTTTTAATCTGATTGCTTCATCTATGTAAACCAAAGAGTAAGAGAGATTAAGCAAACTCAAAAGACCTGTTTGAGTTCGTCTGCCATAAATGCCTCTGTTTTTAATTTACCATTTTTACCAATCCTGAAGACAGATAGCTACAAAATAATCCTATCGTCTTTTTTCTCGATGATAAAGTCACTGTGTCGTTCACAGATCTCAAATTACAAATTACTTAATCCAAAATATCGTTCTCAAATTTGACCAGGAAGAAATCTGCTAGGATTCGTTTGCAGTCGTGAAGCCGTAGGTAAGCTCTTTGTTTGTCTATAGAATTCTTTCTTCAGAATGAATTGCACTTTCATTCTGCAACAAATACCAATTTCTTTTAATACAATGGACAACAAAATAAAACAGCCACTGCATATATCCTTAGGCTGTCATTTTGCAAACTGAAAATGAATGAATTGTCTGTATTCCAAATTTAGAAAACAATAGAATTTATAACATTTTAATAAGATGAAATGTTAGGTAGTTTATTTGGTTAAATATTGTGGATTTTAAAATATCAAGCGTCTAAGAGAGTGGAGAAATGCAGAGAAGATCTTAACTCCTTAAGGCTTGGAAAATAATTTAAGAATAAACGTATTAAAAGTCCAATATCCTGGCATACAAAAAGACAATTGTTGTTTGCTGTTCAACTTGACGCATGCCTGTGCGCACCATTACATTGGTTCTTGTGAATAATAAGTTTCCACCAACATATTATACATTTTTCCACGTATTTCGCCATTTTTTTCTTTTTACTAGTTTAGTACAAATGTTAGTTTGTTGCAGAATGAAATAATTTTGTTATACGATAGAAAGCGTGACCACAAGACCTCAGTAACGAAATTTTAGACTTTAATACTGAACAAAAGAATTCCATTTCTTTGGATGGAAATGCCTCATATTCGCCGAAAAAAAGATGTTATTAAAGTTTAACCAATAAAACAACTGCAATCAAGAACTTTTCATTACTAGTCAGACCTATGCTGGGACTATATAGCTTACTGTTTCCAGTAAATATCAACTTTTCAAAACGGTTAGCATGTTGTGAATTATTATTGAATTTACATGTACAAACACGCTTCTTTCTGAGCAGTATGGAAATTAATGCAGTTGGTGTAAAGCAGTATACTGATACAAAAAGCCTGTTGAAACATGCGAAATACGAAATCTTGTAAATGCAACACCTTTTCCTCTCTGCTTGCAATACAGCTGTAACAAATCAAACTACCTATTTTGATGTATTGCAGCGTTGAAATTAGTCGAAAATTCACAGACAATGACACGTTCTCAGATGAAATTCATGACTTTGCAAATGTAATACTATTGTTATCACAGTCATTAATAAGTGAGTAAAATATTTTTCCCAAAATGTTCTTTCCCTTCCACTTCTTTCATCGTCGTCCCTATGATGGTAACACATCACAAGTTTATAGAAGCTTGAGAAACTATTGGCCATTGACAGTGATGTTCTCTTCATAACTCTATTTAGTATGGTTATGGTTTCCAGTAGAGTAGTGGATTTGAATTTCTGTAAGCTATCAAAGCATTATGAAATAGCTGTTCATTTTGCTATCTATCCAGGTGTCTGCATGCTATGCAGTTCACATTGAAAGCCTTATCTCGAATGCATAACAACTTCAACTTTTAAATAGGAAGAAAAGTCAGTTGAAATTCATTTCTGCTTGTATGTCAGACAGATGCAAATGTGGAATTCACATCTTCACAGAACAGAAGTTCTTCAGTCATCATATTTGCTTCATACTAAGATACCGTATAGAAGTATATAGAACTTCCGAGGAGACAAGTTTTCATAGGATCTTTTAGGCAATCTACAGAAGGGTAGAAAAGTAATCTAACATCTAATGAATGTATAAATGTTTCGATTATGGAGTATTGGTTTTGTAAGGATTTTGTTTGATTGCATGGAGGATTTCATCATGAGCTGACATTAGTTAGAGAACCATTGGAAAACCTAGGAGTACTGGACAGCTGTTTCGTCCTAGTTTGGGACTCTTCAGCAGTACGCATCCACCGGGGTGGCTCAATGGTCTGCGAGCTCGCCTTGTAACCAGAAGGTCCTGGGTTCGAACCCTGGTGGGTGCGTAATGCTGAAGAGTTCCGAACTAGGACGGAACAATTGTCCAGTACTCCCAGGTTTCTATTTTTTTTTTCGATTTACAGCTTGATTCCACACTGTATTTTCGGTACAAGTATGGAATTTTCAGCATGGATATCGGTAGCCCAAATTTTACAGGCCGACCATAGATATCAGATGTGCGTCGGTGCGGGCTCGAACCCCGGACCATGTGCATGGTTGACGAGAGTCTTAACCACTGTGCCACCGACGCACAGGTGTCTAGAGCAGAATACAAATAAAGTAACGAAGAACTCATTTTTCCAGCTTAAATTACAGATATCATTATTGTATTTACAGATAACAAATTATGTGAAGACTTCACAGTTATTTGTACTGTTAAATTTTGCGCAAAATGGCAGAAGTTGAAATCACCACAATCCACAGAAGGAAACATCTACGCAGGAAAAGAAATAGGGTGAAAATGTGCGGAGGAAAGAGTGAGAAGCTACAAAACATAGTTTCACCCCGTTTCCATGTTTATCTCAATCACACCTTTTTCTTGGAAAAGTCACTTTCCACATTACTTAACCACAATTTTAAGGCTGTATAATTTTCATCTCTTTACTCTTTGTGATTAATATTCATCCCTTGTAAAAGTTGCAAAATGTTTTCTTACCATGTTATTAAAGAATTTATCAACTCCATCCAATTCTATCTATGTCAGTATGCTCAGTAAAGGAGTATCTGGAGTCATGATAGTGTAAAAATAATTGATGCTGTATAGCTACACTAGTAATAAAATCACCAAGTTGGTATTTCAAATGAAGTAGATTTGCCAAATTCTTTATACCTGTCTGTTATCATTTTTGTCTGATGAATTTCGAATACCCTCAAGATCATCACGGTTGTCTCAGTCATATGTTTCTGGAGTTTCGATGGCACACAGAGTAGTTATACGCAGTAAAATACCTCTGCTGAAGAAATGACTATCTGGCTGAAATGCGAATAAACTACGTCATACAATACGCCTTATGTTTGCTTTTTTACAGATTGTAAAGTAAATTTGATGTTGATGCTAGAAAATATGAGTATGTAGAATCAAAATAAGTTTATTGTGCCAAATTGTGTTTATGTAGCATAAGTATGTTTTTGATGTGGTTGTGTTTTATGCTCTGGGTGATTTAACTGTGTAGTTTTCATTGATTTTTCAACCAACAACTTCAGTGTTTATTTCAGTATGAAATGAGTCTTTTGAGACCCTTCATGACTGATATAACTGTCCCTCCCGGTGACTTTAGCCGTGACTTGGTTGTCTGCTGAGAATTTGTTATCCTTGTGATTGTCCAGTTTCGTACAGTTCATATCACTTTTCGTTATCAGTTGATAAGTGCGACCTATGTCAGTGTGCATACTGTCTGCGTATGAGGCTTCCAGGAGTTCTTCGTCTTTTTTAGTATCTCTACTGTTTAGAAAAATTTTCACATTTTTTCAGACAAACCCATGTCCATAGTTGTCTAAAGGTACTTATATGGAAAAATACATTTCTTATGTTTTGACGGTTAGTTTATTAAGTCTATCGGACCTGTTTCATCTTGATTTTCTGGTTGGCCTCAATTTTACATAGTCGACATCTTGCTACGACTAGTCATCTTCATTGTCAGGCACTCCCAATGTAAAATCTGTCCAAAGAATCTTTAGAAAACTAAAATATGTAACAGAACTCTCTTGACCATTTCATCAAACAGTCAAACAAGTTTATAGAAAAAAATTCAGAACATTCAACCATACAACAGTGAAATTGTGGTATCCTTAAGCTGTGAAATATTATACACGTTAACTGAACGAAATCGGGCAATAGAGAACATGTAACAACTACTCCATGATAGTGACTGTGTTCCTTAAGCCACAAAATTATAATATTCAAGTCGGACTGAGCCCATATATTCCTTTCTTACAACGTATTTTTATTTCAATATTGTCAGATACATAAACAGGAGAAGTGGACAAAAATTGAACCACATATATATCACGACTGATCGCTGAAAGTTTCACGCAAAGACTGGAAATTATAATTCTACCGATTATCGAACCAGAATTCTGCTTACTTGACGGGAATAAAGCATTCGTCATAACTGAAAACATTGATACAGAAAGCACTCATAAATTTATCAATGCATTTGAAGATGTAAAACTGACAAGAGAAGAAGGGTCAGACAATAAAATTCTCCTAACACTCCAGGAATATGTTTTATTGCTGATATATTCGCTGGAAATCAGCATTCACATTATCAAATTTACTTTTCGGAACTGCAAAGTTATATTTTGCGAAGAAATTATGCTGCTGAGGAACATCTTCAATATGAAATGGAGTTATTTAGCGATTGTGTCCAAACCGTCTCAAAAACTAAGAGAAATTAAAGCAGTTGGCATCTAGCTTAGCGTAAGGTAATGTTTCCCAATAGCCTTTGCAATCTACATTCACACCCCCAAAGCTTCATGTGACGTTGAAGACTAGCAGCATATTTCGAGCATGAAAACGATGAAAAAAGATCCCTTTACACTTTCATGTCCCGATAGGTCATTTCAGTGATTGGAAAAATCTCTTCACCATGAGGTGACATAAGTTAGAGATTTACTGGAAAACTGAGGAGTGATGGTGAGCCATCTCGTCCTAGTTTGAGCCTCTTCATCAGGAAGTGCTCACTGGGATTCGAACCCAGGGCTTATAGTTACAAGGCAATCTCGTAGACCATTGAGCTACTGGAAGCCAATCCAATAGCCTATGAATTATAACTTCTACCAACTCGTGATTGTAGCGTGACCACCAAACAATGTCATCAGCAAGTTTTTGTCCTCTTTTTCGACCTGATGTGGCTGGAAGATCCTGAGCTCAAACCCTAGTAAGTGCTTTTTGATGAAGAGTCCTAAACTAGGAAGAAATAGCTGTCCAGTAATCCTGCGTTTTCCAATGGCTCTCCAAACCGATGTTAGCTCATGATGAAGTCCTGTAACCAATCAAATCCCTGCAAACGTCCTCTTGTACAAAAATCTTGTATTTCACGTTTTATTACCTGCTTTCATACGAATGTATAACTAAGAAAATCAAGCACTCAAGAAGACGATTGCTTCAGTCTTCTGTGTCTCATATGTGATTCATTTTGTTGGTTTCCTATGGTAATTTTTAATTTTTTTGATGTTTTATTTTGAACGTCTGTTACCTGCGCTTCATTTTATATTATTTTCAATACTCGAGAAATGATGCTTAAATTCAGTCCTTACTCAGTGTATTTCAGTCCTGAAATAGGATTCAGGTTCTACTATATAAGTCGCGAATAGAAATTCTACCTGGAGCAAAGAACATTCCATCAGTTTTAATATCACAGACTCAGAACGAAATCTGCAAAACTGTATCCAAATCTGCTTGATCTTCACAGAAGACTAGTTGTTTTCAAAACAAAATATCATTGAAGGCAGAATACTGAAAATGTCAGTCCTAAAGGAAATGAATTTCAGTTTTGATTCTTCGACATATTAAAGTGATAGGAAAGAAATTAATGGGACAGGAAATTATTCGCTTATGTGACAATATGGGGCATTTGTGGATTAGCAGATTAATACTTAATTAGGGGATCTGAACAAATGCCTTCCTGTTCGCCAATTCAGAGTTTTACCAACTAACTGTCTGTTTAAGTCTCTCAGAAGGAAGAATCTTCCAGGTGAATCACCTGGTTTTATTCATTAAAAGAATGTCAGTTAAAATTATGAATGTTCAAGCTACACAGTAGAATCTAAGATCGACTACAGAAGACGCTATTTCATCGGTTCTATGGACGTAGGAATGAGTACGGTAAAAAGCATCAGCTATGGAAGAGTTAAGAAAAGTAAACCTAAATTTGTTTTTTTTAACCTGCAAAATTGTATGGCATGTCAAGCGTTCAATATCTAGACTTAAAACGCGTTTAATTTGTGTGTACCTTATATGGAATTCTTATAGTCATAAATTACTATTGCTGTTGCAAAAATAACCACAGTTTGTTATCTCACTGTCTGAAAATAAGTTTCAAATCCAATCTCTTACATAAAGGGCATCTTTCAGTTTACTCATAGAAAAAAGCTAAAGTAACATGTCACCCAGTGTCTCTAGTGCAGACGAAGATTCTCAATGAATGTTGTCTGAAATTTTTATTTCTAGATTATTTTCTATCACAAAAGAGTTTGTTTAGAAACTTCTAGTCCTTATATCACAGTTTAAGAATTCCTTAAATATTGAGATTCTTAAACAACCATGAAATAACTATTAAAGACTTTGTAGATAGAATGCTTTCTTATTTCGCAAGGAAAACTAGGTTTTCGAAAATTCAAGTAACGTGTTTAAGCGGAACACACTGTTTCAGTCAAGTAGGTCTTTAGAAGTGTGAACCAACGGCATAAATTGTATCAGTAGTTTCAAACTATATCAGCATGAAATACCCAGTTGCACTACTAGACCAACGGAACTAATGGAATATAATGCCATTCTTTCATGAGGCCATCTTGAAAGAAAATGATCGTTAAATTCCCCTCAGTATACGGTGGCTTGGTTTTCATCAGTTTACTCTGATTATTCTTGTAGTTACTTTGTGATGTGACAACTCTTCATTATATTAAATATTTAATCTGTTTTTAGTTTTTAGTATCCTTGAAAGTAATTTCAAGTACTTCAACCTACAAAATATCTTCAGCCTAGTAAATTTAGGCTCTGTTCTATGAATATGGAGCACTTTTGGTATTACAAATCAGTATGAATTCTAGGAGCAGGCTTAAGTAAATGATGGTCGATAAACTTAAATCATGATGTAAGTCAATAACACATAACTCTGGTTTGAATGTTCACTTAGCTTCCTATGTTTGATAGGAAAACTTCGTAGTAATCACTGTATTGTGCCGACGCACACCTGATATCTATGGTTGGCCTGCAAAATTTGGGCTACCGATATCACATGCTGAAAACTCCACACTTGTACCAAAAAATACGGTGTGGAATCAAGCTGGAATAAAAAAAATTGGCAGGCGATGTAAAAGCGTAGTTGGTTTTAAAACAGCGTACACTTTTGCTTGTTTCTTTTGTGCTCTGCAAACAGGAGAGGCGTTGAAGCTTGTAAAAGATTTTTATGATTTTCAATCACTCACACACAAAAATGCATAGGAAATAAGCGAAGCGTAACCACGTTAAATAGCTTAATTGTGTAGGATACTTTAGCTTGCTAGAATAGACACTAAATCAGTATAAATACTAGCAGCTGTTGATATTCAAGCTAAATGAAGCAGGCATTATGGTTATACACTGTGAATTGACTTTCATTTCATGACTTTGGCATGTAAACACTTTGTGTAAACACAGTTGCCGCTATCGTTTACCTTAATTCCATGAATAATATTGTCACAACATCTACCAAGTGGCTATTGGGTACTGCCAGAATGCACGTTTAAATTCAGTTTTTGTTGCCTAAATTTCACATTTAGAAGAAATTTCCCTTGTGACTTGAAGATGAAAATTTCCTCACGGGGGAAAACTAGACAGAGACAGATTCTTCTACAGGTACACTTGAGATCTGTTCATCCAGTAGTGAAATACAGGGAGTGAACTCTGAGTAACCATCATTGGAGAACAAGAAATTTCGAAAAGATTTCAAAAGATTTCCTCGAAATGATATTTATTTACATAATTTTGTGCATTTGCAGTCTAACCCAACCATTATGAAGAGAAAAGCTTTCAAAATTTTTCAGTGGCAAAAGTGATCTTAAATAGTTATGGGAAGGGAATGGAGAAACATAATGAATAACTAATTTTCAACTGCTGGGTGTATGGAGATTTAAGTGACTTAAAAGTGGATTACATCAGGGAATGACATTAATTGGTGGACCACTGAAATCTAACAATAACAATTTCGCTTTATTCCAGAAACAGTACTTGTGGTACAGTGTGGAATTTTCAGCACATATCTACAATATTGCATCTAATTTCATCGTACATTGAAAAGGAGTATTATAAAAAAAAATATTTAAAAAAAACAAAAAAAAACAATAACAACAAAAAACCAAAAAAGAAACACAGAAATAACAAAAAAATGCAATAAAAATACCAAGTAAAAAGGAAGATAAACACAAATAATGAAAAAATATTTCAGTATTGGTTAGTGGAAGCTACGATATGTCTATGCGTGGTGAACAGTAACAGCTATAATCATACGGGAAATTATGAGATGTTCTTAAAAAAATGTTTATAGCTAAGATGATCAGTTAATTTGATTGAACAACACTAAGCAATCATAAGATAAACATTTCAGGTTGTTTTTTTTATTGTCAGCACTAATGCAGTGTTTGTAGTGGTAGTGTGAGGAATCATGCATAATACAAAATTTTTTAAGATGGTGATAGTGGCAATAACAAACAAGATTGTCAGTTAAATAGTGCCGAACAAAGAACAACCACAAAACTAATGTTACATGATGGTTAATGACGGGACAATTTTTTAATAATCATAGTGGTAATATAGTCGGACCCAGTAGATAGACAAAAGAAGGAATAGAGTAAAGTACAAAAAAAGTAAGCCAACGATAATTAATTTTAAGCAGCTAAGTATGTTTAAGAAGGTTGTTCACTATAGAGTACAAATAAGAGAGTATAAGGGGGAAATAACAAGGGCCAAAATTATGTTATTAACAACAAAGCAAGTCATAGGTTTCACACGTAACGTTGTCTCTGTCACTTAGAATAGGCTGTAGTGACCAGCTATTTCCCCACACTTCAAGACTCTTATGCAATACTCACCTGCAATTCCGCCAGAAATAGAACCCAGGAGCATCAGCTCAACACTAGGCTGCTGGGTTTTGATCCAGTGACCCATGAACTTTGATTTCTGTCACCACCACTGTTACCAAGCAATGTCTTCAACAAGCATCTATCCCCACATCCGATTATGTAGACCTCAGTGGTGACGAATTCTCATCAGAACAACGGCTATTCCTAAACCAAGATGAAACAACTGTTCAATGCTCTCTGGTGTTGAATAGATAGTTAATGTTGGATTTAAACTTACTCATGGCACTATTCAAGTTGAGTGTCTCTGTTAATGATGTGGTCAAGATACATAAAATGTATTTACCTAATCCACTTCTGTGTCAAAACAAAACATAATTTGGATAGATATAAAGTGAAAAAATTTTAAGACAGTTAGGTTTGGTCATGGGTTGATGTCTATTATGGAATCATTGAAAACCAGGGGGTATTGGGCTGTCGTTTTGTCCTAGTTTATAGTACACAACTAACAAGAGTGAGAATAAATACTTTCTGATAACACTGACTGGTGGTAGCGCTAAAATCATGAATAGGTCGAAGTTAGAATTCATGGGATGGCCATTGAACCGGGTCCCAGTGGCTGAATAGTCTACGAGTTTGCAGTCTAACCGGAGTATCTTGTGTTCAAAAGCCAGTAGTGGCTTCATTCTTGTGATGAGTTTCAAACTAAGAAGAGACAGTTTTTCAGTCCTGGTTTTCAGTGGCTCTCTGACTGACATCATGCCTTGATCACGTTTGAAACATATAGCAAATACCAACAAACAACCCCTTTCGAAAAGACAATCATTCCCTTAACAATGAAGGTAGCTCTGAAGATTATGTCCAGTAGGAGGACTATAAGGGCTTTGCAGACTAGAGAATGCAACAACACCAAAAGCATCCAAATGAGCTTGTGATTTCTATTATTTTAATAGCTAATAGTTTATGGACAGAGTCAAGCAAAAACAACACTAGGCGTTACTGAAGGTGTCTACAGAGCAGAAAGATTAAAGTGTCATAGATCTTTTTTATTTTATATATTAGATATGCTTTTGTCAGACTATTCACTCTGTTGAAATGCTATTAATGTTATAGCGTTTTTCATATCTTCAACATGTCATCCATTTGGGAAAAGAGTAAAATTTTATTGCAAAGAAAATGCATTAAGTGTAAGTGAGAACCACACTATGAAAAACCATTCTGCACAAAAATGGAATGCACACCAGTCGTTTCTGAATTACCACAGAGACGCTTAACCAGCTAAGACAGGCATATTTTGAAGAATGCAAGAGTTAACTTGCTTTTAGCTGATTTTAATTTATTGGAGAAAGGTGTTCAATGATGATGATGATGATGATGATGATGATGATCTCCTTCATTGCCTTTTAGTCAGTTATCTAGTTTACATAATCCGGTTAGTTTAACTATTTTACTAAACAATATCCATTACTTCATTCATTATATTTATCAACACACTTTCTATTGTATTTTTATTATTTGTTATTATTATTTTCTTTTTCTCTTTTAGAATAAAAAGAACAAGCGAGTATCCCAGAATAATAACAATAATAATAATAATAAGTTCAATTTTATTTGCCATGGTATTCGTATCAGGTGATTAACAAAATTAAAATATATTTAAGAATAAAAAGTTGAAAGCATTATTCACGTGAGCTGTGACACAAATAAGCATGAAGGCAAACACACACACACACAGGCTCGCACGCACGCACACGGAATATAAGATGTTATCGGTAATATCAGCAGTGAAACAGTAAAACATCATCTGGAATAATGCTTTCGTATAGGTTTCAAAGTATTAGATAATTAAATAAACATTTCTGAAAGCGAAACAAACTATCTATGGTGACCACCAAATAAAAAACTTATTCACGGTGCATTTCAAGTGGAAGATTTCATTTCACAGATTTACTGTAGTGTCTGATAGTTGGTGAAATAATAAGGCCAGAAGATGGTATTTATACAAGAACACTGCTAATGTCGACTGTTTCTAGTTCTTAACAATTATACTGAGTGTCATAACACAGTGTCATAACAATGTTAAGCAAAAGCCTACACTTGGACATAGACTCTACGAAAAGGCATACTAGCGAAAAAATACCCTTCCGGACATAGACATAAAAATAAACTGTTCATAGAAGATACTCTCTGCAACGAATTCATTTAGTTAGCGACACAATTTCAATTATATGATAAATTATCAAATTGTAACTGGGGTGGTTGAAGATTAGTTTATTTACACTAAAGTTGTGTCATAGAAAAATCTAGTGTTAGTAAAAGAGCATGGAGATACATATCAAAATAAATTATGTAGTAAGTGAACAGTACGAACAAAAAGTTAGGCAAATAATTTTAATGAATGTCAAACGAAAAATACAAAAAGTAGTCTTAATAACAAAATATTCATAACATCTGAGTTTGAAATTATATCCAAGATAGTAGTAGGTGATGAAGAAGTTTCTTCTGTGCATATAGCTCAGGGTTCTCTATCCGAGTTACTAAGGCCTCAGTAATGCAAAGTATACAGAAGCATACTGTTTTTGGTTGAGCTTATAGATAAGTCTGAATGAATTTTTATTACATAATGAGTGGCCAGTGTTGAATATATGATAAGTAATAACACCTATTATTGATCCATTGTTACCCTTCTGTAGCCAGGTGGGATAATGTTCTTTGATTCTTTCAGATGAAAAGCTCTTCGAACGACCTATTATCCCGGCCGATAATTGCTACCTTGCCGTGGTGGTCGGGCTTGAATACCACAATGACCCAACAAGCTAAACTGACTGGGACTCTGTCTCTGCAGGTCCTACCATGTCAGGAAGGTTGTTTGGATAGCGGTTAAACTAAAAGCAGTTACCATGGGGTACATGGGCTCCAGTATCCAATCGGATCAAATGGCGTATGAACCCATATGGGTCACCGGCAACCATGAGAATGCAACTCCTGACGCCGCTCCGCTGCCTTGCGGATTAGAGTCCAAGTCAAAGGCTCGTGAGGTGGTCCTTTAATAAAACCACCTGCTTCGATCTGGGTGCCCAGGCAGTATCTCAGCCCTCACACAATAAATCAAGTGAAGCAACAGCCCAAATCGATGGCTCGAAACGTTATCGGATATGGCCAAGAATCGTAATCAATGGCGAACGTGTTACGATTTCCTTCTTTCTTCCCTTCCCGATGATAGTTAACGAACACTGTTTGAACTTGTTAAGCATGACTGTTTTCCTTCCAGATGAAGTTCTTTATCCGTTCTCTACTCATATATATATTTTTTCTCTTCTTTCTTTTTATTCTTTCGATCTATGTTGTTTTATTATTATTGTGTGGTGCATCCTTCTTGATGCCATATTGTACCAAGTTTTTTATGCGTTTAAATAATAATGAAATAAATGTATATATTTCACTATAGAAGTAATTGAATTGATAGACACACACAAAAGTGCTCAGATGAGAATGTTTATATTTTGAGTCATTGAAGAACATTGAGCAGGAGGAAAGTGCCAGTCTCAATGTGGACGGGAGGAAGGCGCTTAATATTCTCTCCTTTTGATGTAGTTGTGTTCCCTGAGCTGGATGGTTGATTTGCGAAGCTTTCATCACCCCACTGGGTGACATCTTCAGCGCATACTTCAGTTTGAAGTTTTCCACTCTTCAGGCATTATTTTATCTTTTCCATGTGTCTCCAGAAGAATGACCTAACATTATACCTGTTAAAGATATCCCATCAAAATCTTTGTGAAAATATACTGATGGAATCGAATTTTCTCATTGAAAGTGCAATATAAGCACCAAAACCGAGACCACCAGCCTCAGTTGATAATACATTGTTTAGAAACAGTCTCATGTCAAGATCAGATGATCAGTACACATTTGTTTTTCAATATTATTAAATTATTGATAATAAAAGATGTGCCAGTGTAGTGAATATAACAGTCATTAGTGGATTTGAATTGTCCCACGCTCGTGTTTAAAACTGATTAGAAACATCGAAATTCAAAATTAAATTTTCATCTTAGAATTTCATCGGGCTTGAGTGAAATAAAACAGACTCTTCGACTGATGCATATATCTAGATAGGTTGTTAGTGATTTGAAAAGGTTAAGCGAATTTTACTTATAAGAAAAGTAAAGCCTTGATAAAGATGACGGGACATTAGATCACAAGGAACATCCCTCCACAAGCGTATAAAATAATCAGCTGTTTATTTAAAACATTTTATATATATATATATATATATATATATATATATATGTAGATCACAACATACTGGTTTGGAGAAAGATTTTTATGATATATAAACATTTGCCACACACGGTGTGAAGTGTGGAGCTGTTGCTTATTTATTTCTATCAACAATCACAAGTGAAACAAGCATGACTGACACATGGGAAGAAGATATATCATACAATAAAACCGACCATGGATTCCCCCTACACTCACTTATCCACAATCTGCATTTTTCAGAATTACTAGGTAATTTAGTCGATCATCTGTCTCATCCATGTTTATTCAAAACTGATACTTATCTGTTTGCAGTAATTTTGACTTGTAATTTTGTGTGAAATATTAGCTGAATAGTCTGTGTAAAGTTGTACTTCTCAGTTGAAAATAGAAACTGAATGAATATTAACTTACTCTGTATTTTACATGTGACGATGTCTTGACTGTGAAATGTGGATGAGGTGTTGTTGTTTTCCTTCATTCATGTCTAGATAACATTTCTGTTGAGGCTGAGACTCTTTTTGCTCCCCCACACTGTTATAACGAATCACACTAAGCATATAAATTCCTGTACGAAATGGGCAAAGGCTGTACTGTCAGACCCTCTGCACCCCCTTTATTCACACCTGTCCCCTTTTATCTCATCAGGTAGGACGAGAAATCAATATAAAAAGATATATGCTCGTACTACTAAGTATAGAAATTCTACAATACCCTATTTAGCGCGTACTTTATGTGACGAAGACTCTGTTAGACGTGAAACTTACAAGTTACTATGTAATTAGCACAGTAAATCGACCCTTTTATTGCTCATCTGTCTGTTTTTTATGGTGTCACACTTTCTATCGTTTAAATCGTTACTCTGCTATTTTATTTTTAGTTGGTATTACTATTATTACTACAATTTTGTACTTTATACATAGTTTTCTCCGTATGGCACACAGTATTTTGCTACGTAGCTGCTATAACAATTGTTTTATTACTGTTATGTAATGTGTATTTTTGATTTTTTTGTTGTCGTTTTTGGGTAAATTAGATGCAATATTGTACTGAAATGCTGAAAATTCCTTGCTGTATCATGAGTAGTGTTTTTGGAATAAGGCTATTATTATTATAAGTGTCATCGGGATATGTAGAACTATAGTGACCGATGTTCGCTATATTCGGTGAATTTGTGATGTGTTTGTTTTGTTCAACAATTATTTCTTGATGACTATCAGGTAGTCCATTCACCTTTGAGCTGAAGTCCTCCGTGTTACAGGTATAAGGAATTTGTGGAGGTGAAGATAATAGGCTTATAGAATTTATTTATTTAATTATTATTTTTTATTACAGCTTGATTTCAGACCATATTTTCAGTACAGGTGTGGAATTTTCCCCATGTGATACCAGTTAACCGAATTTCGCAGGCGGACCATGGATATCAGGTGTGCGTCGGCCGGGGATCGAAACTAGGACGATGTGCATGGTCGGTGAGAGTCCTAACCACTGATCCATAGACGCACACAACTATCAACTGATCACCTGATTTCAGTTTTCCCGATTTAATCTGCCAATCCATTTGGTCTGACTGACTTAATATATAATCCAGGTTTAGGATTTCACCATGAGCTGACATTAGTTAGAGAACCATTGGAAAACCTAGGAGTACTGGACAGCTGTTTCGTCCTAGTTTGGGACCCTTTAGCAGTACGCACCCACCGGGATTTGAACCCACGACGAGCTCGTATACCACTAGGCCACTGGGACCCGATCCAATGGCCAGACCATGAGTTCTAACTTCTGCCAGTTTTGTTTCCTGATTAGGGCGAAATCAGAAAACATCACATTTCAGGTTAACCGGTCAGTGTATAAGAAGTGAAATCATGTTGTCGAATTCCCGTGACTGATAGAA
The DNA here is from genome assembly GCA_944472135.2 of Trichobilharzia regenti. Taxonomy (NCBI): domain Eukaryota; kingdom Metazoa; phylum Platyhelminthes; class Trematoda; order Strigeidida; family Schistosomatidae; genus Trichobilharzia; species Trichobilharzia regenti. The sequence continues at coordinate 71,436,591 of OX235270.1, read as the reverse complement.
ATCTGATAGTCAGTTGTATACAAGATGAGAGGAGGGTGGGTGTTTCAATTGAGTGAAAGACAAATTATGTAAGTAAGCTAGTGCTCCTCTGTACTTTCCAGTGGAAAGCGTTCACAAATTTTATACCATATCACTCCTACCGAACGTAGACAATCACGAAGCTTGTATGTTGGATAGAGTATACTTATACTCACCGAGCTGTCATCATTGTCTACAAATGTCGGATTCACAGTTAGTATCTAGATTTGAAATTCTTCACAAACAGTAAGATAACGCAAAATATATCCAATAGAAGGTCCTAAAATCATACATCCTGGTGAAAATCATAAGTCATTAACATGCAACTTAGGAAGAGCTCCGATTGAACTGTTTATATGATTGAACAGCAAAAGCGGGTTTCTACTTCTTGTAATAATAATTCATACATGTAGGCGGATGAATAATATATCTGTGAGCAGGGCATAGACATTGATCAGCAATGATACGGTATGGTAGAGAAAGAAATAACTAATATAAACGTATTCCGTCATCACCAGCAACTAAGGAGATAAAGAGGGATATTTATTTGACCATGAGTACTTCCGTCCTGTCACTTGTGTTTAGTGACACGATATGCTTAGTGATACTAGGGTTACACGAAGGGTGTTGTCTTGGGCCTACCATGTAGACAGGTATAGACTACTTGGCTGGTGACAGAGCGTGACAATCTTACATAACACCTGACAACATAAGAATTTAGCTAAGGGAAGAATGGTTGACCTCGGAAAGATAAGTAATTTAGAAAAATGCTCAGCAATCGCACTTCATGCATTAACACACAGCCACACAATAGGGCGGAAGAGGGTTAAAATTCTAAGAAGTAATCTAGGTAGGGGGAGAGAGAGGTTGATTACAGAATCCTTGTTCATCGATTCTACACGCAGCACATGCAACAGAAATGACTTAATGCAAATACCAGAAATATGGAAGATCTTATTGCCACCGCCAGTCAGTCAAATCAGACGAGGATAATAAATAATCTTAAAATTCTATTTCAATTCAAATACATCACAACATTCTAACAAGTAACTAATTTTGACTATAAAAACACTCGTCTTATTCCCTCTCTGATTTCAATTGATCAATAACACTCGTATTATTATCATTATTATTTCTGAATGTACATTATCTCATATTGATTTTTATTCCAATGTCTAATTACACTCCGCCTGTCTTCTTGTCTACCCTGGTAATACAATTTTGAAATTCAAATACATTCAGATAATAATAATCCAACCCACCAACCCCCCAAAACACCAATTCTCAACTTTTTTCTCTTCCCTCCTTTCTGTCATTGACTCAGAAATTCTTATGCTGACCTATAGTGAACTGAAATCTGACCTTTCATATCTTGTTAGTTGTTTTCTTGTTCAATATGTGGATGACCAATAAAAAACTGTGTTGCATAATCATTACAGATCACAGGCACATTACATAAGTAAATTACATTTTCAAATTGATTCATTTGGATTATTGACAAGAATTTGTCATTTTGGAAATTCACAATCCAGTGTCATTGTGACTGAGGGATGTCATTGTTACGAGCTCGATTTAATTATAGCCTACCAAATCTCAACCACGATGGCGAATATCCAAGGCCAGTACGTTAATAGATTTCACTTTGTTTCTTTATATACTGTCCATTTTATGTTTCATAAATCACCAGTTATTGCAGTTTTTACAGTCCTTTTGTTTCGGCCAAGCGACTGGAATTTCGCGAGGTCACTATAGTCTCAATAATGTGAACATTTCTTGTACCGAATCGACACAAATTTCGCTGTTATAGAAGATGACTTGAATGAATCGAATATTCGTGTTTCACCTACCTCTATCTTCTACACCTTCCATTTAGGCGGCTCCTCCGAACTCACCATGGTCGAATTGGGGGAGTCAAAACAAGCTTCCCAGTGAATATTATACACTTGGTGGAATCGCAAGACGTATATCATGGGATTCGGTAAGTCATTCTTTCTCACCTGTATTTTCATGAAGTAGGCATGTTTTAATTCAGTGCCCCTCTCACTCTGTATGCACTTGCATTCCAAAATAGTGTAGTGACTATTCCATGAGTATTTTGTGTGAACTAAGGAGGTCGTAATCAACAGTTGTTGATCGTTGATGAGACATTTTCTAATTTCACTTAGATTTAATGTATCACGATGACTCTTGCTACTGAAGGAGACGTATTTTAGGCGGTCACCAGCAGTGTCAATACAATATACTCAAATTTCACCCATCTGTGTGTTTTGACGAGCCAAATTTATTATAGCCTACCAAATCTCAACCACGATGGAGAATATCCAACGCCAGTACGTTAATAGATTTCACTTTGTTTCTTTATATACTGTCCATTTTATGTTTCATAAATCACCAGTTATTGCAGTTTTTACAGTCCTTTTGTTTCGGCCAAGCGACTGGAATTTCGCGAGGTCACTATAGTCTCAATAATGTGAACATTTCTTGTACCGAATCGACACAAATTTCGCTGTTATAGAAGATGACTTGAATGAATCGAATATTCGTGTTTCACCTACCTCTATCTTCTACACCTTCCATTTAGGCGGCTCCTCCGAACTCACCATGGTCGAATTGGGGGAGTCAAAACAAGCTTCCCAGTGAATATTATACACTTGGTGGAATCGCAAGACGTATATCATGGGATTCGGTAAGTCATTCTTTCTCACCTGTATTTTCATGAAGTAGGCATGTTTTAATTCAGTGCCCCTCTCACTCTGTATACACTTGCATTCCAAAATAGTGTAGTGACTATTCCATGAGTATTTTGTGTGAACTAAGGAGGTCGTAATCAACAGTTGTTGATCGTTGATGAGACATTTTCTAATTTCACTTAGATTTAATGTATCACGATGACTCTTGCTACTGAAGGAGACGTATTTTAGGCGGTCACCAGCAGTGTCAATACAATATACTCAAATTTCACCCATCTGTGTGTTTTGACGAGCCAAATTTATTATAGCCTACCAAATCTCAACCACGATGGAGAATATCCAACGCCAGTACGTTAATAGATTTCACTTTGTTTCTTTATATACTGTCCATTTTATGTTTCATAAATCACCAGTTATTGCAGTTTTTACAGTCCTTTTGTTTCGGCCAAGCGACTGGAATTTCGCGAGGTCACTATAGTCTCAATAATGTGAACATTTCTTGTACCGAATCGACACAAATTTCGCTGTTATAGAAGATGACTTGAATGAATCGAATATTCGTGTTTCACCTACCTCTATCTTCTACACCTTCCATTTAGGCGGCTCCTCCGAACTCACCATGGTCGAATTGGGGGAGTCAAAACAAGCTTCCCAGTGAATATTATACACTTGGTGGAATCGCAAGACGTATATCATGGGATTCGGTAAGTCATTCTTTCTCACCTGTATTTTCATGAAGTAGGCATGTTTTAATTCAGTGCCCCTCTCACTCTGTATACACTTGCATTCCAAAATAGTGTAGTGACTATTCCATGAGTATTTTGTGTGAACTAAGGAGGTCGTAATCAACAGTTGTTGATCGTTGATGAGACATTTTCTAATTTCACTTAGATTTAATGTATCACGATGACTCTTGCTACTGAAGGAGACGTATTTTAGGCGGTCACCAGCAGTGTCAATACAATATACTCAAATTTCACCCATCTGTGTGTTTTGACGAGCCGAATTGATATGATGATACCCCGTTCGGCGTATACTATCCACTAAGACGATTGTATATCTCTGACATGGAGTGGAGTAGAGGTAGTTGACCGGTTCCGTACAACTACTGGATCACCATACATAGGTGACCTTCTCGTTGTTTTCTCCAGCATTTATGATTGAAAATATTCGCGAACATGACAATTGGTGTGTCTGTTCTTTTGTTCGTGTTAACAGAGACATTTACCCATTGAATAGTGTTTGAGATATCAGTAGGACACTTTTAACGCAGTGTGTATCCTACACCAATTAATTCCAAAATGAGCTTTGTGTGTTTGTGTGGGCAGTGCGTATGCATTTTTATCAAGACTGCATTGAAATCTCAATGAGAATGGTGTCAACGGTGAGAATTGATTTGATTAATTTATGGCGAGTCTGTGTGACAGACAATCTGCATGGAAATATTACTCGGAACTCAGGAATCCGAAGTATGAGTTGTCAAATTGTACGCTAACTTGTTCACTGATTCACTACTACCATTACTACTATGACTCCTTATTATTCCCAACATTCTGCCACTCGATCATGCAATCGTTCGACTGAACGTTTGCACGAGTAACTTGGTCCACTTTCGAAATAACTCATGTGGCACACTCATAGCGAAAATCATGCTCACGGAAAAATATTGTGGAAAATGTATGAGATAATTCACTAATTAGTTAAATATTTGGCTTATCTATTTATCACTTCAATTCAAGTATATAACTGTAGTATTTCTTTTGATATTTCATTATGTCACTTTGATGATAGTGTTTGAATGGAGCTGGTTCGAATCCAACGCCCATACGTCGATTCCCGTATAAATCGGAGACACCTGTGACGAGTAGTCTTCACGAACAACCAAATTCAGCTGAGAATCAACGAGAAGGACTGGAGAGAATGATTGGTACTGTTCAGCGGGAAGACGATCATCCATATTCGGTAAGATAAAAATGATCACTTGTAATACTTGCCTTATTTTATGATTGTGAATCGTGTGAATGTGAATGTGTGACGATTTTGAGATTGAGCTGGCTATCAATCTTAGGTTTCCTATCAATGACTCTAATGTCACATCCTAGTTCTGTGGTCTAAAGTAATTCTGTTGTAGGTAAGTGAGCATTAGTTCTTGGAATTATTTGATGTGCCAGTCCTGACTATTCCCAATTAGACGAATCATGCTTTTCTCCTGCGTAAGTTAAGTTCTCCTCCATATTAGCAACACGCCTACAGTAATTCTAACTAATTCTTCCATTTTACAACACTAATCTTTCTCTCTCTCTCTCTCTCCTTAGATACATGAAGAAATAAGATCTCAAGAAGTACAACCGGGAGCGCCTAAAATAATGTTAGTACTAAGAAAGAAAGGAGGTTAAGATGAAGAAATCGGAACACGTAGTGGGGTGACATTTCGCCTATTCTCTGCACAATTATCTATCGAATAAACTGTATTTGTAATTCATTCATCAATGTTCCTTTTCATCTTTTCAAATAAATACTGTGACTTTTCGTTCAGAATACATATTTATATAAATAAATGAATGGAAATTGAATGTTCCTGCCTTCTGCCTACCCTACTTCGCTTGACGTTGATAGAGTGAAGGAACTGACTCCAACTGAGTTGATTCAAGTGTGATCGGCGTGTGTTTGCAGAGAATAATGTTGGACAATCTCAGTCCGTCATATAGAATTCGGCTAATTGTAGAATATGTAATCTGTTCGCAAACAGAATTCAATATATAGTTCTCCACGTTTCACCTTGTTCGATGCATCACGAGTCATACGAATAGCCAAGACACTTTTTGGTGAATTCTTTGCAGTAACACCCAAGTAAGGTGACGCAATTCAATCTGTATTAATTCTCGCTTTGATAGTGGTGTTTATGTTTTTCTGAAGTATGACAGCCCAATGTAATGGATTTTTTTGCAGAGTTCTACGTTGGTGAGTCAGATGGTTAGGGGAATGAATTCAGTGTGGTGAAAGTTGATCGAGTAGGTGAGACAGAAATATTTCGGTAGTTAAGATGGGGTAAAAATGAATGAATATGGAAATATGACATTCTTCACATCCCGTCCGATTGCGAATATTCCGGCTTGAATAAAAAGAGCATGCACCGTTGAACATGCACATAAACAGCTATTTCTGCCCTTATACTAGCTAGATCAGTCATCATTGACTCAGCTGTTTACAACCATTCTGTTAAAAGTTTCGCATACTCAGTTTCCATTTCAATGAACTCAATGAAGTCCTTGGCACACGCTGAATCCTCGGAAGCCAAATATAGCATTGCTTGGGCCATTCCACACGTAATTAACTGTTATACACTAGTTAGTTGGTTAGCTGGTTTACATCGAATACTTTCAGTGACATAAATGTCGACTTCAGAAGAATGTATCATGACTAACATCATTTCGATGCGACTTCACAATCAGTTCTGTTTCTAAATATGTTCATCAAAATTTCCCATTCGGTTTCACCTAAGTTCTCAATAAACTCGTAGAATTAGTTTGATTCCTTTGACACTGAGTTCAGTCCATCTCGTGCCTCGTCTTGTAACATAATGTACTCCTCTTTTTCTTGCCTTTCTCTTTCATGTTTCTCATGTCTATTTGAAGAAGACAAGTGAAACACTGATAACAGGTGTTCATGGAGGAGACATAATCGGTTTTCAAGTTTTAAATGTGTCTGTGTACTTTGTTCTTCTTCACTATGAGTAAAGATATCAATGGTCTTTTCATGTGATGCTTTCTTATCATGACTGTAGAGCAAAGGTTTCACTGAGAAGTAATCATGAATATGAATTTATTTGGATGGAGGTGATGATTACGACAGTCAATGTATAAACGACTGTCATGTTGTATCTGGTGCTCTTGATAGTAGTAAGAATGATGCGTACTGGGTATTGAAGTGACTTCCTTTTCTCTTCTTTGTGCTTTCAAGTGGTAAAGATAGTTTTGTGAGTAAGGGATTTTTGAACCTTGCAAACCTAAGGCATTTATACTGCTCTTGTTACCATGAGGATGTTTAAATACCCCAGGATTCGGGTTTATTCGATCTTTCGCCAATGACAATGAAGTTGTTGGACAAATCACGGGTTTTGGAACGTGTTTAATATTATTGGTGGTATTGTACTCTTTACTAGCGGTGCAGGTTATGGGTTCATCTGTAAAAATTGATCTTGAAATATCACTTTTCTGAGCACATTTGTCACACTTCAATTGAATTGTACGGGGTTTAGGAGTTGGAGTTGTTGAATCGACCTTATTTCTCGTTACATCGTCATCATTCGTAATTACCTTTATTAAATTCCGTTTTATTCACTGTCGTCCAGCTGGTACATTGCTAGTGCATTGTAGATGCTTGCAGTGAATACACTTCCTGTCTCTTTCTGAATATATTGGAATACGACACAGCGTCACAAATAACAGAAAGAAAGGGAGAGGAGGAGAGAAAATATGGAAACTGAGTTTATTCATGTGGACTTTATATATTACATTTTAAATTGGTAACTTTCATAAACAGTTCACATGATAGCTGAATTCCGTGTTTGTCAGCGCCTAATATACAAGTCAAATCGTTTGTGCATTGTGTTTGGAGAAGAGATGTAACAGTGTACAGAAAATGCTGACAAGTGGTAAAAAAAATGCCTACACTACCATCGTTATGCTTGGTTCACTCTATCATTGTTTGGGTTCGGATAAATCTCTGACCATTTATTGTTATCAATCCAGCCAGTGAAGAGCGCTTTGACTCGGTACACAGTTCTAATCAGTCTATTCTAGCTTTATATATACTAGATACCGTTGGCCATAAAATGTCCGCCGACTATATTAGGCTCTGGAGGGTCTTAGAAAGTGATAGTGGTTGCCTTACTTGGCAAGAATGATGTAACTTTTGGCCTTCGGAAATTAATACAAGCAAGTACGTGGTCATACGTGCGCTTTATAACAACATTCATCACTGCTCTATAAATGCATTTCGCTCTTCGTGTAGTTACTAGGCGTAGGGGCCTAGGAAAGACCCACAAACGTAAGCAAACGGAAAGGAGGCTTAGAATATTATGGCCTCTCCATAAGACTCAGGCAGGTTTATTTTGTATATTACATCCAACCTATATCAGATCCTAGGTAGCCAGTCTGTGTTTCGGATATGAAGCAGCCATGCTAAGAAGGATGCTAGATTTGGGAAAAATCGATCCGAGAATTCTCAGAATTCTCATGCACAGAGAGACTTAATCACATTACTGTCTTCTGTATTTTAAGCAATGGCTTGGGTGCTAGTATACCCTTTCTATTTCTGTCCATTGGACCAACGACTTTACCCCCTTAAATTACAATAATCAAGGTGAAGTCGTCTACTTTTGGAAGTTCACTTCTCGCACCGAATTGTAGACCAGTGTAATTCTCTACTGGAGTGTGACGTATCATCACCTTGTGTCAATTCATTCAAGGCAAAACTGGATTTTTGATGCAAGTATGGAATTTTCAGCATGGATATCGGTAGCCCGAAATTCGCAGGCCGACCATGGATATCAGGTGTGCGTGGGCGTGGGCTCGAACCCCGGACCATGTGCATGGTCGGCGAGAGTCTTAACCACTGTGCCACCGACGCACTTCACAAGAATGTATCATGACTAACATCATTTCGATGCGACTTCACAATCAGTTCTGTTTCTAAATATGTTCATCAAAATTTCCCATTCGGTTTCACCTAAGTTCTCAATAAACTCGTAGAATTAGTTTGATTCCTTTGACACTGAGTTCAGTCCATCTCGTGCCTCGTCTTGTAACATAATGTACTCCTCTTTTTCTTGCCTTTCTCTTTCATGTTTCTCATGTCTATTTGAAGAAGACAAGTGAAACACTGATAACAGGTGTTCATGGAGGAGGCATAATCGGTTTTCAAGTTTTAAATGTGTCTGTGTACTTTGTTCTTCTTCACTATGAGTAAAGGTATCAATGGTTTTTCATGTGATGCTTTCTTATCATGACTGTAGAGCAAAGGTTTCACTGAGAAGTAATCATGAATATGAATTTATTTGGATGGAGGTGATGATTACGACAGTCAATGTATAAACGACTGTCATGTTGTATCTGGTGCTCTTGATAGTAGTAAGAATGATGCGTACTGGGTATTGAAGTGACTTCCTTTTCTCTTCTTTGTGCTTTCAAGTGGTAAAGATAGTTTTGTGAGTAAGGGATTTTTGAACCTTGCAAACCTAAGGCATTTATACTGCTCTTGTTACCATGAGGATGTTTAAATACCCCAGGATTCGGGTTTATTCGATCTTTCGCCAATGATAATGAAGTTGTTGGACAAATCACGGGTTTTGGAACGTGTTTAATATTATTGGTGGTATTGTACTCTTTACTAGCGGTGCAGGTTATGGGTTCATCTGTAAAAATTGATCTTGAAATATCACTTTTCTGAGCACATTTGTCACACTTCAATTGAATTGTACGGGGTTTAGGAGTTGGAGTTGTTGAATCGACCTTATTTCTCGTTACATCGTCATCATTCGTAATTACCTTTATTAAATTCCGTTTTATTCACTGTCGTCCAGCTGGTACATTGCTAGTGCATTGTAGATGCTTGCAGTGAATACACTTCCTGTCTCTTTCTGAATATATTGGAATACGACACAGCGTCACAAATAACAGAAAGAAAGGGAGAGGAGGAGAGAAAATATGGAAACTGAGTTTATTCATGTGGACTTTATATATTACATTTTAAATTGGTAACTTTCATAAACAGTTCACATGATAGCTGAATTCCGTGTTTGTCAGCGCCTAATATACAAGTCAAATCGTTTGTGCATTGTGTTTGGAGAAGAGATGTAACAGTGTACAGAAAATGCTGACAAGTGGTAAAAAAAATGCCTACACTACCATCGTTATGCTTGGTTCACTCTATCATTGTTTGGGTTCGGATAAATCTCTGACCATTTATTGTTATCAATCCAGCCAGTGAAGAGCGCTTTGACTCGGTACACAGTTCTAATCAGTCTATTCTAGCTTTATATATACTAGATACCGTTGGCCATAAAATGTCCGCCGACTATATTAGGCTCTGGAGGGTCTTAGAAAGTGATAGTGGTTGCCTTACTTGGCAAGAATGATGTAACTATTGGCCTTCGGAAATTAATACAAGCAAGTACGTGGTCATACGTGCGCTTTATAACAACATTCATCACTGCTCTATAAATGCATTTCGCTCTTCGTGTAGTTACTAGGCGTAGGGGCCTAGGAAAGACCCACAAACGTAAGCAAACGGAAAGGAGGCTTAGAATATTATGGCCTCTCCATAAGACTCAGGCAGGTTTATTTTGTATATTACATCCAACCTATATCAGATCCTAGGTAGCCAGTCTGTGTTTCGGATATGAAGCAGCCATGCTAAGAAGGATGCTAGATTTGGGAAAAATCGATCCGAGAATTCTCAGAATTCTCATGCACAGAGAGACTTAATCACATTACTGTCTTCTGTATTTTAAGCAATGGCTTGGGTGCTAGTATACCCTTTCTATTTCTGTCCATTGGATCAACGACTTTCTTAGATACCCCCTTAAATTACAATAATCAAGGTGAAGTCGTCTACTTTTGGAAGTTCACTTCTCGCACCGAATTGTAGACCAGTGTAATTCTCTACTGGAGTGTGACGTATCATCACCTTGTGTCAATTCATTCAAGGCAAAACTGGACCTCCAATGTCCACGAAATCCGAAGGCCTTAAGCTTAACATACTTAATAATCTGCAAAGTATAAAACCCTTTAGACATTTCATATTTTCTCGCTTGGTACAGATAATATGTAAATAAGAAATCCAAAAAGACAGCATCTAGTTCAAGTAGAAGTAAAGACCTATTTTCCTTTTTAGCCCCACACAACCTCTGTAAAGATGCATCACTTAAATACAGGGGATAATCATGGAACAAAACACAGTTGCACATCAGTTTCATTAAAAGTCATCAGATCCATAAATATATATAAATAAATGCTCTCAACATTGATTTCGTCAATACAATTTGTACATGGAAATATCGGTGTGAGGTTTCATTTCATGCTGTATAATAAATTTTGGTCTATCATTCTATTATGGGCAAGCTGATAATAAAAAACAAGTAGTTCAATTATCTGTCAAGTGAGAACACGGTTTTTACATTGAAGGGATTTACATTCTGACCACTATTTAGTATACTATACAATACTAGTTTATTTCATCAATGTATGAATTTTCTCTCCATTGTCTAAATAATATAATATATTATCTGCTTCATCTGAAGTAAGATAAAATAAAGCCGAAAGCATTCAAAAATAATGAGCGACAAAAGACTGTTTAAAAAATGACACATTAGAGTGAGTCGTGGGACAAAATATCAGACTTTTCAAGCAGAGTATTTTCATTAAGTTGAAGTGGTGTTTATCACAGAAGCTTAGTGAGACAGGCGATATAGAGTTGCTTCAATAGAGGGTGAACAATGATAAATACCTTTCATTTCATAAGAAATAGAGTTCAAAATCCTAGATTCCTGATCTGTGGTTGAGTTCTTCAACTCAAAAGTTTTGAACCTCTATTGTTACAACCTGGGAGAAGTCAAACTTCGCTCATTCATGAGAACTTACGAACTATGGGGGATAGTTAGTACTAGGGAATGTAGTGTTACCTTATATATATATATTAAAATTAATAATAATTGAATAAATAAGAGCAGTACAGGAGTTTATCAATCTTATAACCGTATTTATATATTGGAAGGGAAATGATTGTCGTAAGGTTAGTGACTTTCATCAGCTCTCCGTAGAATAATCTCTGTGTTGTCATACTAGGATATAGATGAAGTCAATATTTACTGTCTTCACATTCGTAAGCACAGTGAGTATAATCTTTAATTATATGGAAGCATTTCACATATTAGCTTCCTCAATTAAAAGCAATAAATACTGAATGAATAGAATTAACTAGGTAGGGAAGTTGATTACTTGTGAACTATCACTTACGTAAATGTTTCGTTGTTGATATGAGCTGACATTGTGATGGAGCCATTTTGTTTATTCATTTTTTGTTAGATGTTCGGAGAATTTCATTGGTTGTGAACTGAACACTGAAATCTTTAGTCATTGATTCAAATGATCTAGGTGGCATGTGAACCTGTGTCCCAGTGTCTACATAATTTCTCTTTTCACCGGTTAACTCTTCAGTTGCTTCTCTTCCTTTTGTTGGATATATTTGACTCTGTGCTGATATGATAGAATAAAGTGTTACCAATACAGAATACTGAAATGATTTCAGACACACCAGATTTCTTATAATATCCATGAATGATAGAAATTAGAATGCATAGGCCATTAAATTCCAGGTCAAATGGCTGAATGACCAGTGAGCTGGCTTCGCAACCTGAACGTCTTGAGTTCGATCACCGGTGAGGTCATCGACACATACTGATGAAGAGTCCCAGACTAGGGTGAAACGACTGTCCAGTACTCTCTGGTTTTCAGTGGTTATCCAAATGATATCAATCCGTGATCAAAGTGGAAACCAATCAAATCCCTGAAAACTAATACTTCAAAACAATGAATACCTTCCATTCTATTCATACTAAAAATGAGAAATCAGCTTCTGCTGATTTCTATAAGTTTATAAGTGTTATCATTGCAAGTCAAAGCCCCACGACCACCGTGAACTAATAGTCTTTGAAATAAATTTCCTGCCTCTTGAATCAAAAATGCTACATCTATGCATTGTTACGCCTTTCAGTTCCCTTGTTTTTATTTTGTCAGTTTAATTATAGAAATAGTAAATGACGCTGTTTTGTCTTTGCTTAACATCAGAACAACGAGGCGAATAAACCAAAATAGTAATAGTACGAATAATAGACAACACCTAAGGTATTTTCAAGGTAACCTCTTATATTCCCTCAAAGTATCTATTTCTGTTCAAAGATCTAACCCGGACTGTTTGGTAAGGGTGTGTCAAATAATTTTCCAATGAATTACATAGAACCAGATCCACTTCTTATTTCATCAGAACAAATCATTTCTAGAGAGAGGGAGAGTCCCTATTGATATTCAGATCGCAATGAAACGGTAAACTTGTCCAGTGTATCTATTATTCTACGTAATAGAGTAGACTAAGTGATCCAGTGACTGCTGATATCTTATGACACCTGACAAAGAAATAAAAACGGTTCCATTGACATGCGTTACTATACTATTCATAACACCTAGAAATAATTGAACACGCATCAGAATGCCACTGAATAAGTGACAGCAAGCTCAGATGCATCTTATATGTGCGTATATGGTTATGTCAAACACGAAATTCAGTTATGTTTGTGACTGTTCTGCTGCCTAACCCTACAACGGGTAGCTGAATTTCACATGAAGAAGCCAGACCGGAATGTCCGAAGGAAATTCGTACATTCACTGAGACCTAAGCCTTTTACAACTTATCATTCTACTAATTACTCAGTTTCTCTGACCACTTCATCTTGAATGGCTTGTTACACAGTCAGTCGAACACAACCATTTATTTTCAAGAGTTGATTTGTAGGGTTTCGATTTGATTCGAGTCTGATCACGAATTGATATCAGTTGTAGAAGTATTGAAAATCATGGAGCACTTGAAAGTCGTTTCCTCCTACTTTGGGACTCTTCGAGAGTACGCAAACACTGGGGCTCGAAACCAAAACCTTTGGGTCACAAGGGAATATTGCCCCTTATTTAATCCATTTGTCTTATGTTTGTAATTGTTTTTACCCTCTAATTGTTGACATTAATTTTATTGGTTATTTATCACTCTGTTGACATGTCAATACTGACTAATTATTGCTAAGAAACGTATCACGACTAGATTGGTAATATTTGTTTTATTGTATTAAGCACACTGTGTAATACTTAGAATAAATCCATAGAAGAGGATCTAATTGAAAAGAAAATATTTCTTCGCCTAATCCTTCTGTATTGTAAATGTTTAAATAGAGATATTTTTCCACACTGAAAATAATAAATCTAACCAAGAGATTACCACATATTCACGTCTTGCATTATTGATTGCAGTGGCGGAAGGTAAGGTAAGCTAGGTGACTGGCTGAGATAGAGAAGGAAGTGATGAGACGATAGATACTCCAGTTGCTTTTCGAATGTTGTTCACAGGAAGTTTAGATTACTTTTGTAAACATGAGCAAAACGCAGACTGACTAAAGTCATTAAGACATCGGATCAATCTGAGTCGAAATACTTTCTTGTCACCCTCAGAGTAGTATCACTAATAATGAGGCATCCGGTCATTGTTAGAGATATGTGAATTCATTTGATCTAATGATCAGAACACTTCAAGTAATCGATAGAAGTATATCACTCCCTAGACTGATGAAGCTAATCCATGCACAAATGCAGCAACACTATTCACTTACACAGTGTGAAACATACACTGATCAATTCACACAATGTCTAAAATTCTGTCTCTCTCTCTCTCTCTCCTTCTCTGTGGTCAACTGACATCTGAACTCCACACATAATATAAAAAATGTAGGCAGCCTATTGAACAAATCATAACTATCTCCAATACAACTAAGTAAAATTTGTGTAGGCATCTGTAAGCTTAACTGAGCTGTAGATTGGTTACAAGATGGCAGACTAGTTGCATGTCTAATCAACAATCGTCATAAAGTATTCAAGTGATGTTTTGTAGGGATTTGATTGGTTCCAGGATTTCATCATGAGCTGACATTATTTAAGGAACCATTGGAAAACCTGGGAGTACTGGACAGATGTTTCGTCCTAGTTTGGGACTCTTCATCATACGCACCCACCGAGATTCATAAAGTACACTGGTATTCGGTTGTTATACAAGTTAAAGAAGTAACGTTTCGTGTTCACACATCAAGTGTGCTGTTTTGGTAATAGATTATTATTCATTGGCGTGTTAATCACAAAGATTGGCAACCACTCACGTGTGTCCGAGTGGTAGGAAAAATTTCTAGTTATCATAAAATGGATCGTCTAGTGTTACACTGTCTAAATCATTCATTGGTGAGCTGACGATGACGATGATGATGATGATGAAGGCCGATGTGTTTAGGGGACTTTGGAACTCCTGTGGAAAACCCTAAGTATAAATTGTCAACAATACACGAAGATTTCATACATTTATTCCCCTTAATGAATTTGAACAAAGCAAGAACTACAGTTTTAGCAGAATAATATGGTACCATCATTTATTTCGTTGGCTACTCATCTGCTGCTTACAGCCTAAATAAATTATGAGGTTTAAGTACAGACATGTTTTAACATATTTGCAAATTTTACATGTTGTCAGTTGACAGAAATTCTCACAATTTGTAAACAGTGCTCAGAAAATTGCGCTTATATAGTTTTCACATAGGCAGTTCAAGTTAAAACAAAATAAATGTATGCAGAAAATGGTAAAGGAGTTCCATAATAAAGATGAGATGTGCGTTAGATGCATAGTGACTAGTAAGTTAGGTAACAATGTACTGAGTTGAGCTCAAATCATAGAAACAAGAGACAAGCAAAATTACAGATTATAAAAGGGAGGGTGAGGTTGAAGACAAAGATTACGTAATCAGATGAGAGAAAAAAAGGCACCCAGTTACCAAGGCAAGGAAAGACTTATAACTGCTTCTTTCTGAACACATAGATCTGGTTTCAAGCGTTTGATAGAAATCGCTTCAGCAAACTTAAGGAGAATCGCCTATTGATAATTTTGAACAACTTTTCGACGTCCACCTCATGATCCGTGTCGAGGAGTTGCCTGGCGATGGCACTGTTTAAAGCATTTGTTCCCTTTTGACGTAAGCTTTTTGGTACGTGTTCAGAAAATCGTAAATATGCCCTTCTTTCTGTTCTTCCTATGTAACTGCTCCTTCAGATACACGTAAATTTGTATATGCAGTTGGAGGTAACATGAGAAAGATATCTATCGATTTTTGATTGCACCAAATAGCAAGTTGTTCGATAGACGGGAACGAGCTTAGCTGCAGGATAGGCTATGGCTAGTGATGTACTCAGCCTTCTGTTGATCATTGCTGCAATGTTTTCACCTTTATAGTCAAGCTGAACGTAGACTGGCTTTTTACCCACTGTGATTTGTTTTACATTTGTGACTTCAGATCTTCCATACTTGTTGATGAAATTTTGAGGATACCCATTTCTCTTCAATATCTTTTCAAGGAACTCAAACTCCTCCTCTAGTTTCTCTAGAGAGCATATTCTCCTCGCTCTATACTAGAGAGTCTTGACTAGACCACGTTTAAAGCTATTTGGACAAAAGCTATTAAAATGCAAGTATTGTCCTTTCCATGTGGGCTTCGATAAATTGACGGTAGTCTTCAAAAGTCAATATGAGAAATACTTTGAGTAGAGAAGATGAGATGTGGAGGAAATGCGATCCAGAAATACTAGTTCTGGATACACTAACATTTCTCGCTCTCTCTCTCTGTTTATTGATTTCTTTACCGAAACTAGTTACCGTTAGTCACTATTCCATGGTTGTTGATAATTTTGTTGCATACTGCATTCAGAGAATGCTAATAATTGTGTGCGAAATAAGGCCCGAATTCTACGGAAACGTTAACAATGATGAGGGACGTGGATAATGAATGTAGGATGAGGAAGTCACCTACTGTGTATAACTGTGTCATATATATATATATATATTTCAAGTCTTACGATTATCCAAATTTTGACAGGTTTATTTTCTGCACTCAAATTAATGCAATTGTGTTTGTTGTTGGATATCAAATTTACATATGCGAATTGATCTTCATTTCCTCTGATGCTTAGTGTTCGATGTGTTTGGAATAGAACACATGCACTTGCCTTCAGGATTTACTGCTTCTTTCTCAATCACCTTGTTTCACTTTCATAGCAAATGTGAGATTTATACTTGAGTATTATTCGACTAGTAGAATTATAACTACTTTTATTATTGTCATTATCGTTTTCGCAATTGTGGACTTTTGTGTTTCACATAGATTACTCTCTCCGTCTGTGGAATGTGATGAGCGAAGTGTTGATATGTATCTGTGGAGGTGCGGAAGGTCAAGATCTGAAGTATTACATGGGGATGTCTTCTTATCAAGTAATCTACTCCTGTCTTCCGGAATGGATCATTGTGTAACGGTTTGGAGACTTAATGCGTTTGAATTGACCACTGCTGTAAACAAATCTTTCAACCATCGTCCTCGTGTAAATACAAGCTTAGTTATGTACTCGTTGCAGTTTGAAGTGTTTTCACTAGAGGTGCTTCTCCCGGCTAGTTGCACGGAACGGTAATTGCAGCCATTGGAATATACTGATTGTCTTTGAAGGACGATATTGTGGAATAATTTCAGGTTGACTCAAACACACGCGTGCGAACATGTGCTTGCATATTTCAGATTCAGCTTATACACCATGTCGATTCGTAGTTCGTAGTAGTCGTAGTAGAGTGAAAAGACTTATGCTGTTGGATATATGGATTTCAACATTTACTTTTACAAGCAATGTTAAGGAAGCATGAGTTGTCAACAAATTCAGGCGCGTTAGTTACTCGCTTATTAGTTTTTAGAGCTACCTGTTCAAGCTGCTGAATAAAGGAGACTTAAGTCAATGCAAGAAATGGCGCGGAATTATGCTCCTGTCTATCTCAAGCACAATACCAAGCCGCTTCATCCTGGAAAGAATCAAACACACCCTGGATGACGAACTTAGACTGGAACAGGCTGGATTCAGGAGAAACAAGTCATGCATCGATCAAATGACGACACTACGTATCATCATGGAACAGAGCTTGGAATGGAAATCAACTCCCTGCCTCGACTTGGTTGACTTTGAGAAGACCTTCGACAGCGTCGATTGAGAGGTGATTTGGCAACAACTTCGCTACTGCGGGGTACCACCAACAATTATACACCTCGTCCAACAGTTGTACGATAATGCTACATGTCAGGTAATCCACAATGGGAAACACACGGAGTCTTCCGAAGTGAAAACTGGAGTGAGATAAGCCGGCTGCCTGCTATCTCCAATGATTTTCGTGATTCCGGTTGACTGGATAGTGTGACAGACAGCAGGCAGGTCAACATGGAGACAGGCATAAAATGCACACGCACAAAATCTTGGAGGATCTGTACTTGGCCGATGATATATATCTGATTTCCCACAAACTGGAAGATATGCAAGTGAAAAGCGATAATTCGGTAGAAGAAGCATCAAAGACAGAGCTTTGTACCACCCTATATTGAGTCTAACTGAAGACTTATGAAACGAATTCATGTATGCACGTTACACCATTGCAGAAACTAATTTCACGTGTGCTTGTGGAATATTTCCCATTGTATCACTGAATGTAGCCTTTCTTTGTTGCATTTGTATTTTTACGCGGTTATACAGCTTTCCTTGGTTTTCGCGTTTCTGAATTTCGATTTCGTCAACAGAATACCTTTCCGGGTTTTCACTTGTACCTCTCAATACAACAAGACTCAAGTGTCTTCACAACTTTCGAAAGTGTTGAAGTTGGTTGACTATCCAAATCCGAACTAAGGGCGAAGTATGCCGATAACTGTTTGTTAAACATTGGAAAGGGTTTCAAGATGGCTTCAACTGTTCAACCATCATTGCCATCTTATGCTGTTGTCTGTAAATCTAAGTGTATATCCATCCACTTCTCAAAATCAATAGCGTTGAGATTGTAATCGACTCTGTCATATGTCTTACGAAAGGATTCTTCGAATCACTGAGGGTAAGGCATTAGGTCAAATTTCAGTTAACTGACCTTTACATCAAGTTGGCTTGTTTTTCGGTGTGTAGCACATTCACAGAAGAGAGATTCGATTTGATTCTCGTTCATGACTGAGATTTACTGAAGCGTGTGAAACATTGAAATTGTTGAGGAGGTCGTCCAGGTAGAAACGTTTTCATTCACGTCATTTGTAGAGGTGCAGTTGATTGATCAAACTATTGTGGACGATGTTTTCAAGACTCCGGATGACACAATGAGTTGAGAGTGGGCAAGATGAATGAGAGGATGCTTATGAAGAGGAAAGACACTTCTGGAGAGAGCATTCTCCTTCCAACATATTGCAATTTTTCACTGATTTGATGAAATCAAACGTAAGTTTAAGAAAAGTTGGGTGGATGCTGAGGTGTTTTGTACTCAGGACGCCCTTGTTTGTCAAATCTTCACCTGACCGATTAAATTGTGATGACACAAAGTCTATCTCGGGCATGAAAGAAATCGCAATGAAAATCAAATAAATTTGAGGGCATTTGTCTGTGTTGATAAGTTAGGGAGTCGTATGACGAATACATCGATATGAATGAGAACAATAAATGGTGGTCGGAATTTCATCCAGCTATAAACATTGTATCACTTTGACTCAAATCACACAAAATTATGTAATGCGTAACCTCATGCCATCAATGTGACGGAATTCTAATCTTGCATTTGTTTTCCTGTTTTATACTGATCGAAACTTCACTTGTTGAAAACACCAGAAGATAATATATTTTGTCTAAATGTTTAGCTGTAAGCCTCAATCGAATTCTACAATGACTAATCGAAACCGGTGATTTGATGGGTGCGTTTTAGCACTAGATGATCGTCATTATCTAACATTAATGAATAAATGACAATTCAGTAAACAGAACAAGTGGCAAATATTTCCCTACATCTTCTAGCCTAGAACTTCATCGTCATCATTAGAAATTGTATGCTGACCTACAGTGTCTAGGTTGACTGTCTGTAAAGATGTAAGCTGCTCAGCCACCCAGACTGTCTGAAACACCATAATGTTACGTTCCGTGATTCGATCACGAATTCTAAGTAGCTGAGCACACAGAATGTGAAATTATAACTGATCGTGCAATATATTCCGTACTACTCGCGACCCGAATGTTGTTCGGACTCGGCTTACCAACTTCACTGCACTCCACTCCAGGTCAGTATCATATATTCGACTTGGAGGATAGTAAACATTAACTGTAGTATCGTCATATCAGTTTGCCTGTCAATACACACTAGAAGGTGCAGTTTATTCGAAGTATTGTTCGACGAAAGATGAAGCGCAATCGTTATCCCATAAGAACTGATGATTTCTACAAATCACCAGTGGAATATATCACCATTATCCTGAATCATTGAAGCCAGTTAATGTGTGCACGACTGAGAAATGTTTGCAAGTTTCCTACTAGACAGGGCTCATTTGTCAGCCACTTTTGGTACTACCACATGTCAGTTAGACAGGAAATTGAGATTTTAAGTAAACTCCTGTCTGGAGATCAGGAGCCAGAAACAAATACAAACAAACCTTCCAACCAGCCTCAAAAATAATGGATATAACCTGGATTCTTGAGACCGACAGGGAACTCATTTAATCTCAGTATTCTAGATAATATTCATCACCGCACAACAGCCAGGATAGATGATGAACACCGGTGGTTTTCAGTGAATGAATAAGAATGGTTTTATAAAACTCATTCAACAGGGATGCTTTGAAAGCATGAGATTCGCACACATTGAATCCACACCTTGGATCCATGCAAATTGTATCTGAATGTACGAAGCACTTTGTGTGAAAATATAATTCACAGTGTTGCAGTCACTATGCTCCTCAGTAAGAATTTGGTAGTGAGTGTTTGCTGAATAAGTTGCTTGTTATTGAGCTGCTTATAAACCGTCTGTGTTATTTCTCGTGCTACTAACAGTGCTGTGGCTGATACTGACGCTGCTACTGTCAAATTGCATGAGACAATTTGAGGAATTGAAACATTTCATTCCATCATTTTTACCACACATTCTGGTGATACACAGAAATATCTGCCAACAACCATTTTATGTCCAATAACCTCCCTAATGAATCTTCATTCTACCAAACGATCTACAGGGTATATTGACGTTTCAGGTCACCTGAGAATAAGTTTATTTGATTGATGTGAGTGAGTAAGGGATATTGCTGGTAACACGCAGTAGGGCTTGTTTACTAATCGGATCGAAGTAATATAAACAAGGGGTAGTCGTTTTGTTCACCTCGTTCTGAACTCATCATAAAGTGTGGCGATGTTCTACTCAGCTCGGAGAGGCAAAACAGTTGGAACCACTCGATTTGTGGCTAGATACTCGGGCCAACTGATAATAAACTGTGAATAAAATTTGCCACCTGCAATTGACAAGGTCGGACCTCAAATTTCACTACAAACTACACTGAAAACAGAAATTATTCGGAAAGCAATGTGAGCTTGCCTGAAACTACCCATGACAACAATCTGGAAGGTAAGTATAAATGCGTGATGATACATGACACTGGATGGTGAGTGTGTCACAGTGTAAAGTATCGTGGAATGTTCCCTACGAAAGTGAACTGCAGTGGAATTTGAAGTTGAATTCTGTTAAATGCAGATGGAAAATTTTATTCACACTTTGTTGGCTGTAATCAGACGATGAGAAGCAAAGGTCATAAATGATGGTGTCATTTTATTCTGCAAAAGCTGTTGTTCTTGCTTTATTCAAATTCTTAAAGAGGAATAAATGTTTACACTTAGTTACATTTACTTGGCCCTCATTTGACTCCTCGATCTGCGTAGAACATCGCCACACATTGTGATTATTTCAGAACTAAATGAACAAAACGACTACCCATTGTTTGCCTCGCATTGATCTGGTTAGCAAGCAAGAACTACAGCGTGATATCCTATTTTAAATGGGGGAGACTCTTTTCAGGCGGCTTTCTCTTAAGCTTTGCATTATTATGTACATATGGTTTCCGAGAAACTTTGTCTCCTGAGGGATCTCAATCAGTGGTGTGAACAGTTAAAATGATATTTGTGAAATGCAAAACAATGTTTGTGATGATAAATGGGTGGCGTAATGTATGCCAGTTCATAGAATTTTTAGATGTTAGAAAGTAATGTAAAACCAATAGGACTAATAGGTTTAGTAGGCAACTGAAATATTACTTAACATGTCGAGAATTTCGATAAGGTAAATTTTAACATTAAAGAATAAAAAGAAGCGGATGAAGAGATCAGAATTTATTCACAAGCTGACATCAGTGATGGAAGCTTTGGAAGACTTTGTAGTACGTGACAGGTCTTATATAAAAGTTCACCACTGCTAAGCAATACTCAGACTGCACCCAAATAACAAACCTCAATTTTCCCTATCATCTGACATCAATCAATCGATCTTGTCATATTTATATATACTAATCTTTAACATTTACGTATCCAAGATTAACAAAGGCTTCCTTCTGAATGCGTAAATTCGGCCTTAGTCGTTCAATGCCAATCGCTACATTGATAAGGAACAAAGTAGCAAAATTGGTTGTCAATGTGGTAGATCAGTGGTTCACTTGTTTTAGATTGTCACATGATCATGGGCTGATGGCCTATTCATATCGTTATCATTTCAGAGAAATATACAGAGATTCCACTGCAACGAAACTGAAGTTCACCGTTCAAGACAGTGGAGTCATCCACCAATCCATTGTCTATGGGTAACATTCTAAAAGTCTAGTGCTATGCATATTTGAGTTAAACATGAGGAAGGTGTAACTGAAAGCTATACTGTTCACTCATATAACGTGTTTCAGTTATAACTGAGGAATTGACAACTTCACAGATCATTTCTCAGTCTTGTGAAGGTGTGCAAGTGTAATTCCATATGGCCATAAATGGTATTCATTAGGCATTGAAGACGTCGACCTACTCATACTGTCAGCTAAACATTAAATTCACACTAAAATTCTAAAATGGATCTACGCCTTTGGAAATTAGCCATTTAGCCAACTGGAAAGCAAATGATTTTCAAGCCGATTCGTACATATACAAATTTATTCAACAAGACAATTACTCCTCGTTAGACTTGATAATCGTTGGATTTGATCGACTGACACTTGAGTCACGTGATTTCCCATTATAAATAAACAACAAACCAGTCACATTTAATAATTCACACTCACTACGATATGTTTTGTTAATTAATTAGTTAATTAATTAAAGCCTACTCATCACTGTATTCATGCTATCCAACTTTACACTGAGAAGAACACAAAGTGCAGAATACACGGATAATTATAACAAAAATGACTCAGTGATACAATTTGCACAACCGGATAGTATTATTGCTACAGATATACCAGGAGATGCGATAACAAAAGTCAGACATAGAGGCATCAAGCCAGCGTCTGTTGAGATTAGAGTTAAGTTTACCTGGTTTAAATGTCGGTGATAGGCTGAAGACATGTGAATTCAATAATAACCATGCACACTCATACATTAAATGCTCATGTAATTTAGCGTCTTGTTGGGGTAGCAGCAGTAACCATATCTCAGGAAGAAACTTCAATCGTAATTCTAAATCTGAAGTTGACGGAAGCATTATGATACCGTTAGAAAATTTAAATAAAAACGACAATGAACAATGGATTAAGACAGACGATAAAAAGCAGCCTGAAAATGGTGAAATATGGTTTCGGACAACTTCCTCTCGGTTTCAAATTAGTGTTATTTTAAGAAGAAATAAATGTGACAGTCGTCGTGGTCAACACCACGAAGGCGAGAAACATAAGGCCTTATTCAACACTGAACATGTATCAAAATGTTCAGTTTACTTGACGTCAGACTTTGTCTTTTCATCATCATCCTCATCATCATCGTCATCATCAACTACAACACTGTCTTCGGAACACCACTGAATAGTTGTCATTACTAGTATTATTGGGATTCGGGTGAATTAAAACATCCCATTACTATTAGAGGAAGTTTTCTATTGCTGAGTAATGATACTCTGAGAATTTATCTGAGTATATTCGGAGCAAAGCAGTGTAAACCAGTATGGTCTAGAGATGATTTGTTGGAGCTGGAACAAACTTGTCAATACAAACTGATCAAAAGAGACCAGAGCGCATTGAATTTCAACAAGGAAAGAGCACACAGTTTT
The DNA here is from genome assembly GCA_944472135.2 of Trichobilharzia regenti. Classification (NCBI taxonomy): domain Eukaryota; kingdom Metazoa; phylum Platyhelminthes; class Trematoda; order Strigeidida; family Schistosomatidae; genus Trichobilharzia; species Trichobilharzia regenti. The sequence goes on along the minus strand of OX235270.1, from coordinate 71,412,925 downwards.
GACAATATTCGAGAATTTAACAAACGACATTTTGATGAAGCGTTGACAGTGTCAGAATCAAAAAGTGATCACGTGAGAGGTTGGTTAATTAGCGCGTTATCGATCAAGTGATAGTTTTCCACTTAGTTTACCTGCAGATTTTCACATAAACATAAATTGTGAAGCAGTTCAGACAACCATCGCTTCCGATTTGTGATTTAACAAATTTACACATATGGCATAGACTTTTGCTTTGTAATACTCTAGAAATAATAATATTCATACTTTGATTATAAATTAATATCTCCTAAGTTAATTGTGGAGATTGCTAATCAAAGGCACTTGCTCTTTCTGCTTTCACTCAACCTTATCAAAATACCTTCACAAAATAAGTGAGGAGTACACTCTACGTCTTCTAACGTAAATCTACCATTGGTCATCTCTTAGAAACACAGACATTCGGATGAATGTGTACTACATGATCGGTGTTTATTTTATTACTTTTCTCGTCTTTCATGATCTACATTTTAATTCCATTTATGCTGTTTACGAATGGAGCCATGAAATGTTAGTTTTTTCACTGCAGTATGTCAGTGGTCAACTTGTTTTAGATTGTCAGTAAATGGTAATTGTCTGATGGTGCTGTGCTATGATCATTTCAGAGGAATGTACAGGAATTCCAATGCTAGGAAAGTGAAGTTTATCAGATAAACTTCTTCCTTGAGGCTGTTGAAATTGTTTGGATGCGTCAAAACACTATATATGTATATACATACGTCATACTTTTGTGTGTGCTGGCTGTTAGTCAATATTTGTTGGCAGTAATTTACGTCAATATTTATGTCCTTAATATTGGTCGTGACAAAAATGATAACTAAGGCTTTGCGTAGGCGGATACAGTTAACATATAGATGATCTGACATTCAAGAAAGAGCCACAAAGAGATACAAGGTTAACTGTGTGCGTGAAACAACTATTCAGACGACTGTGTTTTTCTCCAAACAACAATCTATAATATGTACATGAAAATCTATAAATATGCGTTTATTTCCATAATAAAACGATCTGTTGCCTGAACCTTGCATTCTGTTTTTACAATAATACTGTGAGTAGTCAGGTACGAATGTATACGTTTATTTTCATCGGTTTAGTATCAGTCCTGTCAATCAAATCAGAACACAAAACTCCCACAATTTTCTACTACTAACAAGAATCCCCTTGAATTTCCAGCTGACAATTTCAAGGATTATCAGCTAGGTTAGTGAGTCCTGTGTCTTGTCATCCAACTACTTCAAAACATGTCATAATGTCAAACAAGGCAGTATTTCAATAGAAACAGGTCACTCTGGCTCAATGAATATCATGAAAACAGTGGATTTTTAGTATATATTAGGCGTATTTTTATCTTTCGGAATGTCATTGTGACACTGACGGTGAATTCTAAGGAAACTCAAAGTATTTCTCATATTTTTTCACTCGGCGTTCTTGATATCACACTAGTGGAGCTAATGGACAAAATTTTGTCAAAATTGTTCACTTTTTATTTTTATTTTATGAAAGTATTCTGGTTGTAGGCATCTGATGAGCACCAACGAAACAAAATGAATCCAGATTATTCTGAGCCAGTGTTTTTTCTTTCTTTGTTCAAATTTATGATAGGAAATCCTATTGCTACTTCATTCAAGTTTCTGAATCAATTGGTGACCCTATGCTGCAGAATATCACGCAAAGTTGCTCGACTGAAATTTTATGATTAATGTCCACGCACTTGCTGTTTCCCTTGTCAGCTTATGAAAACCCTTCGTTCTTGTAAACTTCCTACTCCCTTGAAATATCTCAGGTGCTTAACAAAATCCAATATTAAATCGACGAAACGGCTGATTACGAAGCTGATAACAGAAGCTAGCTCTTTTGAAAACACTGTCAATGATTTAAACATCGTATGCAGAGTCGAATTCATAAATTTCATTCCAGATATTCAAAATGTAATAAGTGAAAACTTTTTCATGACTCTATCGAAGAAATTAGTGAAAGAACAAATATGTGAAGGCTTCCCGAAATCCCCCAAAAATATGTTATCAATCAGTCAAGTGTGAAGCTAAATCAAACTGAAATTGAGGCACTTTCACTCGGTTTCAAGTTCCATGTACCGAGAAAATTTGCGAATTAAATTGACAAAGAAGGCCAGTTCGAGGATTAAATCAACCAGTCAACCGACTTACATCCCTTTAGTGAGGATGAGAAAGGTTGGTTCAAATCAAGACTAGTTGATATCTCTAACCAGTTTCTATGCTCACCAATTCAAGAGTCTAGAATCATGACGAAAGAACACCGAAAAGCAATTAAACGTCTGCACAGCAATGAAGATATCGTCATACTGCGACCAGACGAAAATTCAGGCGTGGTAGTGATGAACAAGGTTGAATATATCGAAAAAATGGAGTTCATTCTGAATGATACATCGAAATGTAAGATTGATAACTACAAGAAGGATATGACGGATTCGACAGAAAAGAAAGTCACGAAAGTACTCAGAGAGCTATTGAAAAAGAAAATGATTGACAATCATACGTACAATGAGTTAAAACCCGCGAGATCTCGTCTACCTTACTTGTATGGTCTGCCGAAGATACATAAAAGGATACTTAAAATAGTCGTGACTAGTAGGGTGCAGCAGGTCGTGTGTGAGAACAAATACTCACCGAAGACATTGGCTAGGTGTCGCGCTATATCGTAAATTTGCAGAAGATAGAATTCATGGGCCATTGGATCAGGCCCCAGTGGCTTAATGGTCTACGAGCTCGCCTTGTAACCAGAAGGTGTGGGTGCGTACTGTGAAGAGCCCCAAACTAGGACGAAACAGCTGTCCAGTACTTCCAGGTTTTCCAATGGTTCTCTAACCAATGTCAACCCATGATGAAATCCTGTGACCAATTATTATTATATCCTTTAATTCCTAGAGGAACATAGGGCTTCAGCCACGCGTCTCCATTGCCTTCGGTTTTCTGACAACTTTTTCACCCCGCTCCAGGTCTGCCCACATGCTTTCATCTCCTCTTCACATGACCTCCTCCAAGTCATCCCACCCTTACACTAACGACCAACTTGCCGCCTCCCTTCTGAGTTCCACTCGAGCGATGGCTTGTCTACTGATCTACTGATTTCACTTGATGGCTTCCTCAGAGTATGTATGACCAACCAATCCAACTCCATTTCTTCCTGCCTATTTGTTTCACAATCGGTTCCTGCTTGGTTAGCTCATTGCCAGAGATCTCTGTTGCTGATCTTTTCTGGCGGCCATCTGATCTTGAGAATTGCGCGAAGACAACTGTTAATGAAGGTCTGAAGTTTGTTTGAGGTGCTCTCCATGACGCGATGGCCAAGTCTCTGATCCCTATAGTAGCACTGACTGACCTCACATTGGAGTTGAAAATCCGGATGTTATTTTTGATGCTGAGTAGGGCTGTTGACCTGCACACAGACTTAAGAGTAGTGAAAGCTTGTCTTGCTTTTCCGATTCTGACTTTGATATCCTCGTCAGTTCCGCCCGCCTGTAGTTAAAACGATGCTTCCCAGGTAGGCCAGTGAAGGAGGTTGTTTCTTTCAGGTTCCTCCCATTTATGCTGGCTGATCGCTGTCTGTTGTTGTTGTTGCTGTTGCTGTTGGCCGGGAATCTTCATCACCTCTGTTTTATCTATGTTCACCTGAAGTCAAATCTTCTCTGGATGCTTCTTCTGCCAACTTGTTGCTTTTCACTTGCATATCTTCCAGTTTGTGGGGAATCAGACATATATCATCGGCGAAGTCCACATCCTCCAAGTTCTCTTCTTGTGTGAGTCCATTTCATGCCTGTTCCCTCGTTGGCCGTTGTCTGTCTGTCTCATTATCCAATCTACTGCAATCAGGAAGATCATTGGCGATAGTAGACAGCCTTGCCTCACTCCCGTCCTCACTTTGAAATCTTCCGTAAGTTTCCCGTTGTGGATTACTTGGCATTCAGCATTGTCGTATAGCTGTTGGAAGATATGTATAATTGTCGATGGCACCCCGTGGTAGTGAAGTAGTTGCCAAATGACCTCTCGATCAACGCTGCACTATCGAAGGCCTTCTCGAAGTCGATGAAGTTGAGTGAGGTGGAGAGGTGACTGACATTCCAAGGTTGTTCGATGATGATCCGTAGAGTGGCGATTTGATCAATACAGTTTTACATCTAGGGCTTGTTTGATTATCTCCAGGATGGTGCGGCTTAGTATTTTGCTTGGGATGGACAGGAGCATAATTCCGCGCCAATTTTGCATTGACTTAAGTCTTCTTTCTTCGAAAGTTCGAATAAGTATCCTTTCTTCGAATCCTCTGGTACTTTGCCCTCTTTTCACACCTTCTGCAGTAATGGCGTCATCAAGTCCACTGTTGTCTCTGGGTCCATTTTCAAAGCTTCTGCTGGGATTCCATCTGGTCCTGGTGCTTTCCCAGCTTTTAGCATCTTGATTGCATTCAAGATTTCTGATTTCGTTGGAGGGTCGATGTTCACTGGTAGATCTGCTTCCGTTGTTGGTATTGTTGGGCGCGTTGTAGGTGGCGGCCGATTTAGAATTCTTTTGAAGTGATCATCCCAGTGTTTTCTTTGCTCTACTTCTATGGTGGTTGACCTTGCATTGTCATCCTTTACTGGCTTAATCTGTGTCGAACTTTTGCCCGATAGGTGTCTAGTTGTTTGGTAGAGTGTGGAGAGGTCTCCTTTGCATGCATTGCAGCTCGTTCTGCTTCACTTGCCGTGGCTTCATAATATTTTCTTTTGTTTTCTCTGGCACTCTTCTTCACTTTTTTGTTCAGCGTATTGTAGCTTGCATTCAACTCCTGTTTTTGTTGCTCATCGGTGCATTGGATAATCTTCTGTTTCACTGTCCTTCTCTCTTCTATTAGCTTCCAAGTGTCCGTAGTGAGCCACTGTTTGTCCTGCCTCTCCTGTCTTCTTTCTGCCTAGAACTCCCATGCAGGTTTGCCTCCACACCGTTTTCAAGTTGTCCCAGTGCTTTTCGACGCCGACCTCTTCGTTAGTGTTGATTTGTGTCTTGGCTTTGTCCCTCATGCTTGCAATGAAGATGTCTTTTGTAGCCTCGTCCTTCAGTATTTGAGTGTTGAACTTGGCTTGTGGTCTATATGCAGCTGCTGATTCCCTGAAAGCATTTTATTTGATTTGGACTGTCCCTTGTAAGAGATAGTGATCTGAGCCAACGTCTGCTCCTCTTCTTACTTTTGTGTCCAGTAGGCTGCGCCTCCACTTCCTTGAGCAACATTGAGATGAAGTCAATTTGGTTTTTGGTTTGCCCGTCTGGTGACACCCATGTAGCCTTGTGGATATCTTTGTGTTTGTATATGCTGCCACCAATCACTAGTTCGTTGAAGGCGCAGAAGTCGGCGAAGAGTCCTCCATTTTCATTCAGTTCTCCGAGAGCTTCTCTACCCATGATGAGTTCCCTTCCTGTGTTGTCTGGTCCCAGTTTGGCGTTCATGTCTCCCATTAGTATTTTAATGTCACCAGCTGGAGTATTGTCCATTGTTGCCTGTAGTTGTCTGTAGAATTCCCCTTTCTTTTCGAGGTGTGCGTTGTTTGTGGGTGCATAACACTGTATAATTGACACTTTCCTTCCTTTGGAGTTGAATCTGGCGGTAATTATCCTGGACCAGATCGCCTCCCATTGCATTAAGGCCTTCGTTGCCGTCGGTGACATCATGGTAGTCACGCCTTCAGTGTGCGTGTGGTTATCTTCTGTGCTACCCGAGTAGATCACTGACTCATCCGTTGACGATTTGGTGAGTCCGTTCCCGTTCCATCTGCTTTCACATATTCCCAGTACTTGGATTCTGTATCTTTTCATCTCGTTGGCGATCTGGGCAGCTTTGCCAATCTCTTACATGGTGCGGACGTTCCATATCCCCACACAGACTTTTGCTTTTGGCGCCAAGAGATTCATCGTGCAGAAGTTTCTGAGGAAATTTGTTTACAGGGTGGGGTTGCTAGCCTTACGCCTGAGAAAGCAATTGTCACATTAAGATAAAGTTTAGAGAGAAACGACCTTGTGTGTTGCTCCCCCACATAATTTATAAATCCCGTTAGAATACAGCACTTTGGTTCAACTATGGAATTTTAAGCGTGTGATATCGGTAGCGAAAATTTAGCAGGCCGGCTATTGATATCATGGGATCCAACGTCGGAGGATGTGCATGGTCTGAGGGAGTCCTAACCACTGTGCTACCGACAGACGTTGATATATACATATATATATATATATATATATACATAGAGAGAGAGACTGGAAGTAAGTGACGTGTCGCCAAGTTATTCAATAGACAGGATTATTGAGTGACTTAGTATTTGGATACATTTATTTTAACGTATCTGAGTGGCCTAGAAACATGTCGTTTGCGATTAATCTAAAGTTACGAAGCCCTAGACATCTTTGAACTGAATAGTAGTCACTTGAAGACGATTCATAGATCAGCGACACCAAATAGTTTGGCTTTGTCATACATGGATTGTTTCCCTACCATTTTTAAAATCGTTTATGTCACTGGTAGGTAGGTATTCGGTAGTGGGTTTTGGTGAACTGTCAACCTGTCAGACCTTCCTCACGGTGTAATCACCTTTCCAATGTGACTGATAGAACCACCTTCCTGTTTGGAATCCAGGTTTAAATAGGTAACACGATAAAAGTGATTTAGTTAATACAGATTTTGGGACGACGAAATCGTCTCATCTAGACTGCTGTGTTTTCCTATCACATTTCAAGATTTTACAAAAAATATGAACAGTTTCCTAACTACTCACAATAGTCTGACAACTTCAGTCACACACGGTATCCTCATACATATAGTAGTGGCTTGAAGCGAAATTTGTACCAGATGTTTCTTTCTGTTGACAACATGTTAGCCGGATGTGCTCAAGTGAAAGAAAATGTCGAAATGCAGCTAAATGAAAATCCTAATCGAAAACGCACATATATACTGTGGATTCTAATGCTTGGTAATATTAAATGTGCAATGAAATACCAATGCGTTTGTACAAGAAGATTGTATACGGAGATGTACATTGAGCTTTGGGAGACAACAGCATGAAATATAAAGAAACGCCTTTTCTTATCACTCTTCTATTTATTTATTTATTTACATGCATTTGGAATTTATTGTTAGTTATTTTAATGTGAAGTGAGTAAACTTGTAAATAAAGTACTACATGCTCAGTAAAAAAGGCGCAATTTCTATAGTAGTTTTGCAAAGTTACAAACATTTCCCGACCCACAAATATTCTCTGTAAATTTACTTCTAACACAACGAGCACATTAACACTAACTAAGCATAATGATGAGCACTAACCAATATTGAGGTGAAAATACAAATTTCTGATTAAGTTAGCCAATGTGTTGACCAATGAAAGCAAATCGTCCGACTGTTAATTTTTAGACAGAAATTTTCCCTAAAGTTAATCAACTTACTGGTGAATGAGTAATAAGATTTTCACTCACACACTGTACGTGAACAATGTGAAGTTTCATTCCCATGAATAGGGAAGGATGTAATTCGATATAAACTATAATACTGCTTGCTTTAAAATCACTTGCTTTCTCCATGAGTTTCTTGAGGCTTTCAAATACGATTTTCATTGAGTGGTGGTGATAAGTAAAACCCAAGGGGAAACAGGAGGTTATCATACTCTGACTAACTCCTAATGTCTAATACTCAACAAACGCAGTTGACTTTAGATCAAAGCTGAAGTCTTGGGAGAAGGGAGGAAGGGTTGGTTACCTTTCGCTCTTTCACAACACTCTTCTGTTCTGTTCTGTTCTGTTACACTTTAAAACTATTTTCCTCTGGATTATGTTCAAGGCTTGTTTCTCTGTGTTGCTTTATTCATTCAAAATAACTACAAGCATTCAGTGATCAATTTCAAATAATATTAAGTTGTATCACTAATTTATTTCTGCTTAGCTATGGATATGAACCACGTTCACCTTACTGAACAGTTGTCTTTCATTCGAAAAAAAACTTCGATTAGTGTTTTCAACTGAGTTCATTTAGAAGTAAAACTGGGTGAACTATGAATGCATTTGTATTTTCTAGGTATTTTTTCAGAAACGCGCGAACTTTGAAAATGGAGTTAATTTTCACGCTCTTGTTTATAATTGGATTTTGTTGTGTTATACGCTTCAAAAGTCCACAGATTTAACTTTAAATCAGTTTATTCTGGTCGAAGTTAGTTCACGTTTCAGATCTGAGTCTATGAATTATAGGAAGTGTTCTTATATTATAATAGCTACATATATCTATCTTTGTGCACTCATTAGCTTTTATCACTAATTTACAAAGGTTATATATATATATATATTTGAAGTTGTATTTAACTTTTCCTGGTTCGTTTTAAATAAAATGCCTATCAAATGAAACCGCTGTGGAAGGGCTATGTGCCAGTTTCCAGTGGATGAGGGAATGCAGTGTGATAACTGCAAGAGATGGTTTCACAGTATGTGCACGAACCTTACTCCAGCAGCATACAAACGCTGCTGCAAACCTCTAGCGAACTGGTTATGCAACGACTGCTGTAGTACAACTAAACTCCGTATTACAGAAGCCATAGCTACTCTTAGTGGGGCTTTAAAGCTCATGGACTGCAAGCGTCCTCCACCACAGAAGAATACTGACTATTGCTCAGATAGCGATGACGTCACTAGCGTCATTGACAAAACAGCACATGTCCCAGATGCGACCTTGCCAATAAGTGAGTGCTCTACAGCACAGAAGAACACCCACCATATTAAAGACACCCAGGTCGCCCCCACGATACTGGATGAGCTCTCCAGTGACAGTAATGGAAAGACTGCCGTGAAGAAGTGGCGTACTAGGGGTCGAAAACCTGCAGCTCCAGTCGCCCAGGGACTGGCGGAACAAGCCTCATCCACACCGGTGAGCAGCAGACAGACGAACCCCACTAAGATTAGCGAGGAGGACGCCAATGAATGGCGCACCGTAGTCTCTCGCAAAAAGCGAGATAAGGATAACACTTCGGCCACACCGCCCAAGAAGGATAGAAACACACTTACGCCTCAGGGCAAGAAAGTCACGGAAAGCAAACCCGATCTCTCTGATAGGTCTCTCATTCTCCACAAAGTGGAGGAGTCACTGGCTCTCGACCCTAAGACCAGATTCGAGCATGACCTTAACTTGGTCAAACCCCTTTTAGACAAGCTACTGCCACAAACAGTATCAGGCATTACTATACACAGCGTATACAGAATAGGTCAAAAGCCTGACCCTACAGTAAGTGAACCTGTACGTCTCCTCAAAGTCGTACTAAACTCTAAAGCGGAGAGGGACGCTATTCTAAGCAACTCTCATATTCTCAAAGGATCAGGGATATATGTCCGCGCTGACTTAAGCCTAGCAGACCGTGTCAAAAGACAGGCTGCGGCACTCGAATTAAGTGAGCGACGCTGGAACGGTGAGAAGAACCTTAATATTAAGGGTTTTCGGGTTGTCCGAGTTCGCAGTTTAATGATCCCGAAACCTCTGTGGGTAGGCCGGGGAAGCACCAATCTGAATTAACAGTCTGCTACACAAACGCCCGCAGCCTGTTAAATAAAAGGACAACGAAGTTAACCTGCCAAACTTCGAAGTGCACAGGGTAGACCGACTAAACCGCAAAGGAGGGGGCGTAGTCATCTACCTCAAGAAAGGCTTAACCGTGCGTAGTATCGAAGCACTCGCCCACGAAAGTGAGTCGTGCGAACTTCTACGCTGCAGACTTAAATGCATAGGTCAAGACATTGACCTCATTGCTGTGTACCGCAGTCCTGACTGCAGTGCAGACGACTTCCTAATAGAGAAGCTAGGCTCCTGGACTTCAAAATGTCGAAGTCTCGTAGTCGGTGACTTCAACGCCCCAACAGTTGACTGGTCGAGCCTAACAACTCCATCTTCAGTCAACTCCTTTGACCATAAACTGCTAGAATCTAGTATATCGCTAGCCCTAGTCCAACATATCATTAAGCCCACGCGCTATGACTCACAGCACTCCTCATCAACTCTGGACCTAGTGTTCTCACACGGTGAGGATGTGGATCTCATACAACATCTTCCTCCGTTAGGAAGAAGTGACCATGCTGTGCTCACTTTCAAGTTCACAGCAACGGCAGCAAGGGCCAAAACCCCAGCTCAACCAAACGTTTGGAAAGCTGATATAAATGCGATCGTCTCAGCAGCCAACTCAGTAAACTGGTACATCAATCCAGAGTCTTAAGTAGAAGCCGCATGGAACCAATTTAAGCAACTTTACGCCCAAGTAACTGTACCCTTCATCCCTTGGTCTGTTCCAAAGGGTCGGAAACATTCCCCCCCTTGGATAAACCGGGAGATTCGTAAGTTACTCAGACGTAAACGCAAATGTTGGAACCTGTTTGCAACACTTGAGACTTCTGAGACCAGGGAATTATATACTACTGCTAGAAATAAAGCTATCGCAGAAATCCGCCAATCAAGGATGAAGTTCGAGACACACCTGGCTCAAAATGCAAAGGCACAACCTAAGAAAATTTTGTCGTACTTGAATTTCAGGAATAAAACACCCAATGGTGTCCCAAACCTGATAATTGACAAAGATACAATCGAAGAAGATCAAGAAAAAGCAGTAGCAATGGCAAACTACTTCTCCCAAGTCTTCACTCAGGATTCATCACTGCCTATAGGATCAGCCCTGGCTGCATCAGAAGAACATGGGATAGATTCCGTTGACATCGACCAAGGCACCGTGCTCAACTTCTTAATGAAGCTAGATGCAGGAAAATCAATGGGTCCTGACAGTCTTCATCCAACCGACCAATAAATCTGAAATCTAAACATAAACAGCATTATTTAATCAGTCAATGTTTATTTATTTTTTTTATTGTGATCACTTTTCGGCTTTTGACTGTTGTTGTCATGAAAATATTTCAAAGAAAAAAGTAATGACTACTCAAGTTTTAACCAGGGTGGACGATGGAAGAGGTGTAAAGATTAGAAAGACGGTGGAGGTCATGACCTGTCTAGAAATAGTTGTCAATGCTATTCAACGCATGAGTGAATTCAAATAATTCTTTCTATTGAACTTACTTAATCAGTTGAAAAGTTGACTGAGTCGATTTTGACTATTTCACTTACTTAATACATAACTGCAGTACACTTATTCGGCTGACCTTATACACTGACTAACACTGACACCTACTTTCGGACAAGTCATCACTAACACCGTCTTCTTAATCTCTACTGCCCAGCCACACTCGACCCTAATTAAAATTTGAGTATTCATCACATTTTTTGAAATACTTTCATGACATAAGCAACAAGCCTAATTACTTTTTATTTTTTTATTTTTGACAAACATAATGTGCACATAATGTACACCGTAAAGAGAATGAATTCGTCAAAAAGAAACTAATCACTCCTTTCATGTCTTAAATAGAATCAGAATGTATGTATGCTGTTTAGATTTCAACGAGTTTGCTAAACTGCACAAACAAACACTTATCAAACACTTTATTCTCGTATAAAAATATATTGGAAATTAAAATGACTCTGTATTATCATATTTTTCTGCATAGGTGTATTAATTCAAATCATAATGACAGTCACCAACATAATAATCCAGAATTGTGAGCTGACCTAGAATATTAGCCATTACCAGTATCCGTGGTTTTTAAATACTATCGACTTTTTCAGATAAATGGAATTACAGTTGAAGCAGTATTGTTCATTTTCATAGTAAGCATAGAAATGCAGTATTAATAAATAGGATATCGAAAAAAATTAAGGCAATGTCTACAAGAGATTAGCATCTTTAAAGCCTAGAGGGCGAAAGTAACGAAAGCGTCTTAACCAACTTCTTCTTTTGGATATATTCCATACATAAGTTAGGCTGCTCAATGTAGATTTCAACAGTCTCCTCAATATGTTGTAGATGAACTCTTAAGGTGAAGTTAAGATTAGTTGGTATGCGTCAGATGACAATTTAGGCCTTCTTCACAACAATTCTGTGTTCTGCATCTACGAGATGTTACAGAATAGAATTATGAATAGACTTAGAAGGGAGATTGCTATTGAACTGGAAAACCACCTTCCAAAACGCTGAGTTCACTGCTACTGGAACTTCAGAGTTAACAAAAAATAAACTTACTCACTCAAGTGCTCAAGTAAGACGCACGACGCTGATTGGTGAAAGCCAACGGAAAGCCAGTTGGCCGACATATATATACTTTTTTCCTAATGGAAGCGAGAACAAGCATACGGACGTGAAATGTTCACATGATATTCCAGACTGACTGGTAATGAACTCAGACTGCAGAAGGTATTAGGAACTATGAAAATATTCATCACGAAATACATATTTTTCACAACGAAGACTTGGAGTGCCTGGAAGTGGCATGTAGGAAAGCCTGTATAGACATTTCGGGACAAGAAATAGTTTAATATGGACACCTGATAACTAGTAGAAGAGACAAGAAAACGCCTGACTAATCAATTCAAAGGGCATCTGTATCGACCATCAACAATACCACCACAGAACCATGAGTGGACACATAGGTATTAGACCGCATAAAGTTTCTGAAAGCGGTAGGACTAGATGAAAGCCCCAAGAAGGTCCACTGAACAAACTGAGAGGCATCAGAAAACATGATTATAATACTACTGAAGAAGCTGTGGAAAACAAGAGAGGTGCTTGTCGACTGCAGGGAAGGCTGTCTTGTTCAACTCTCCCTAAATTGCTACTTGAGCCTATGCAAGAAGTGGTGTCACATCATATTCCTGTCCACCAAAACACAGAATATTCAGTTGGATCATCCTGGAAAGGTTGAAAGAAGTCTTAGGTGGAAAACGTCGCTCGAAACATTCTGAATTCAAGATACACACGTAATGTAAGCACTCAGTCACATCAGTGTGAATCATCGTCGAAAAACACCTAGGATAGCAGTCAACGCTTCACACCAACTATACTTACTTTGAAAAGACCTTAGATGATGTTGACTGCTAGGTAAATCGGTAACTATTCCAAAATTTTGTCAAGTAGTACCACATATCGAGTAATTCAGGACAGAAGACTCAGTGAAGCGTTTGAAGTGAAGACAGTGGCAAGTCAGGAGTCCCTACTATCATCGATGATATCGTTGATTGTGGTGGACTGAATCATGTGGTGTACCATAGAGAATGAGGAGATGGGCATGCGTTGGACTGACGAAAATATACCTGAAAGTCTGTGTCTGGTGGCATGGAACCTGAAAGATTTATGAGAGGAAACCAACAAGCTAACAGGAGGGACGGCGAAAACAGGACTTCAAATGACCATAGAAGAGACAGACACGTTGGAGATAACCAAAGCTGAAATGATCAGACAAAACGGATAAACAATAAGCCAATCTAACAGTTAGCAGACTAACTACCAACCCGTTGCCCAACAAGTATGCAGGAAGAAACTGAAATGGCTTAGACAAGCGGTGATAACACCGTCAAGGATCATCACACCTCAGATCTCAGAGACCCGACCGAAAGCTGCTACCTTGACGTGGTGGTCGGGCTTGAACACCGCAATGACCTAATCAAGCTATACTGGCTGAGACTTATGTCTCTTGAGGTTCTACCATGCCAGGCAGGTTGTTTGGATAGCGGTTAAACAAAAAGCAGCTACCCAATCCAACATCATGTCCAATACAAAATTACAAAATCTCATGCCGGATCGGCCGTGGCCCGGATTAACAACGACCGCGCTTCCTGCTGCCGTGTCACAGGGCGGGAGTGATAAATTTGCTACTGAGACACACCAAATAAAAAAGAACGAACAAAAACAGGCCGCGTGTGACAGGCCTCAAGCAGTTGTCCCCTGGGCTCTGTGGTCACGCAACCAACTTCCAAGGTGTGGGCAGCCGGGAAGTAACAATCGCCCTCACAATCCGAAATGCACACGAAACCTCTCTATTACTCACTCATCTTTGTCTTCATCATCATCTCTATCATCTTGCCTTCCTTCCACTGATGCAACTCCTCGACTTGATAGCTCTCCATTTCCTCTCCTCTCTGCGTCCACTAAAAACGATGGAAGCCAAAAAACCACCACCGACAGCCTCTTAAAGCCGCGCCACCAATTTCATATAGGAGCTCTTAATGCTAGGACACTTTGCCAAATAGGGCAACAAGCATCACTAGCCAAGACCCTGGCATCACGAGCCATTGATGTATGCTGTGTTTCAGAAACACGCATACAAGACCCAAGTGTGGTTATTCACCTAACGCCACCTAGTCAACAGGTTGAATCTGCAGAATTCACCCTGAGGGTGTCAGGAGATGCCACAGCTAGTTCACGAGGATTAGCTGGTGTAGGGATAGCTTTGAGTACTAGGGCAGAAAAGACATTGCTTGACTGGATCCCGGTAGATAGCCGAATGTGTGCTGTCCGCCTGAACGGATCAGTAAGAAGGAGGAAGGACTGCACTACTCGCCGATGCCTTTTCGTAATCTCCGCCTACGCCCCCACTGACTGCAGTTCAGATGAAACGAAGGATGAGTTCTACCAAAAGCTGTCTAGTTTGGTGGGAAAGGCTAAACGCTCAGACATAGTCGTTCTAGCTGGTGACTTTAACGCTCAAGTAGGGAAATTGTGTCAATCTGAGAAGGATGTCGGTGGCACCTATGGAGTCCGGTGTCAGCGAACAGACAATGGTGACCGTCTCCTACAGTTCTGCTCTGATAATCATTTGTTTCTTGTAAGCACTAACTTTAAACACAAGGAAAGACACTGTTTGACTTGGAGACCCCCTTCATCAAACCAACGCTGGACACAAATAGACCACATAGCAATAAGCTATCGTTGGCGTGGGTCGGTAGGAGATTGTCGCTCCTTCTGGAACACGTGCGTAGATACCGACCATGCACTGGTCCGCGCTCGGGTGTGCTTACGACTGAACAGACGTAGGAAACAGCTGGCGGTAAAACCATCACGTCCCCAGCTCGATCAGGAAACTAAATCCGTATTTCAGGAAGAACTAGCTAAACACATATCTGTGTTCGACAGCTGTGCTCACCCGGAAGAAGCTTGGAAAAATATCCAGGCAGCCATAGATACAGCTGTAAAAGCTGTGAATAAGGTAAACCCAAAGGTGAGTAAAAACCACTGGATCTCCACCGCCTCATCCGAACTGATAGATGCTAGAAGACTTATTCCGGCGAGCTCCGAATTCAATGAGGAGCGAAAGCTGCACAAGAGGAAACTTACGAAAAGTCTCCGCAAGGACCGTGAACAGTGGTGGGCGACAAAAGCCAAAGAGATGGAGAAAGCTTTGAGGATAGGCAACACCAGGCAACTCTTTGGACTCATCAGGGAAACGGGTGGGAGAAGACAAATCATTAGTGAGACAATCTCGGAAAAAAATGGCACTATAATTAGCTCACAGGATAGACGACTGGATCGTTGGAAAGAGCATTATGAGGAGCAGTTTAATTTGCCCACAGCCACGCTCAACCTTCCGAGCATCCAACACCTCCCTGAATGGGATATAGATACAGGTCCTCCGTCACTAACTGAGGTTACTAAAGCTGTCACCAATCTGAAACTAGGCAAAGCAGCGGGACCTGATGGAATGACGCCAGAGGTATTTAAGTACGGTGGAGACAGCTTACTGTCCGGATTAACTGAGGTACTAGGCAGCGTTTGGGAATCAGAAGAAGTCCCATCGGGTTGGTGTAAGTCACTGATTATCCCCATATACAAGAAGGGAGACAAGTCTTCCTGTGATAATCACAGAGGGATTAGCTTGACTAATATAGTATCTAAAGTCTTAGGCTCAATAATCATGCGTAGACTGAGTGGTGCTCGGGAAGCACAAACACGAGAGAGCCAGGCAGGCTTTAGACCAGGAAGAGGGTGTATTGATCATATCTTCACCCTCCGACAGATTCTAGAACATAGGCATTCCTACCGGCGTCCAACAGTCATTATATTTCTTGACCTAAAGGCAGCATTCGACTCTGTCGATCGGGAAGTTCTCTGGAGATGCTTGGCTGTAAAGGGAATTCCAAGAAAATATATTGCACTGATTAAGGCACTCTATTCGTACTCATACAGCCAGGTGAGGGCTTACGGCGAGCTGTCATCTGAACTGATGACGACCAGTGGTGTCCGTCAAGGATGCCCATTATCTCCTTTTCTATTCAACTTCATCATAGATGTGTTAATGGACTTAACCCTAGGTGACTTCAGTGACTCAGGAATTGACTTGCTACCGGGGAATAATCTCGTTGACTTGGAATATGCAGACGATATAGTCCTTCTAGGAGAGGACGCTGACGAAATGCAGAGTCTTCTAAACACCTTGAGCAGAAATCTACGAATGTTTGGCATGCGATTCGCTCCCGCCAAATGCAAGATGATGTTACAGGACTGGACTACATCGACGCCAAGTTTAAAAATAGGAAGTGAAGTGGTAGAGCACGTCGACCGCTTCACTTATTTGGGAAGTACCATCAGCCCCAACGGGCTGATCTCTGACGAAATCTCAGCACGAATACAAGGGGCTCGTTTCGCATTTGTTAGTTTACGCCGACTCTGGCGTAGACGAGATATTCGACTATCGACCAAAGGGCGGGTGTACTGCTCATCAGTCCGCTCCGTCCTCCTTTATGGCTGTGAGACCTGGCCACTGAGAGTGGAAGACATGAAAAGACTAGCTGTCTTTGATCATAGGTGCCTGCGTTCTATTTCCCGTGTAAAGTGGCATAATAAGGTGAGCAACATGGAGGTTAGGCGTAGAGTTCTAGGTAAACAGGGGAAATCAATCGACGAAGTCGTGAAGCTACAAAGACTGAGATGGTTAGGACATGTGTTACGTATGCCAAGCCATCGCCTCCCTCGACGAGCAATGTTAGCCGATATAGGGTAAGGCTGGAAAAAAGCTAGCGGCGGTCAAACAAAAACTTGGCATCAGTCAATGAAATCCACAACAGTTGGTCTTAGCCACGTAGAAAGGTGTAGACTTCCAGGCTGGGGTCCTCGGGACGGTAAAAATCTACGGTTGGAAACAATTGGTGACATGGCTCAAAATCGTTCTCAGTGGCGCAGATGCATCCACTCCTTGTGACTTATGATCTCCAATGAAACTGTTTTGTATTTCTTTATTACTCCTTTGTCTCACACCTCTGCTCACTGTTTCTATTATGCTTTTCTTGTACTTTCTTCTCTTGCTTCGCGTGCTACACGGAATGTGGCGTCTTGAACTTCCGCACATTTGTGCAAAGTTCTATGTCGAAAACAGACAGACAGACAGATCTCAGAGTTATTTCTCACGAATTTGCAGATAAATGAATGAAATAAATTTCTGTGACTAGTCATAAAGAATTGATGACAAGTTCGGTATTTTCAAGCAGTGAATTTTTTCACAACCAGTATCTTGAAAACGAATCTTGGAAGAGCAGACAGTTCGGAAGTTACACGGTTCTCATACTTAAGAGTGGAGTTGGATTCAGACATAAATAACGAAAAACAAAAACGCTGAAAATGAATACAGAAAGACCCTTAGAATAAAGTCACCATAGTTTCACGAGAAAGCAATTCGTGGAAACACTTTTCCGTCAGTATTTATTCACCTACACTGTACAACGTTTCAGACTGCTGGTTTCTGTTGACCACACAAAAGAGCATATATGATTCAAGCCGAGAGTGCGACTGCTTCATGTTTGATTACGACTGTTAACACATGCTACGTGGATGGTCGATCTACTCTATCACTACTGCAAAGGATATCGCATATGGAAGAATTAAGTGATGTAGTCTCGATAAAATACATGTTTATGAATTCACAGGACCTACTACTTGAGCCACGACAGCTACCTCTCGTACAATGGGTGTCAGTTGTGATCACTTATTTCTAATTCAATTTCGATTTTTCGTCCAATCAATCAGCGAGAAAGTCAAAATTGAATGAAAATTAATAAGAGTTACCTCTTGATCACTTGCTAAGTAAGCTGATTAGAAAATCAAGGTGGAATCCCAAATAAACATTCGCCACACACGGTGTGAAGTGTGGAGCTGTTGCTTATTTATTTCTATCAACAATCACATGTGAAACAAGCATGACTGACACATGGGAAGAAGATATATCATACAATAAAACCGACCATGGATTCCCCCTACACTCACTTATCCACAATCTGCATTTTTCAGAATTACTGGGTAATTTAGTCGATCATCTGTCTCATCCATGTTTATTCAAAACTGATACTTATCTGTTTGCAGTAATTTTGACTTGTAATTTTGTGTGAAATATTAGCTGAATAGTCTGTGTAAAGTTGTACTTCTCAGTTGAAAATAGAAACTGAATGAATATTAACTTACTCTGTATTTTACATGTGACGATGTCTTGACTGTGAAATGTGGATGAGGTGTTGTTGTTTTCCTTCATTCATGTCTAGATAACATTTCTGTTGAGGCTGAGACTCTTTTTGCTCCCCCACACTATTATAACGAATCAAACTAAGCCTAACTTGTCCATAGGCTTGCTTTAGCAGTCTAGCTGCAAATGGATACACTGAACCGATTTTTGTGGCATTTTAGTTAAATGTTTTCATTTTGTCATCTACACAGTTAAAGTGTAGCCTTGCTTCATATTTATCAGACGGTCTAACAGCATAAGTGTCGTCGGGATATGTAGAACTATAGTGACTGTTGTTCGCTATATTCGGTGAATTTGTGATGTGTTTGTTTTGTTCAACAATTATTTCTTGATGACTATCAGGTAGTCCATTCACCTTTGAGCTGAAGAATCGTAATCAATGGCGAACGTGTTACGATTTCCTTCTTTCTTCCCTTCCCGATGATAGTTAACGAACACTGTTTGAACTTGTTAAGCATGACTGTTTTCCTTCCAGATGAAGTTCTTTATCCGTTCTCTACTCATATATATATTTTTTCTCTTCTTTCTTTTTATTCTTTCGATCTATGTTGTTTTATTATTATTGTGTGGTGCATCCTTCTTGATGCCATATTGTACCAAGTTTTTTATGCGTTTAAATAATAATGAAATAAATGTATATATTTCACTACAGAAGTAATTGAATTGATAGACACACACAAAAGTGCTCAGATGAGAATGTTTATATTTTGAGTCATTGAAGAACATTGAGCAGGAGGAAAGTGCCAGTCTCAATGTGGACGGGAGGAAGGCGCTTAATATTCTCTCCTTTTGATGTAGTTGTGTTCCCTGAGCTGGATGGTTGATTTGCGAAGCTTTCATCACCCCACTGGGTGACATCTTCAGCGCATACTTCAGTTTGAAGTTTTCCACTCTTCAGGCATTATTTTATCTTTTCCATGTGTCTCCAGAAGAATGACCTAACATTATACCTGTTAAAGATATCCCATCAAAATCTTTGTGAAAATATACTGATGGAATCGAATTTTCTCATTGAAAGTGCAATATAAGCACCAAAACCGAGACCACCAGCCTCAGTTGATAATACATTGTTTAGAAACAGTCTCATGTCAAGATCAGATGATCAGTACACATTTGTTTTTCAATATTATTAAATTATTGATAATAAAAGATGTGCCAGTGTAGTGAATATAACAGTCATTAGTGGATTTGAATTGTCCCACGCTCGTGTTTAAAACTGATTAGAAACATCGAAATTCAAAATTAAATTTTCATCTTAGAATTTCATCGGGCTTGAGTGAAATAAAACAGACTCTTCGACTGATGCATATATCTAGATAGGTTGTTAGTGATTTGAAAAGGTTAAGCGAATTTTACTTATAAGAAAAGTAAAGCCTTGATAAAGATGACGGGACATTAGATCACAAGGAACATCCCTCCACAAGCGTATAAAATAATCAGCTGTTTATTTAAAACATTTTATTATATATATATATATATATATATATATATATATGTAGATCACAACATACTGGTTTGGAGAAAGATTTTTATGATATATAAACATTCGCCACACACGGTGTGAAGTGTGGAGCTGTTGCTTATTTATTTCTATCAACAATCACAAGTGAAACAAGCATGACTGACACATGGGAAGAAGATATATCATACAATAAAACCGACCATGGATTCCCCCTACACTCACTTATCCACAATCTGCATTTTTCAGAATTACTGGGTAATTTAGTCGATCATCTGTCTCATCCATGTTTATTCAAAACTGATACTTATCTGTTTGCAGTAATTTTGACTTGTAATTTTGTGTGAAATATTAGCTGAATAGTCTGTGTAAAGTTGTACTTCTCAGTTGAAAATAGAAACTGAATGAATATTAACTTACTCTGTATTTTACATGTGACGATGTCTTGACTGTGAAATGTGGATGAGGTGTTGTTGTTTTCCTTCATTCATGTCTAGATAACATTTCTGTTGAGGCTGAGACTCTTTTTGCTCCCCCACACTATTATAACGAATCACACTAAGCATATAAATTCCTGTACGAAATGGGCAAAGGCTGTACTGTCAGACCCTCTGCACCCCCTTTATTCACACCTGTCCCCTTTTATCTCATCAGGTAGGACGAGAAATCAATATAAAAAGATATATGCTCGTACTACTAAGTATAGAAATTCTACAATACCCTATTTAGCGCGTACTTTATGTGACGAAGACTCTGTTAGACGTGAAACTTACAAGTTACTATGTAATTAGCACAGTAAATCGACCCTTTTATTGCTCATCTGTCTGTTTTTTATGGTGTCACACTTTCTATCGTTTAAATCGTTACTCTGCTATTTTATTTTTAGTTGGTATTACTATTATTACTACAATTTTGTACTTTATACATAGTTTTCTCCGTATGGCACACAGTATTTTGCTACGTAGCTGCTATAACAATTGTTTTATTACTGTTATGTAATGTGTATTTTTGATTTTTTTGTTGTCGTTTTTGGGTAAATTAGATGCAATATTGTACTGAAATGCTGAAAATTCCTTGCTGTATCATGAGTAGTGTTTTTGGAATAAGGCTATTATTATTATAAGTGTCATCGGGATATGTAGAACTATAGTGACCGATGTTCGCTATATTCGGTGAATTTGTGATGTGTTTGTTTTGTTCAACAATTATTTCTTGATGACTATCAGGTAGTCCATTCACCTTTGAGCTGAAGTCCTCCGTGTTACAGGTATAAGGAATTTGTGGAGGTGAAGATAATAGGCTTATAGAATTTATTTATTTAATTATTATTTTTTATTACAGCTTGATTTCAGACCATATTTTCAGTACAGGTGTGGAATTTTCCCCATGTGATACCAGTTAACCGAATTTCGCAGGCGGACCATGGATATCAGGTGTGCGTCGGCCGGGGATCGAAACTAGGACGATGTGCATGGTCGGTGAGAGTCCTAACCACTGATCCATAGACGCACACAACTATCAACTGATCACCTGATTTCAGTTTTCCCGATTTAATCTGCCAATCCATTTGGTCTGACTGACTTAATATATAATCCAGGTTTAGGATTTCACCATGAGCTGACATTAGTTAGAGAACCATTGGAAAACCTAGGAGTACTGGACAGCTGTTTCGTCCTAGTTTGGGACCCTTTAGCAGTACGCACCCACCGGGATTTGAACCCACGACGAGCTCGTATACCACTAGGCCACTGGGACCCGATCCAATGGCCAGACCATGAGTTCTAACTTCTGCCAGTTTTGTTTCCTGATTAGGGCGAAATCAGAAAACATCACATTTCAGGTTAACCGGTCAGTGTATAAGAAGTGAAATCATGTTGTCGAATTCCCGTGACTGATAGAAATCTGATAGTCAGTTGTATACAAGATGAGAGGAGGGTGGGTGTTTCAATTGAGTGAAAGACAAATTATGTAAGTAAGCTAGTGCTCCTCTGTACTTTCCAGTGGAAAGCGTTCACAAATTTTATACCATATCACTCCTACCGAACGTAGACAATCACGAAGCTTGTATGTTGGATAGAGTATACTTATACTCACCGAGCTGTCATCATTGTCTACAAATGTCGGATTCACAGTTAGTATCTAGATTTGAAATTCTTCACAAACAGTAAGATAACGCAAAATATATCCAATAGAAGGTCCTAAAATCATACATCCTGGTGAAAATCATAAGTCATTAACATGCAACTTAGGAAGAGCTCCGATTGAACTGTTTATATGATTGAACAGCAAAAGCGGGTTTCTACTTCTTGTAATAATAATTCATACATGTAGGCGGATGAATAATATATCTGTGAGCAGGGCATAGACATTGATCAGCAATGATACGGTATGGTAGAGAAAGAAATAACTAATATAAACGTATTCCGTCATCACCAGCAACTAAGGAGATAAAGAGGGATATTTATTTGACCATGAGTACTTCCGTCCTGTCACTTGTGTTTAGTGACACGATATGCTTAGTGATACTAGGGTTACACGAAGGGTGTTGTCTTGGGCCTACCATGTAGACAGGTATAGACTACTTGGCTGGTGACAGAGCGTGACAATCTTACATAACACCTGACAACATAAGAATTTAGCTAAGGGAAGAATGGTTGACCTCGGAAAGATAAGTAATTTAGAAAAATGCTCAGCAATCGCACTTCATGCATTAACACACAGCCACACAATAGGGCGGAAGAGGGTTAAAATTCTAAGAAGTAATCTAGGTAGGGGGAGAGAGAGGTTGATTACAGAATCCTTGTTCATCGATTCTACACGCAGCACATGCAACAGAAATGACTTAATGCAAATACCAGAAATATGGAAGATCTTATTGCCACCGCCAGTCAGTCAAATCAGACGAGGATAATAAATAATCTTAAAATTCTATTTCAATTCAAATACATCACAACATTCTAACAAGTAACTAATTTTGACTATAAAAACACTCGTCTTATTCCCTCTCTGATTTCAATTGATCAATAACACTCGTATTATTATCATTATTATTTCTGAATGTACATTATCTCATATTGATTTTTATTCCAATGTCTAATTACACTCCGCCTGTCTTCTGTCTACCCTGGTAATACAATTTTGAAATTCAAATACATTCAGATAATAATAATCCAACCCACCAACCCCCCAAAACACCAATTCTCAACTTTTTTCTCTTCCCTCCTTTCTGTCATTGACTCAGAAATTCTTATGCTGACCTATAGTGAACTGAAATCTGACCTTTCATATCTTGTTAGTTGTTTTCTTGTTCAATATGTGGATGACCAATAAAAAACTGTGTTGCATAATCATTACAGATCACAGGCACATTACATAAGTAAATTACATTTTCAAATTGATTCATTTGGATTATTGACAAGAATTTGTCATTTTGGAAATTCACAATCCAGTGTCATTGTGACTGAGGGATGTCATTGTTACGAGCTCGATTTTATTATAGCCTACCAAATCTCAACCACGATGGCGAATATCCAAGGCCAGTACGTTAATAGATTTCACTTTGTTTCTTTATATACTGTCCATTTTATGTTTCATAAATCACCAGTTATTGCAGTTTTTACAGTCCTTTTGTTTCGGCCAAGCGACTGGAATTTCGCGAGGTCACTATAGTCTCAATAATGTGAACATTTCTTGTACCGAATCGACACAAATTTCGCTGTTATAGAAGATGACTTGAATGAATCGAATATTCGTGTTTCACCTACCTCTATCTTCTACACCTTCCATTTAGGCGGCTCCTCCGAACTCACCATGGTCGAATTGGGGGAGTCAAAACAAGCTTCCCAGTGAATATTATACACTTGGTGGAATCGCAAGACGTATATCATGGGATTCGGTAAGTCATTCTTTCTCACCTGTATTTTCATGAAGTAGGCATGTTTTCTGGAAGCTTTTAATTCAGTGCCCCTCTCACTCTGTATGCACTTGCATTCCAAAATAGTGTAGTGACTATTTCATGAGTATTTTGTGTGAACTAAGGAGGTCGTAATCAACAGTTGTTGATTGTTGATGAGACATTTTCTAATTTCACTTAGATTTAATGTATCACGATGACTCTTGCTACTGAAGGAGACGTATTTTAGGCGGTCACCAGCAGTGTCAATACAATATACTCAAATTTCACCCATCTGTGTGTTTTGACGAGCCGAATTGATATGATGATACCCCGTTCGGCGTATACTATCCACTAAGACGATTGTATATCTCTGACATGGAGTGGAGTAGAGGTAGTTGACCGGTTCCGTACAACTACTGGATCACCATACATAGGTGACCTTCTCGTTGTTTTCTCCAGCATTTATGATTGAAAATATTCGCGAACATGACATTTAGTGTGTCTGTTCTTTTGTTCGTGTTAACAGAGACATTTACCCATTGAATAGTGTTTGAGATATCAGTAGGACACTTTTAACGCAGTGTGTATCCTACACCAATTAATTCCAAAATGAGCTTTGTGTGTTTGTGTGGGCAGTGCGTATGCATTTTTATCAAGACTGCATTGAAATCTCAATGAGAATGGTGTCAACGGTGAGAATTGATTTGATTAATTTATGGCGAGTCTGTGTGACAGACAATCTGCATGGAAATATTACTCGGAACTCAGGAATCCGAAGTATGAGTTGTCAAATTGTACGCTAACTTGTTCACTGATTCACTACTACCATTACTACTATGACTCCTTATTATTCCCAACATTCTGCCACTCGATCATGCAATCGTTCGACTGAACGTTTGCACGAGTAACTTGGTCCACTTTCGAAATAACTCATGTGGCACACTCATAGCGAAAATCATGCTCACGGAAAAATATTGTGGAAAATGTATGAGATAATTCACTAATTAGTTAAATATTTGGCTTATCTATTTATCACTTCAATTCAAGTATATAACTGTAGTATTTCTTTTGATATTTCATTATATCACTTTGATGATAGTGTTTGAATGGAGCTGGTTCGAATCCAACACCCATACGTCGATTCTCGTATAAATCAAAGACACCTGTGACGAGTAGTCTTCACGAACAACCGAATTCAGCTGAGAATCAACGAGAAGGACTGGAGAGAGTGAATGGCACTGTTCAGCGGGAAGACGATCATCCATATTCGGTAAGATAAAAATGATCACTTGTAATACTTGCCTTATTTTATGATTGTGAATCGTGTGAATGTGAATGTGTGACGATTTTGAGATTGAGCTGGCTATCAATCTTAGGTTTCCTATCAATGACTCTAATGTCACATCCTAGTTCTGTGGTCTAAAGTAATTCTGTTGTAGGTAAGTGAGCATTAGTTCTTGGAATTATTTGATGTGCCAGTCCTGACTATTCCCAATTAGACGAAACATGCTTTTCTCCTGCGTAAGTTAAGTTCTCCTCCATATTAGCAACACGCCTACAGTAATTCTAACTAATTCTTCCATTTTACAACACTAATCTTTCTCTCTCTCTCTCTCTCCTTAGGTACATGAAGAAATAAGATCTCAAGAAGTACAACCGGAGCGCCTAACATAGTGTTATTACTAAGAAAGAAAGGAGGTTAAGATGAACAAATCGGAACACATAGTGGGGTGACATTTCGCCTATTCTCTGCACAATTATCTATCGAATAAACTGTATTTGTAATTCATTCATCAATGTTCCTTTTCATCTTCTCAAATAAATACTGTGACTTTTCGTTCAGAATACATATTTATATAAATAAATGAATGGAAATTGAGTGTTCCTGCCTTCTGCCTACCCTACTTCGCTTGACGCCGATAGAGTGAAGGAACTGACTCTAACTGAGTTGATTCAAGTGTGATCGGTGTGTGTTTGCAGAGAATAATGTTGGGCGATCTCAGTCCGTCATATAGAATTCGATCAGTTTGGTGGATAAATTTAAAGGCGTCTTATAAGATCCGCGATTCACTTCACAGATATGTGGTTTACACGATTCAGCTGATTCATTTACAGCTTTATGAATTAGATGGTCTAGGTGAGTCATGAGTATGAAATGGTCTGTCTCACAGACACACTTAATTGTTTCATATGAAACTCGGACATTTTCGTTGAGGCTAATTGGAGAATATGTAATCTGTTCGCAAACAGAATTCAATATATAGTTCCCCACGTTTCACCTTGTTCGATGCATCACGAGTCATATGAATAGCCAAGACACTTTTTGGTGAATTCGTTGCAGTAACACCCAAGTTAGGTGACGCAATTCAATCTGTATTAATTTTCGCTTTGATAGTGGTGTTTATGTTTTTCTGAAGTATGACAGCCCAATGTAATGGATTTTTTTGCAGAGTTCTACGTTGGTGAGTCAGATGGTTAGGGGAATGAATTCAGTGTGGTGAAAGTTGATCGAGTAGGTGAGACAGAAATATTTCGGTAGTTAAGATGGGGTGAAAATGAATGAATATGGAAATGAATATGATCACTGACAGCTGACAGAAACTCAGTGAACATGAGTCATATAATTTCAGATAGTATAAGTCAACAAGTTTATCTGAGATCGCCAATCATTCCAGCTCTCCTACTTCACATTTCATACAAGAACTAAGTGTAATCAATTATCTGATCTTGTGACATAGAAAAGGCTATTTCAAAAAGATCACGAATTCGTTGTTTAACTCATAGTTATTATGCACAGTAAATGTATAAAGACATTTATTCATAAAACAGTTTTCGTTGGCTTTATTATAGCAAAAGTGGTAGTGTGTCAATTAACTGACGAGCCAATTCACTATCGACACCGAGATCCTAGATAAGACTCAGTGGAACTATTTATAGCGGTTGTGTCAGCTCTTCCAACCATATGATGGGAGTTAACTTTTTCTGAAGATCGCTTGCTTAGTGCACTTTCTGATTTAAAGTAGTACAAAACAATTTCACAGTGGATCATCCAATAGATTTAAATGTAAATATGACGATGAAATTCTCACCAGCGTTTAACGAACAAATTCTGTAGCTAATTCAGCTCTGTCTCACGCCATTTCCACCACACACATTCTTCCAGTTAACTCTAATTCTCCGATCATAGGTGCCCGCATTTTATCTCCAGTATTTAGTGGTATAATACGGTGTGCAGTATTGACGTTAGGTGTCGAGTGTTAGGAAAGGAGGAGAATCAATCGACGACGTTGTGAAGCTACATCGATTGGGATGGTTAGAACATGCGTCACGCATCCATCCCAGGTCACTGATCGCCTTCCTCTATGGCTAGTGTAAGCTGGCATAGGATCAGGTTGGAAAAGAGCTAGTGGAGGTCAAATGAAAACACGGCATCAGTCGATGAAATCCACAACAGTTAGATTAAGCCCCGTAGAAAGATGTAGACTTCCTGACTGGTTGGGATCCTTGGGATGGTAGGAATAAATGGAGACAATTGGTAATATGCCTCAAGATCTTTGTCAATGACTCAGATACATTCACTTTTTGTTTCTTTTCCTATCCAATAAAGCTCTATTGTTTTTGCTATATTACTATTCTTCTCCCTCCACATATCTATCTTCCTGCTGAATCTCTTTCTTCTCTCTTTTGACTTCCTTTGTGTGTTACGTGGAGTGTTGCAACTCGAACTGCTGCACTTCTGTGAAAAGTTCTATGTTAAACCCAGTCAATCAGTCAAATTCTAATATATTGAACCAAACACGAAATGTATTCTTTTCCTTCTATGCCAGTAAGGTTTGATGAGGGTCTCTATTCATCTGTATTTACAAATTGTTCAGATATATGCGTATTGTTTACTTTTTGTAACTAACTTCACTCTATTTATTGACTTTGTAACTTGCTCATTTTACATCGGACGATTGACTTCATAAACAGCAATAATAATAATAATAACACAAATGCAACACATTATCATAACTTCTTATTTAAAAGAGAGAAATACATTTTAGATCAAAAACAATTATGCACGTGTACACGCGGATAGTTGTACAGTGGTACAGTGGTTAGGTCTCTCACCGACCATGCATATGGTCCGGGGTTCGAGCCCACGCCGGCACACACCTGATATCTATGGTCGGCCTGCAAAATTTGGGCTACCGATATCCACGCTGAAAATGCCATACTTGTACCAAAAATACAGTATGGAATCAAGCTGTAAATCAAAAATAAAAAAATTAAATAATTGAACTTATTTAAGTGACAGTAAGGAATACAAGTTGATTTCAGAAGCAAATTTCGTTGCATGAATAGATTTTTGTCTAATGTGCTCCACATGGTTCATGTGTACGTCACAGACTAGTGAGTATTTGCATGGCTTATTACAGCCTTTCATTTAATAATTCATATTCTGTGTTTCCGTTTACATGAACTCGTTGAAGTGTCTCGCACACACGTACACACTCACACACACATCTTTGAATAATCAGCAGCATAATGATAGGATTTAGCTTGTTTCTAAATGATAAAAATGAAAGTCTACATTAAACTGCAAACCTAACGTGCTATTTGAAATAGGGACTTCGTAAAGACGTTATTATTACGAACCTGTGAATATTTATGGTCCCATATAGCATTGCTTGGATCATTCCACACGTAATTAACTGTTATGCACTAGTTAGTTGGTTAGCTGGTTTACATCGAATACTTTCAGTGACATGAATTTTATTTACTTATTTTTCAATTTATTTTTGATTACAGCTTGATTCCACACCGCATTTTTGGTACAAGTATGGAATTTTCAGCATGGATATCGGTAGCCCGAAATTCGCAGGCCGACCATGGATATCAGGTGTGCGTGGGCGTGGGCTCGAACCCCGGACCATGTGAATGGTCGGGGAGAGTCCTAACCACTGTGCCACTGACGTACTTCACAAGAATGTATCATGACTAATATCATTTCGATGCGACTTCACAATCAGTTCTGTTTCTAAATATGTTCATGCTTGGCTCACTCTATCATTGTTTGGGTTCGGATAAATCTCTAACCATTTATTGTTATCAATCCAGCCAGTGAAGAGCGCTTTGACTCGGTACACAGTTCTAATCAGTCTATTCTAGCTTTATATATACTAGATACCGTTGGCCATAGAATGTCCGCCGACTATATTAGGCTCTGGAGGGTCTTAGAAAGTGATAGTGGTTGCCTTACTTGGCAAGAATGATGTAACTTTCGGCCTTCGGAAATTAATACAAGCAAGTACGTGGTCATACGTGCGCTTTATAACAACATTCATCACTGCTCTATAAATGCATTTCGCTCTTCGTGTAGTTACTAGGCGTAGGGGCCTAGGAAAGACCCACAAACGTAAGCAAACGGAAAGGAGGCTTAGAATATTATGGCCTCTCCATAAGACTCAGGCAGGTTTATTTTGTATATTACATCCAACCTATATCAGATCCTAGGTAGCCAGTCTGTGTTTCGGATATGAAGCAGCCATGCTAAGAAGGATGCTAGATTTGGGAAAAATCGATCCGAGAATTCTCAGAATTCTCATGCACAGAGAGACTTAATCACATTACTGTCTTCTGTATTTTAAGCAATGGCTTGGGTGCTAGTATACCCTTTCTATTTCTGTCCATTGGATCAACGACTTTCTTAGATACCCCCTTAAATTACAATAATCAAGGTGAAGTCGTCTACTTTTGGAAGTTCACTTCTCGCACCGAATTGTAGACCAGTGTAATTCTCTACTGGAGTGTGACGTATCATCACCTTGTGTCAATTCACTCAAGGCAAAACTGGACGTCCAATGTCCACGAAATCCGAAGGCCTTAAGCTTAACATACTTAATAATCTGCAAAGTATAAAACCCTTTAGACATTTCATATTTTCTCGCTTGGTACAGATAATATGTAAATAAGAAATCCAAAAAGACAGCATCTAGTTCAAGTAGAAGTAAAGACCTATTTTCCTTTTTAGCCCCACACAACCTCTGTAAAGATGCATCACTTAAATACAGGGGATAATCATGGAACAAAACACAGTTGCACATCAGTTTCATTAAAAGTCATTAGATCCATAAATATATATAAATAAATGCTCTCAACATTGATTTCGTCAATACAATTTGTACATGGAAATATCGGTGTGAGGTTTCATTTCATGCTGTATAATAAATTTTGGTCTATCATTCTATTATGGGCAAGCTGATAATAAAAAACAAGTAGTTCAATTATCTGTCAAGTGAGAACACGGTTTTTACATTGAAGGGATTTACATTCTGACCACTATTTAGTATACTATACAATACTAGTTTATTTCATCAATGTATGAATTTTCTCTCCATTGTCTAAATAATATAATATATTATCTGCTTCATCTGAAGTAAGATAAAATAAAGCCGAAAGCATTCAAAAATAATGAGCGACAAAAGACTGTTTAAAAAATGACACATTAGAGTGAGTCGTGGGACAAAATATCAGACTTTTCAAGCAGAGTATTTTCATTAAGTTGAAGTGGTGTTTATTACAGAAGCTTAGTGAGACAGGCGATATAGAGTTGCTTCAATAAAGGGTGAACAATGATAAATACCTTTCATTTCATAAGAAATAGAGTTCAAAATCCTAGATTCCTGATCTGTGGTTGAGTTCTTCAACTCAAAAGTTTTGAACCTCTATTGTTACAACCTGGGAGAAGTCAAACTTCGCTCATTCATGAGAACTTACGAACTATGGGGGATAGTCAGTACTAGGGAATGTAGTGTTACCTTATATATATATATATATTAAAATTAATATTAATTGAATAAATAAGAGCAGTACAGGAGTTTAATAATAATAATAATAACAGCTTTATTCCAAACGGTATTTGTGGTACAGGTATGGAATTTTCAGCGTGCATTACAGTATATTGCATGTAGTTACCTCATAAATTATATAAGATTTTTAAAAATCAAAGATAAATAAATAAAAATAAAATAAATAAGTTATAAATAAATAAGATAAATAAAAACTAAAAATTAAGAAAAAAACAGCGTAGAGTATTTTCATTTCAAACAATGCACCACTGGATTTGAAATATAAAGTTGATGTGTGGTAGAAGATGAGAACAACAGTGTAATAGTAACGAGGAAAGGAAAACAAAAACTAATGAGACTATTTGTTAGAGTGCTGCAGTAAGTTGATCGTGTCATACCTAACGGATTTCTCATCACATAACAGCTGTGCCAGATATGGTATTGTGGAGTTTTTGTATTTGGTAGTCCTAGCATATAGCCTCCTACAGCTGCTTCTAGTTCTACCAGATGAAATGCAAGGAGATAGATGCGTATAGACAGGATGCTCGGGTTCCGACAATATTGTATTCGCTAGTTTCTTACATGACATAATATGTCTATCTACAATAGTGTTCACCAGTTGGTTTAACGATATCCCACTTGCCCTACTAACAGCTTTTAGTGCCCTTCTCAGCAAAGCAAAGTCTTTCTTAAGTAGTCCAGGAAAGACTAATGGGGAGCAGTAAAGGAGGATGGGTAGAATACAAGAATTTACAAACTGAGAAACCAAAGACTGTTTTATACCAGACTGCCTAAATTTCCTAATGTAGAACGTTAAGCGAAACATCTTTCTAGTAACTAGCAAGAAGTGGGAAGACCAGGAAAGATCGGTGGAAAAACTCAGCCCAAGGTACTTGACATAAGATGTATTTTCAACCTCTGTGCCGTCAATGAGAGTGGGGCCATGTGAGCTAACTAGTTGCTGTAGGTCTCATTTACGTCTGAAAGTGAAATTGACTACCTGACATTTAGACGGATTAAGCTTAAGTCCGTTTGAAGAGGACCACTGACTAATTTCCGACAGAAAGCTATTTAATTTGGAACAATCTGACTGAGAGTTGACAGGCATAGAAACCGAGAGAGTTTATCAATCATGTAACCGTATTTATATATTGGAAGGGAAGTGATTGTCGTAAGGTTAGTGACTTTCATCAGCTCTCCGTAGAATAATCTCTGTGTTGTCATACTAGGATATAGATGAAGTCAATATTTACTGTCTTCACATTCGTAAGCACAGTGAGTATAATCTTTAATTATATGGAAGCATTTCACATATTAGCTTCCTCAATTAAAAGCAATAAATACTGAATGAATAGAATTAACTAGGTAGGGAAGTTGATTACTTGTGAACTATCACTTACGTAAATGTTATTGCTTAGAAACGTATCACGACTAGATTGGTAATATTTGTTTTATTGTATTAAGCACACTGTGTAATACTTAGAATAAATCCATAGAAGAGGATCTAATTGAAAAGAAAATATTTCTTTGCCTAATCCTTCTGTATTGTAAATGTTTAAATAGAGATATTTTTCCACACTGAAAATAATAAATCTAACCAAGAGATTACCACATATTCACGTCTTGCATTATTGATTGCAGTGGCGGAAGGTAAGGTAAGCTAGGTGACTGGCTGAGATAGAGAAGGAAGTGATGAAACGATAGATACTCCAGTTGCTTTTCGAATGTTGTTCACAGGAAGTTTAGATTACTTTTGTAAACATGAGCAAAACGCAGACTGACTAAAGTCATTAAGACATCGGATCAATCTGAGTCGAAATACTTTCTTGTCACCCTCAGAGTAGTATCACTAATAATGAGGCATCCGGTCATTGTTAGAGATATGTGAATTCATTTGATCTAATGATCAGAACACTCCAAGTAATCGATAGAAGTATATCACTCCCTAGACTGATGAAGCTAATCCATGCACAAATGCAGCAACACTATTCACTTACACAGTGTGAAACATACACTGATCAATTCACACAATGTCTAAAATTCTGTCTCTCTCTCTCTCTCTCCTTCTCTGTGGTCAACTGACATCTGAACTCCACACATAATATAAAAAATGTAGGCAGCCTATTGAACAAATCATAACTATCTCCAATACAACTAAGTAAAATTTGTGTAGGCATCTGTAAGCTTAACTGAGCTGTAGATTGGTTACAAGATGGCAGACTAGTTGCATGTCTAATCAACAATCGTCATAAAGTATTCAAGTGATGTTTTGTAGGGATTTGATTGGTTCCAGGATTTCATCATGAGCTGACATTATTTAAGGAACCATTGGAAAACCCGAGAGTACTGGACAGATGTTTCGTCCTAGTTTGGGACTCTTCAGCAGTACGCACCCACCGAGATTCATAAAGTACACTGGTATTCGGTTGTTATACAAGTTAAAGAAGTAACGTTTCGTGTTCACACATCAAGTGTGCTGTTTTGGTAATAGATTATTATTCATTGGCGTGTTAATCACAAAGATTGGCAACCACTCACGTGTGTCCGAGTGGTAGGAAAAATTTCTAGTTATCATAAAATGGATCGTCTAGTGTTACACTGTCTAAATCATTCATTGGTGAGCTGACGATGACGATGATGATGATGATGAAGGCCGATGTGTTTAGGGGACTTTGGAACTCCTGTGGAAAACCCTAAGTATAAATTGTCAACAATACACGAAGATTTCATACATTTATTCCCCTTAATGAATTTGAACAAAGCAAGAACTACAGTTTTAGCAGAATAATATGGTACCATCATTTATTTCGTTGGCTACTCATCTGCTGCTTACAGCCTAAATAAATTATGAGGTTTAAGTACAGACATGTTTTAACATATTTGCAAATTTTACATGTTGTCAGTTGACAGAAATTCTCACAATTTGTAAACAGTGCTCAGAAAATTGCGCTTATATAGTTTTCACATAGGCAGTTCAAGTTAAAACAAAATAAATGTATGCAGAAAATGGTAAAGGAGTTCCATAATAAAGATGAGATGTGCGTTAGATGCATAGTGACTAGTAAGTTAGGTAACAATGTACTGAGTTGAGCTCAAATCATAGAAACAAGAGACAAGCAAAATTACAGATTATAAAAGGGAGGGTGAGGTTGAAGACAAAGATTACGTTATCAGATGAGAGAAAAAAAGGCACCCAGTTACCAAGGCAAAGAAAGACG
The DNA here is from genome assembly GCA_944472135.2 of Trichobilharzia regenti. Lineage (NCBI taxonomy): Eukaryota > Metazoa > Platyhelminthes > Trematoda > Strigeidida > Schistosomatidae > Trichobilharzia > Trichobilharzia regenti. The sequence continues at coordinate 71,379,083 of OX235270.1, read as the reverse complement.
AATAACTGCTTCTTTCTGAACACATAGATCTGGTTTCAAGCGTTTGATAGAAATCGCTTCAGCAAACTTAAGGAGAATCGCCTATTGATAATTTTGAACAACTTTTCGACGTCCACCTCATGATCCGTGTCGAGGAGATGCCTGGCGATGGCACTGTTTAAAGCATTTGTTCCCTTTTGACGTAAGCTTTTTGGTACGTGTTCAGAAAATCGTAAATATGCCCTTCTTTCTGTTCTTCCAATGTAACTGCTCCCGCAGATACTTTGTCTGTTAATTATTTTGAATGATTCCAGTACATCTACTCGGTGTCCCGTGTCAATCAGGTGTTTCGCGACTGAGAGAATAAACAATTCGGTCCATGTAACCGGAGGCTCCTTGTTAAATGTTCACGGAAATTTTAAAGTTTTGATTTTCTCTTATCTAATTACCTAACTTTTACTAATTTTCTCTTGTTACCTCCCCGTCAACACAACTGTTCATTAATTTTCCTCAAGAAATGTTTCTCCAACAAGATACATAATTTTATTTATTAAAGTATTCAGGTTGTAGGCATCTGATGAGAACCAACGGAATAAAATGGATCCAGATTATTCTCAGCCAATGTTTCTTCTTCCTTTTGTTGTTTAAATTTATAAAAGGGAATCTTAGTTAGCACTCATTCCAACTTGGACCCTCGCTCCACTAGTGTGATATCAAGAACGCCGAGTGAAAAAATATGAGAAATACTTTGAGTTTACTTAGAATTCACCGTCAGTGTCACAATGACATTCCGAAAGATAAAAATACGCCTAATATATACCAAAAATCCACTGTTTTCATGATATTCATTGAGTCAGAGTGACCTGTTTCTATTGAAATACTGCCTTGTTTGACATTATGACATGTTTTGAAGTAGTTGGATGACAAGACACAGGACTCACTAACCTAGCTGATAATCCTTGAAATTGTCAGCTGGAAATTCAAGGGGATTCTTGTTAGTAGTGGAAAACTGTGGGATTTTTGTGTTCTGATTTGATTGACAGGACTGATACTAAACCGATGATAATAAACCTATACATTCACACCTGACTACTTACAGTAGTATGAAGTCATCACAAATTATTTTCACTTCAGCAGAATTGACTTGCATTAATTCCTCATTCTCCTACTTATCTAAGCTACACTAACTGAACATGTAGATAGCAATAAATTCACCTATTTCAAAGCGAAGTAAAAATTGAAGAAGTAGAATCCTGTGAGAGGGTGTTACACTGCAGGGTCAAGTCGATTTCTACATCATAACACCCAATAAATTGCAACCGTCCATTTGATAAGGGAAACAGGGTACTCTGAATGTAAAGTATGGTAAATAACATAGGTATAAAAGGCGTCTATCACAAACGGGTCCAAAGTCATTATACAAAATTCCTTAAGCAGCCTCATATTTGTTGACTACCTAGAGAAAGGCTAGAAGATTATCCCACTATTCGCTAATATTCAAGTGTTAATATTAGTAAGTATTCAAGTAATCGTCAATAACTTAACATGAGTTGGATTAATCCCTGCTTTCCCTAATGTAACTACCAGTGACTGACCTGGAAATCGTTCCAGAACAATATGAAACTGTTGACCACCTCGGTTTTTGGAATTGGAACTAAAACGAGAAATAGTTAGACATTTCAAATTTACCGGAAATCACTCAAGATAGCTGGCTAAAACTACCAACCATGAATTGGTAAACTTCTGTGAAACTGTTTGTGTGAACTATCTCTCTATCTACACGCATGGGCTGATTGGCAGGGATCAATCTCATATTATGGAGAAGTGAATGCCTACAGAACCTTGAACAACGTGTTCACAAAACAGATGCCAATTTAACTCGATAAAACGACACAGTCACTGAGACTATTTCAAGATTATAGACTTAGAACATTAGCTGGTATACAGCAACTGTTAATTCTATACAATTCAATAAAGCAGTAATAAATGTCACCTGCGCCATATGTGCCACAATCTCGTGTGAAAAGCAAGCGAGCGTGTTGTATATATGGTGAGATATAGCGATTGTAAGGCGATGGGAATTGTGTGAGTAGTCGTCAACCGCTCTGAAACACTATGCATACCAACCACTGACGATTTTCTTTCAATGGAAATATGCGAATTCAGTCTCCATTTCTGAATAACCGAAGCAGATGTTTCCCAACACTATCAGAAGATTATGTCTAAACTTGTATGGGGAAGTGAGGCACATTTTCGGAACTGTGAATTTATCTGTATACATGTTCACCTGGTCGACGGAATTCGTAGAGTTACTGCGTAAGATATTTTCCAACAACTTGCAATAATGTTCATGGTAGAACTTGTTGTCATCAATCTCCGGGTAATTAAATATTTGGGAACAGCATTATTTTCTCACCACCGGACACCAAGAAGTCAGTTTGTCGGCGAAATGTCTTTTCGAATGTCAAGTGTTTGTTAATGTTGACCAACAATGGAATATTATATGTTGTCATTCTCACCATCGGAGGTGAAGAATTTCGAAGCTCCGAAAGCTGATATTTCTGTGTGGTGTTTGATAGCAAAAGACACCTCAGGCTTTCGGTTATCTCACCAGATATAAATGTATATACATATATATTGTTTTGACGCATCCAAACAATTTCAACAGCTTCAAGGAAGACGTTTATCTGATAAACTTCACTTTCCTAGCATTGGAATTCCTGTACATTCCTCTGAAATGATCATAGCACAGCACCATCAGACAATTACCATTTACTGACAATCTAAAACAAGTTGACCACTGACATACTGCAGTGAAAAAACTAACATTTCATGGCTCCATTCGTAAACAGCATAAATGGAATTAAAATGTAGATCATGAAAGACGAGAAAAGTAATAAAATAAACACCGATCATGTAGTACACATTCATCCGAATGTCTGTGTTTCTAAGAGATGACCAATGGTAGATTTACGTTAGAAGACGTAGAGTGTACTCCTCACTTATTTTGTGAAGGTATTTTGATAAGGTTGAGTGAAAGCAGAAAGAGCAAGTGCCTTTGATTAGCAATCTCCACAATTAACTTAGGAGATATTAATTTATAATCAAAGTATGAATATTATTATTTCTAGAGTATTACAAAGCAAAAGTCTATGCCATATGTGTAAATTTGTTAAATCACAAATCGGAAGCGATGGTTGTCTGAACTGCTTCACAATTTATGTTTATGTGAAAATCTGCAGGTAAACTAAGTGGAAAACTATCACTTGATTGATAACGCGCTAATTAACCAACCTCTCACGTGATCACTTTTTGATTCTGACACTGTCAACGCTTCATCAAAATGTCGTTTGTTAAATTCTCGAATATTGTCAAAACTGTGTGCTCTTTCCTTGTTGAAATTCAATGCGCTCTGGTCTCTTTTGATCAGTTTGTATTGACAAGTTTGTTCCAGCTCCAACAAATCATCTCTAGACCATACTGGTTTACACTGCTTTGCTCCGAATATACTCAGATAAATTCTCAGAGTATCATTACTCAGCAATAGAAAACTTCCTCTAATAGTGATGGGATGTTTTAATTCACCCGAATCCCAATAATACTAGTAATGACAACTATTCAGTGGTGTTCCGAAGACAGTGTTGTAGTTGATGATGACGATGAGGATGAGGATGATGATGAAGAGACAAAGTCTGACGTCAAGTAAACTGAACATTTTGATACATGTTCAGTGTTGAATAAGGCCTTATGTTTCTCGCCTTCGTGGTGTTGACCACGACGACTGTCACATTTATTTCTTCTTAAAATAACACTAATTTGAAACCGAGAGGAAGTTGTCCGAAACCATATTTCACCATTTTCAGGCTGCTTTTTATCGTCTGTCTTAATCCATTGTTCATTGTCGTTTTTATTAAAATTTTCTAACGGTATCATAATGCTTCCGTCAACTTCAGATTTAGAATTACGATTGAAGTTTCTTCCTGAGATATGGTTACTGCTGCTACCCCAACAAGACGCTAAATTACATGAGCATTTAATGTATGAGTGTGCATGGTTATTATTGAATTCACATGTCTTCAGCCTATCACCGACATTTAAACCAGGTAAACTTAACTCTAATCTCAACAGACGCTGGCTTGATGCCTCTATGTCTGACTTTTGTTATCGCATCTCCTGGTATATCTGTAGCAATAATACTATCCGGTTGTGCAAATTGTATCACTGAGTCATTTTTGTTATAATTATCCGTGTATTCTGCACTTTGTGTTCTTCTCAGTGTAAAGTTGGATAGCATGAATACAGTGATGAGTAGGCTTTAATTAATTAACTAATTAATTAACAAAACATATCGTAGTGAGTGTGAATTATTAAATGTGACTGGTTTGTTGTTTATTTATAATGGGAAATCACGTGACTCAAGTGTCAGTCGATCAAATCCAACGATTATCAAGTCTAACGAGGAGTAATTGTCTTGTTGAATAAATTTGTATATGTACGAATCGGCTTGAAAATCATTTGCTTTCCAGTTGGCTAAATGGCTAATTTCCAAAGGCGTAGATCCATTTTAGAATTTTAGTGTGAATTTAATGTTTAGCTGACAGTATGAGTAGGTCGACGTCTTCAATGCCTAATGAATACCATTCATGGCCATATGGAATTACACTTGCACACCTTCACAAGACTGAGAAATGATCTGTGAAGTTGTCAATTCCTCAGTTATAACTGAAACACGTTATATGAGTGAACAGTATAGCTTTCAGTTACACCTTCCTCATGTTTAACTCAAATATGCATAGCACTAGACTTTTAGAATGTTACCCATAGACAATGGATTGGTGGATGACTCCACTGTCTTGAACGGTGAACTTCAGTTTCGTTGCAGTGGAATCTCTGTATATTTCTCTGAAATGATAACGATATGAATAGGCCATCAGCCCATGATCATGTGACAATCTAAAACAAGTGAACCACTGATCTACCACATTGACAACCAATTTTGCTACTTTGTTCCTTATCAATGTAGCGATTGGCATTGAACGACTAAGGCCGAATTTACGCATTCAGAAGGAAGCCTTTGTTAATCTTGGATACGTAAATGTTAAAGATTAGTATATATAAATATGACAAGATCGATTGATTGATGTCAGATGATAGGGAAAATTGAGGTTTGTTATTTAGGTGCAGTCTGAGTATTGCTTAGCAGTGGTGAACTTTTATATAAGACCTGTCACGTACTACAAAGTCTTCCAAAGCTTCCATCACTGATGTCAGCTTGTGAATAAATTCTGATCTCTTCATCCGCTTCTTTTTATTCTTTAATGTTAAAATTTACCTTATCGAAATTCTCGACATGTTAAGTAATATTTCAGTTGCCTACTAAACCTATTAGTCCTATTGGTTTTACATTACTTTCTAACATCTAAAAATTCTATGAACTGGCATACATTACGCCACCCATTTATCATCACAAACATTGTTTTGCATTTCACAAATATCATTTTAACTGTTCACACCACTGATTGAGATCCCTCAGGAGACAAAGTTTCTCGGAAACCATATGTACATAATAATGCAAAGCTTAAGAGAAAGCCGCCTGAAAAGAGTCTCCCCCATTTAAAATAGGATATCACGCTGTAGTTCTTGCTTGCTAACCAGATCAATGCGAGGCAAACAATGGGTAGTCGTTTTGTTCATTTAGTTCTGAAATAATCACAATGTGTGGCGATGTTCTACGCAGATCGAGGAGTCAAATGAGGGCCAAGTAAATGTAACTAAGTGTAGACATTTATTCCTCTTTAAGAATTTGAATAAAGCAAGAACAACAGCTTTTGCAGAATAAAATGACACCATCATTTATGACCTTTGCTTCTCATCGTCTGATTACAGCCAACAAAGTGTGAATAAAATTTTCCATCTGCATTTAACAGAATTCAACTTCAAATTCCACTGCAGTTCACTTTCGTAGGGAACATTCCACGATACTTTACACTGTGACACACTCACCATCCAGTGTCATGTATCATCACGCATTTATACTTACCTTCCAGATTGTTGTCATGGGTAGTTTCAGGCAAGCTCACATTGCTTTCCGAATAATTTCTGTTTTCAGTGTAGTTTGTAGTGAAATTTGAGGTCCGACCTTGTCAATTGCAGGTGGCAAATTTTATTCACAGTTTATTATCAGTTGGCCCGAGTATCTAGCCACAAATCGAGTGGTTCCAACTGTTTTGCCTCTCCGAGCTGAGTAGAACATCGCCACACATTGTGATGAGTTCAGAACGAGGTGAACAAAACGACTACCCCTTGTTTATATTACTTCGATCCGATTAGTAAGTAAACAAGCCCTACTGCGTGTTACCAGCAATATCCCTTACTCACTCACATCAATCAAATAAACTTATTCTCAGGTGACCTGAAACGTCAATATACCCTGTAGATCGTTTGGTAGAATGAAGATTCATTAGGGAGGTTATTGGACATAAAATGGTTGTTGGCAGATATTTCTGTGTATCACCAGAATGCGTGGTAAAAATGATGGAATGAAATGTTTCAATTCCTCAAATTGTCTCATGCAATTTGACAGTAGCAGCGTCAGTATCAGCCACAGCACTGTTAGTAGCACGAGAAATAACACAGACGGTTTATAAGCAGCTCAATAACAAGCAACTTATTCAGCAAACACTCACTACCAAATTCTTACTGAGGAGCATAGTGACTGCAACACTGTGAATTATATTTTCACACAAAGTGCTTCGTACATTCAGATACAATTTGCATGGATCCAAGGTGTGGATTCAATGTGTGCGAATCTCATGCTTTCAAAGCATCCCTGTTGAATGAGTTTTATAAAACCATTCTTATTCATTCACTGAAAACCATCGGTGTTCACCATCTATCCTGGCTGTTGTACGGTGATGAATATTATCTAGAATACTGAGATTAAATGAGTTCCCTGTCGGTCTCAAGAATCCAGGTTACATCCATTATTTTTGAGGCTGGTTGGAAGGTTTGTTTGTATTTGTTTCTGGCTCCTGATCTCCAGACAGGAGTTTACTTAAAATCTCAATTTCCTGTCTAACTGACATGTGGTAGTACCAAAAGTGGCTGACAAATGAGCCCTGTCTAGTAGGAAACTTGCAAACATTTCTCAGTCGTGCACACATTAACTGGCTTCAATGATTCAGGATAATGGTGATATATTCCACTGGTGATTTGTAGAAATCATCAGTTCTTATGGGATAACGATTGCGCTTCATCTTTCGTCGAACAATACTTCGAATAAACTGCACCTTCTAGTGTGTATTGACAGGCAAACTGATATGACGATACTACAGTTAATGTTTACTATCCTCCAAGTCGAATATATGATACTGACCTGGAGTGGAGTGCAGTGAAGTTGGTAAGCCGAGTCCGAACAACATTCGGGTCGCGAGTAGTACGGAATATATTGCACGATCAGTTATAATTTCACATTCTGTGTGCTCAGCTACTTAGAATTCGTGATCGAATCACGGAACGTAACATTATGGTGTTTCAGACAGTCTGGGTGGCTGAGCAGCTTACATCTTTACAGACAGTCAACCTAGACACTGTAGGTCAGCATACAATTTCTAATGATGACGATGAAGTTCTAGGCTAGAAGATGTAGGGAAATATTTGCCACTTGTTCTGTTTACTGAATTGTCATTTATTCATTAATGTTAGATAATGACGATCATCTAGTGCTAAAACGCACCCATCAAATCACCAGTTTCGATTAGTCATTGTAGAATTCGATTGAGGCTTACAGCTAAACATTTAGACAAAATATATTATCTTCTGGTGTTTTCAACAAGTGAAGTTTCGATCAGTATAAAACAGGAAAACAAATGCAAGATTAGAATTCCGTCACATTGATGGCATGAGGTTACGCATTACATAATTTTGTGTGATTTGAGTCAAAGTGATACAATGTTTATAGCTGGATGAAATTCCGACCACCATTTATTGTTCTCATTCATATCGATGTATTCGTCATACGACTCCCTAACTTATCAATACAGACAAATGCCCTCAAATTTGTTTGATTTTCATTGCAATTTCTTTCATGCCCGAGATAGACTTTGTGTCATCACAATTTAACCGGTCAGGTGAAGATTTGACAAACAAGGGCGTCCTGAGTACAAAACACCTCAGCATCCACCCAACTTTTCTTAAACTTACGTTTGATTTCATCAAATCAGTGAAAAATTGCAATATGTTGGAAGGAGAATGCTCTCTCCAGAAGTGTCTTTCCCCTTCAAAGGCATCCTCTCATTCATCTTGCCCACTCTTAACTCATTGTGTCATCCGGAGTCTTGAAAACATCGTCCACAATAGTTTGATCAATCAACTGCACCTCTACAAATGACGTGAAATGAAAACGTTTCTACCTGGACGATCTCCTCAACAATTTCAATGTTTCACACGCTTCAGTAAATCTCAGTCATGAACGAGAATCAAATCGAATCTCTCTTCTGTGAATGTGCTACACACCGAAAAACAAGCCAACTTGATGTAAAGGTCAGTTAACTGAAATTTGACCTAATGCCTTACCCTCAGTGATTCGAAGAATCCTTTCGTAAGACATATGACAGAGTCGATTACAATCTCAACGCTATTGATTTTGAGAAAATGGATGGATATACACTTAGATTTACAGACAACAGCATAAGATGGCAATGATGGTTGAACAGTTGAAGCCATCTTGAAACCCTGTCCAATGTTTAACAAACAGTTATCGGCATACTTCGCCCTTAGTTCGGATTTGGATAGTCAACCAACTTCAACACTTTCGAAAGTTGTGAAGACACTTGAGTCTTGTTGTATTGAGAGTTACAAGTGAAAACCCGGAAAGGTATTCTGTTGACGAAATCGAAATTCAGAAACGCGAAAACCAAGGAAAGCTGTATAACCGCGTAAAAATACAAATGCAACAAAGAAAGGCTACATTCAGTGATACAATGGGAAATATTCCACAAGCACACGTGAAATTAGTTTCTGCAATGGTGTAACGTGCATACATGAATTCGTTTCATAAATCTTCAGTTAGACTCAATATAGGGTGGTACAAAGCTCCGTCTTTGATGCTTCTTCTACCGAATTATCGCTTTTCACTTGCATATCTTCCAGTTTGTGGGAAATCAGATATATATCATCGGCTAAGTACAGATCCTCCAAGATTTTGTGCGTGTGCATTTTATGCCTGTCTCCATGTTGACCTGCCTGCTGTCTGTCACACTATCCAGTCGACCGGAATAACGAAAATCATTGGAGATAGCAGGCAGCCGGCTTATCTTACTCCAGTTTTCACTTCGGAAGATTCCGTGTGTTTCCCATTGTGGATTACCTGACATGTCGCATTTCGTACAACTGTTGGACGAGGTGTATAATTGTTGGTGGTACCCCGCAGTAGCGAAGTTGTTGCCAAATCACCTCTCAATCGACGCTGTCGAAGGTCTTCTCAAAGTCAACCAAAACGAGGCAGAGAGTTGATTTCCATTCGAAGCCCTGTTCCATGATGATACGTAGTGTCGTCATTTGATCAATGCATGACTTGTTTCTCCTGAATCCAGCCTGTTCCAGTCTAAGTTCGTCATCCAGGGTGTGTTTGATTCTTTCCAGGATGAAGCGGCTTGGTATTGTGCTTGAGATAGACAGGAGCATAATTCCGCGCCATTTCTTGCATTGACTTAAGTCTCCTTTATTCAGCAGCTTGAACAGGTAGCTCTAAAAACTAATAAGCGAGTAACTAACGCGCCTGAATTTGTTGACAACTCATGCTTCCTTAACATTGCTTGTAAAAGTAAATGTTGAAATCCATATATCCAACAGCATAAGTCTTTTCACTCTACTACGACTACTACGAACTACGAATCGACATGGCGTATAAGCTGAATCTGAAATATGCAAGCACATGTTCGCACGCGTGTGTTTTAGTCAACCTGAAATTATTCCACAATATCGTCCTTCAAAGACAATCAGTATATTCCAATGGCTGCAATTACCGTTCCGTGCAACTAGCCGGGATAAGCACCTCTAATGAAAACACTTCAAACTGCAACGAGTACATAACTAACCTTGTATTTACACGAGGACGATGGTTGAAAGATTTGTTTACAGCAGTGGTCAGTTCAAACGCATTAAGTCTCCAAATCGTTACACAATGATCCATTCCGGAAGACAGGAGTAGATTACTTGATAAGAAGACATCCCCATGTAATACTTCAGATCAATGACCTTTCGCACCTCCACAGATACATATCAACACTTCGCTCATCACATTCCACAGACGGAGAGAGTAATCTATGTGAAACACAAAATTCCACAATAGCGAAAACGATAATGACAATAATAAAAGTAGTTATAATTCTACTAGTCGAATAATACTCAAGTATAAATCTCACATTTCCTACGAAAGTGAAACAAGGTGATTGAGAAAGAAGCAGTAAATCCTGAAGGCAAGTGCATGTGTTCTATTCCAAACACATCGAACACTAAGCATCAGAGGAAATGAAGATCAATTCGCATATGTAAATTTGATATCCAACAACAAACACAATTGCATTAATTTGGGTGCAGAAAATAAACCTGTCAAAATTTGGATAATCGTAAGACTTGAAATATATATATATATATATGACACAGTTATACACAGTAGGTGACTTCCTCATCCTACATTCATTATCCACGTCCCTCATCATTGTTAACGTTTCCGTAGAATTCGGGCCTTATTTCGCACACAATTATTAGCATTCTCTGAATGCAGTATGCAACAAAATTATCAACAACCATGGAATAGTGACTAACGGTAACTAGTTTCGGTAAAGAAATCAATAGAGAGAGAGAGAGCGAGAAATGTTAGTGTATCCAGAACTAGTATTTCTGGATTGCATTTCCTCCACATCTCATCTGCCCTACTGGTATTCCACACGTGAAGGAAATTTCATGATGTACATCAGATCATGTGAGTATCCTAAGCATTCACATCATTATAGCTCCAATTGAGTCAGTGTGCTCAATTAACCCTCATTTGACACTGTGTCCCATTCCAGCGCCTTCACATTACCGACAAAGCGTCAGGCGAATACGAATATTGCAAAGTTTGGCAAAATGGATCCAGCCTATATATACCTCATCTAGTAAATATCCATGGCATCCAGAACAACCCGAATAGCTTTTCCACTCACACATCAAAGTCTCAACAGTTATTTACGATTGTACATAAATAAGTGTGCATCAAAAAGCAAGTGCACAGAATGTACAGTTGAAGTTAACTTGCATTTGATCGGATCCATACGAGTGCACTATTCATGGGCTGTGATATGCAGACTGAAAACCAGAAGAGTGCACAAACTATGAAACGGAGGTGTTATGAAAATATGGGATTATATTGTAATCCATCCGCCAAGAACAACACGGAAAAGTAATGTGAAGCTCTCTGATGACGGATGCAACCGTTGTCTTGAGTCCAACAAGTGTAACGGCTTCTCAGCATATCTACCATTAAACAAACTGAATTAATTCGATTTGCATTTTTGTCAGTTTAGCCGACAGGAGCATCAGTATTAATGGCATTCAGGCAGAAGTGTAGACTTAACAATAGACATACTAAAAAATAAAAGACGTTCGTGCAACTCAGTTATGAGACGAAAAATCTAAGTGGCCAGTCAACGGTACATTCGTACTTAAGTGAGAAGTGAGCGGACGACTGCGTAATAGTTTTGACTGGAGAGTGTTATACAGTTGTAATTTATATCACAATATTTAGGTTTTGTAGTTGAATGTGAAACACAGAAATATGGCCATACTGCTAGAATGATGAGATGAAATCACCATTGTGAGTGTGCGGCTGACAATGAATTCCTCGTTTGTTTCCAATCTCTACAATTACACCTAATTTACCTTGAGCCAAGATGACATTATTACCTTGGGAATAAGACGTAAATGCTGCATCCATATGTCATCTTTCCCATGTTGGACTCCTCGGTTTTAAAACGGACTTCTATTTTTTAGGTGCAAGCCTAACTCCCGTACCACTTGGAAGTTACAACTGCTGAACATAATACTGAACCATCAGCTCGGCTACAACATTCCCATAGTGAACCGACACCTCGAAATTGAAGGAATATTTTACAACATTACTCACATCAGCACTAGCGGAAACGACTTAAATCAGGGACAACATATTCCTCTATAGACATATGAGAATTATTACGATATTTATAATGTTGAAGAATAACAATTCGAAGGAAACGAATGCACCACTGGGTTGTACAATCGCATTTATGTATACTTATTTTTGTATGTTTTTTACAACTGAACGGTAAAGGCTTCGGCAATACAGAGGATACGAAAGCGTATTGCCTTTGGTGCGTTGTTCTTCACCTTGTAGATCACTTTGAAGGAGGCATTTGTTGAGATGGAATGACAAGTGTTGACGAGATGTTCGATTGTCAAACTCCTTATACAGCCACTATCACCTATTCTCAGCTTTGCAGGATAGTTTTCTTGAACACTTTAGGACAGGATACGTTTCGAACCACAAATGTACCGGGCTCCACAGAAGCAGCGGCCAGCACAACTGAGATTGGCATAACTTCAAAATGCTACTACATGCGTGACACAGCATCTCTAGAGAATTATTTCCTCGTATAATTTGATTGACAAACACACAGTAGCACGTGCATATCTATTTCGTCGATGTTATCAACAAGAAAGTGCAGTTTTGTGAACAAGTGCTTCTCTGCAGCTGCTGCCATACTGACTTGTCTTACTGCTAAATTTACACTTTTGTAGATGAACTTGTCTGGATAGTCATCTTTTCTGCGTAACTCTATGATTATCTTAGGCTCTTCATTGAGTCAGCCGTTTGACCAGACTAACCTAGCTACCTCTACATACCAAACACTTGACTAAGTCGACTTTATATTTATTTCAGAAGTGCAACACTCAAAGGATGTGTATACTTACCACTGAAATGTCGTTGTAGGTCCTCTATATACACTCCCTCTTATTATATACCATCCTCCTTTTTGTTCAGAAAGATGTCTAGCAATGAAATATTATCATTGCTCTCTTTCTTTCTTTCCTTCCTTCCTTCCTTTTTTCTCAATGCTAAAGTTGACTTCTCGATGCACATCATTCAACTTGTCGACTATGCTCGTCGTCGCTTCATTCACTCTTGTTTTTCATGATCAAATCTGTGTCATCCATACATGGACAGCAGAATTCCGATTCACTGATTACTCCTTTCACTGACCGATTGTCTAACTTCGCGAGGAAAACACTAGCTAGCATTGGACCTACTGGTGAAGCCACAGCCACACCATCAGCTAGCCTATAGAATTGCTTATTGAAGAGCAAATGAACGTTGATAGTGCATCCTGAAACATCTGCCTTCATAGTGAATACGGAAGAGGATACCGATATCGATTTTCCGCCTAATAATTTTATCACATACAAAATCCACTGTTTCAATCAACGGGACATGACTGGACAAAGAGGATACATCAATCGAACTCACCGAAGTAGTAGACCACATTTATGCACTTCTGCCAGTCCATATAGTCTCGGTGTGAGTGTGCTTTTAGGCTTCATTTATCTATATGGACCTTGTCAAATGACACCTATTCTTCACGTCCTTTCAATGAATCAACCAACCGTTTCCCAGTCAGATTAGTGGAAGCTGAGAATTTTAGGAATCTTCATTGATCATTCCAGTATATTAATCATCTTTTCGATCTTTGTCGATGCATCTTACTCGTCAGTACTACTCCACAACCTTGATCCGGTTCAGTAATTAGTGAGTTCTCATTTACCTCCACCTCATTTGAGGCTTCACTATGCTTTCTAGTCGGTATACTATTCGGTTTGCGTTTGCTGTTCACATACATAATTACAGCAACAATCGACGAGAGTTGACCTACGTCTTTCAACCGCCTCGATGGATGAAGCTACACATCAAGTCTTCAGTCTGCGTATATGGCTTTTCAAACTCCCCTGGTACACCCATTTTATTAAGTCTGACATGATTATCACAAAACTTAGGACCAAGGAATAATACTCGCAAACCTATTTCGTCATCACCATCATCACGCACACCCGATATCTATGGTCGACCCACGAAATTCGGGCTACCGATATCAACGCTGAAAATTCCATACTTGTACCAAAAATACGGTGTGGAATCAAGCTGTAAATCAAAAAATAAAAAAAAAATCATCATCAACAACAACGACGACAGTAACAACAGCAATAAACCCATCACCACTAGATTGGTAAAATTTTCGACGTTCTATAGCGATTAGTCCTTTTTATAAATTTGGATAGTGTTGTGAGAAGATGCAGATTATCTGAAAAATGCGCTTTATATTTTGAACAATCTATCTAATCACACATCAACTTGTCAATACGATATATATGAAAACAATTAATGGCGATTAAATTAAACAAAGTGACAAAAAACGATTTGAGAATAATTAACAGCACAGATTTTATAGATAATCTCAACTGCCCTTAATTTCTTTCATATATGTCGACTTGACAAGTAAATGTGTGATCAGATTGTTCGAAATGCACAGCACAAATACAGCACATTTTTCAGCATACCAATAAAATTTTTATATATATGTATCAGAGTAGAGCCATGGACAAGCATCTAACTGAAAAGTGAGTGATTCTCCTCACTCAATTCTTTCGTCTTGTAAATGTCAGTCGACAAGCAAACGAGTCAGTAGTGCACAGCTTGTTTGTTAGGTAGTCGCCTATTTCAAAAACATCTAAACACACCCATTCACACTCATGAAGACAATAGAAGACAGAGAATTCATTGAAGAAATTATTTATCGACGAAGTTATTGTAAAGACTGTACAGTCGTATTTAAATTGGCACAGAACTCATACCAGTCTACTACTACTACTACTACTACTACTACTACTACTACTACTACTACTACTACTACTACTACTACTACTACTACTACCAATACTACTACTACTACTACTACTACTACTACTAATACTACTACTACTACCAATACTACTACTACCAATACTACTACTACAACTACTACTACTACTACTACTACTACTACTACTACTACTACTACTACTACTACTACTAGTACTACTCCTACTACTATTGAGTGAAAAGGATGTGTGACACAGTTACTCAAAAGTGGTTTCTAAAGAGAAAAATAAATTGTGTAGTAGTCGTTCAACAAGAAAAGAAAACTAAGTGTCCCTTTTATACCTGATAAGGTGTAAATTCTAGCTGGATGAGAAGCTAAGGCGGTTGAGTGAGTGTCCACTGGATAAGTTTGATGGTGAGAAACAAGCAAACAAAGCAGCAAACCAATGCTCAAGAGCAATATGTAAGCGTGATAATAGTGAATCAGTTACTGAAAGTAGAAGCCATCAATTAGGAATGAGCTAGCTTGAGGTCATGGTAGAATAAGAGACAGAACAAACATCCTCCGCCAACCCAAAACACGTCAGGGTTATATTAAAGAATCGAAAAATGATCTCTAATCACTTTCTGATGAAATCCTGCATTCATCGTGAACTCTTCACAATAGTGGGAACAAGGTATTTTTACAAGGTCCTCAGAAGTCTCCACAGCAATCAAATGATCCCCTTAGAAAAAGCTAGCAGTTAAGGGGAAATGATGTGTCTACTGGTACGAGACGACGTGCAGGTTGTTTCTGCCCACCTACCTACCGGAAGTTTCAGCCATATGCGTAAATCACCATCACCTCGACCAAGAAGGGATAATAAATTCGGTCGGTGAGGATCGAGTTTCTCGTTCAGTTTGCGTCTAGACCTCTGTTGTCCAATTATCCCAAATGATCAGGACAACAGAGATTCAGCGCAAACTCCATGAGAAACGAGTAATCTACGAGACAAGATAAAGTTGGACACAATCGAAACTCAATAAAGTAATTAACACCACCATCTGAGAACCAGTTACAAGGCGATCTCGTAGACGATTAAGCCAATCTGACCCGATCCGATGGCCCATGAAGTCTAACTTCTGCCAATTCATGACATAGCGCGACCACTTCGCAATGTCTTCTCCGATGAGATACTGCCTCACCTTCAAACTCCACGGTTCCAGCCCGGGGGGATGCGTACTTCTGAACAGTCACAAACTAGGGCGAATCAGCTGTCCAGTACTCCTTGCAGGTTTTCCAATGCTTCTCTAACTGATGTCAGCTCATGATGAAATCTCTCAACCAATCAAACAGAAATAGCTACAAACACCAATACTTGAAAAAAAAGTAATTATTTCAGTCGGTGAAGTTCGAGTTTCTCGTTCAGTTTGCTCTAAGTCCTTCATGTCCATTTATCTGTGAATGATCACGACAATGAAGGTCTAAAGCAAACTCCATGAGAAACGAGTAATCCACGAGACAGGATAAAATTGGACACTATCGAAACAATAAAACAATTAACACCAACATATGAGAACCAGTATGATCTTCCTCATTCACCTTCTAGTATCAATGATATTACAATACTAATAATACCACTGCTAGTAAAAATACTAACAGTTTACTCGTGATAATCATTTCGGTCAGATAGACCAACATCACGTCATTTGATAATCACTCCTCTTCCCTTCCAGTGAGCACCAAATTACAGAAGACGATATTCTGAAACAACACTAATTATGGGAAGGCGAATGAATTGGTTACAGATTCCAGACGTCATCAAGCTGTTCACTGCATCATTGGTCACCTTGAAATTCTCCCCAACTCAGCGTTCCTCGTAAGCAAATGATGACATCTCGGATTTATTGCCAAATCTGAATATGTATTATTTTCAAATTGTGTCAGCCTACCTTTCAAATCGGAGAGAATTTTCGTGCATCTCTTGAGTAGATTATCCATATTTCCGTTGAATGAGTGATTTCTTCCTCGATCCAGTTGGCGATGATATCAAGTTAACTGGATGTTGCATATTTGTGAATTAGGTAGTGTGACATGCGTTCCTGGGAATAGCTGGACCTCGTACATGGTGTAGAGAAAGGCTAAGAAGAACTGCATTTTCAACTCTACATCATCACGACAACTAAGATTTTGACAGCCACTCAGTCAGCCAGACAGAGAGTTAGTGTGACAATTCACTATGTAATCAGTTTATAAATCCTGTAGAAGGAAAGCAGCAAAGTTATTTATCATTGGATGATCACAAATAACCAATAAAATCACACTGTAACAACAGAAGACAAGGGCAAGGGGCCACATATCGTTTATTAAAGAAATCAATACGTATTTAGAGATTTACATTTACATATTATGGATTATTGTTAGAAGAAAAACATAGACTTCTATTGGTTGTTTCTTGAATGTCAGACCGTCTATATGTTAAGTGTGTCCGCCTACGCAAAGCCTTTGTTCTCATTTTTCTCACGATCAATATTGGCGACATAGACAATTACATAGATTACTGTCTCACCACAACACTACTGAGTCAGACTGTCATGTGACGCTCAACGGGCAGAAGTTATAACACAATACAAAACAATAGAATACATTTTGCTTAGTCCTTGAAATGCAAATGGATAGGATTGTGAGCTTAGTCCACTAGGTTTTGGACAAATTTATTCTAGTGTATGTGAAAATTAGTGGGCGTCCAGGCTGGCCTTATATACTGCTCTAGATTTCAAAGTGACCATAGAGAAAGGCAGAAACAGCGAAGAAAATTTTCTTTTCGATGATTCATTTTCATGAGCTGTACAATCGTAATTATAACAAACTAAGATATCTTTAGACCAGTCAGATACTGGTAAACTTTGTCCTTGAAAATTGTACTACCCAATGTAAGGTGTAAGAAGGAATGACTAAGTATTTTTGTATAAACTTTGTATGAAAAAGCAATGTTAATAATAAACACCAATAGATTGGCAATAAAATGTGGATGATGTGAATAATAATGATGATAAAAGTATTAACAATAACAATAAAAATAACAGTAATAATATTCTATAGTTTTGTTTTATAAGAGTTAGTTATTTTTTTACGAGTTGATCACGGATTGATATCAGTTAGAGAAGCATTGAAAACCAGAGAGTACTGGACAGCTCCTGTTCTATCCTGGTTTGGGAATCATCGGAAGCACGCACCCACTAGGATTCGAACCCAGGAGCTTCCGGTTACAAGGCAAGCTCGTATACCATTCAGCCACTGGGACCCGATTTAATGGCTCATAAATTCTTACTTCTACCACTGAATCGTGTCTCAGTGGCTGAATGGTATACGAGCTTGCCTTGTAACCGGAAGCTCCTGGGTTCGAATCCTAGTGGGCGCGTGCTTCCGATGATTCCCAAACCAGGATAGAACAGGAGCTGTCCAGTTCTCTCTGGTTTTCAATGCTTCTCTAACTGATATCAATCCGTGATCAACTCGTAGAAACATAGTATTAATAATAATAATATTGAACTTACATATTCAAGGGAAGAAGCAAAATTATAGTAAGAACTTTACTATGGCCATGGTAAGGCCAGACAATGTATGTATCGCTTTTTGATGCACAGGTCCGGTTTCAGGTCTCTTATAGCTAATGCTTCAGCTATGTACAGATGGCGTATCCGAAGTCCCTTTGTACGATATTCAGGGACTCTGTGTACCACTGTGAAGCATTCATGTGGGCGTGCTCGATGTCCGGAGATGACAAGTTGTTCGAGGATCGAGCTGTCGCTATTCTTCTTTTCTCCTCTGGCTAACCAAGCTGGGCAGTGTTCCAGGATACGTTTGTGGACTTGACGTTGCTTACGGCCGATATACTTTGCTCCACACGAGCAAGTAAGTTGATAAATACACATTGAAGTGGCCAAAAGGGGTATCTTGTCCTTAGCGTTAGACTGGATTAACTGTCTGCAGGAAAATGTTATACGTAGAGTGGCTGTTGGAAATGTCTTCTTCAGACTTTTTGAAAGGCGGTTTCTGAGAATTTTTGTTGCGATTTCACCTTTGAATGCTAGGTTCATGAAGAGAGTCTTCTTAGGAACCGTTGTGATTTTTGAAACCGGAGGCTTCTCCTTCATGCTTTTGTCGATGAATCTCGGTGGATACCCATTCTCTAGTAGGGTTTCAAGTAATAAATCTAATTCTTTCTCTACCATGTCTTCCCAGCAGATGTTTATAATCCTTGAACACAATGTACGTACCAGGTTTCTCTTTCGGATCAGTGGGACAAAGCTCTGGAAGTTGATAAACTGTCCAGTCCATGTTGGCTTACGGTATATCGAACTTTGGATCGTACAGTCGTGTCTTCTGGTGAGTAGTACATCGACGAATGGAAATGAATTGTTCGATTCGCGTCTTAAGGTGAATCTTATTGGTGGATGCGCTGCGTTGAAGGTTTGGAGGAGAGAATCGTAATTGTAGTAGTAGAAGTAGTTGTAGTAGAAGTGGTAGTAGTATTACTAGCAGTATTATTATTAGCATTATTAGAAGTACTATTGTTAGTAGTAGTCTTATTAGACGTAGTAGTAGACGTAGTATTATTAATAGAAGTAGTAGTAATAGTAGAATTAGGTTTTAGTAGCAGAAGTGTTAATAGTATTAGTAGCATCAGTAATATCAACATTAGTAGTAGACGTATTCGAAGTAGTAGTAGAAGTAGTAATATCAGTCGAAGTCGTAGTAGTAGTAAAAGAAGTACTATTATTATTATTAGTAGTAGTAGCAGTAGTATTAGTAGTAAAAGCAGTAGTAGAAGTAATAATAGTAGTAGTAGTAATAGCATTAGTTATAGTAGTAGAAGCGGTTGATCTAGTAGTAGTAGTAGTAGTAGTAGAAGAAGTAGCAGTTTAAGTAGTAGTAGCAGTAGAAGAAGTAGTAGTAGTAGTAGTACTAGTAAAATAGTTAGTAACAAGAGTTGTATTAGTAGCAGTAGTTTTCGGAGTATTAGTAGTGGTCGTATTAGAAGAAGTAGCAATATTAGAAGTATTATTATTATTATTATTAGTAGTAGTAGTAGTACTAGAAGTAATAGTAGTAGAAGTAGTAGTAGTATTATTACTAGTAGCAGTAGTAGTAGTCGTAGTAGAAGTAGTAGACGTAGTAGTAGTATTATTATTAGTGTTAGTAGTAGTGGTAGTAGTATTCTAGTAGAAGTAGTAGTAGTAGTAGTGGTAGAGTTATTAGACGTAGTAGTAGTAATATTAGAACTAGTGGTAGTAGTGTTAGTAGAAATATTTCTAGTAGTATTAGTAGTGGAATTAGGAATAACACCAGAAGTAGTAGTAGTGGTAGAATTATTAGACGTAGTGGTGTAATTATCATTATTATTATTATTAGTAGTAGTAGTAGTAGTTGTGTTAGTAGTGTTTTTAGTGTTATTAGTGTTGATAGTTTTACTAGTGTTAATGGTGTTTGTGATGTAAGTAGTGTTGGTAATTTTACCAGCTTTAGTAGTGTTTGTACTGTTAGTAGTGTTAGTATTTTGGGTAGTGTCAGTACTGTTATTGGTGTTATTAGTGTTAGTAGTGTTTGTAATGTAAGTAGTGTTACTAGTGTTAGTGGTGTTTGTGGTGTTAGTTGTGTAAGTAGTGCTATTAGTGCTGGTAATATTAGTAATGTTAGTAATGGTAGTATTGGTAGTAGTGTTAGTGGTGGTAGTGGTATTAGCAGTAATAGTAGTAATAATAGTAGTAGCAGTAATAGTATTACTATCGTTACTGTTATTATTATTGTTATTGTTAATACTTTTATTATCATTATTATTCACATCATCCACATTTTATTGCCACTCTATTGGTGTTTATTATTAACATTGCTTTTTCATACAAAGTTTATACAAAAATACTTAGTCATTCCTTCTTACACCTTACATTGGGTAGTACAATTTTCAAGGACAAAGTTTACCAGTATCTGACTGGTCTAAAGATATCTTAGTTTGTTATAATTACGATTGTACAGCTCATGAAAATGAATCGTCGAAAAGAAAATTTTCTTATTATTTATTTTAATTTTTTATTTATTGCGTCGGTGGCACAGTGGTTAGGACTCTCGCCGACCATGCACATGGTCCGCGGTTCGAGCTTACGCCGACGCACACCTGATATCTATGGTCGGACTGCGAATTTTGGGCTACCGATATCCACGCTGAAAATTCCACACTTGCACCAAAAATACTGTGTGGAGTCTAGCTGTAATCAGAAATAAAATTAAAAAAAATAAAATAATGTAGTAGTGGTATTAGAATGAGTGTTAGTAATAGTAGTAATATTATTAATTATAATAGGATTAGTAGTAGTAGTAGCAGTAGTATTAGTAGCATTAGTATCAGCAGCATTAGTAGTAGAAGTATAAGGCGTATTACCTGTAGTAGAATTAGAAGCAGTAGTATTATTAGTATTTCTTGAAGTAGTAGTAGTAACAGTAGCATTAGTAGTATCAGTTCTAGTAGTAGTAGAAGTAGTAGTATAATTAGTAGTAGTAGTAGTGGTATTAGTAGTAGTAGTGTGGTGAGAGCAGGCTGCTAGCCAATTGGTAGACATTAATCTACGTCAATGTATAGGTCACTAATATGGGCCGTGAGAAAGTATGAACAAGGCTGTTTCAACAACCAATCACAACAAACTTAACTTGATCAAATATGATTCGGAGATAGATGGCTCTACTTTTCGATGGTCACCCGAAACAATCAATCAGAAGACTGCGTCTGTCTACCTGACAAAGCTATAATAATGTATGTGAAATACATGTGAATACGTGTTGATTTCCGTAATAAAAGGATCTGTTGCCGGTCCTTGTCTTCGGTTGTTACACTACTACTAGTAGTAGTCTTGTGATTGATTGTTTCGGGTGACCATCGAAAAGTAGAGCCGTCTATCTCCGAATCATATTTGATAAAGTTAAGTTTGTTGTGATTGGTTGTTGAAACAGCCTTGTTCATATTTTCTCACGGCCCATATTAGTGACCTAGACATTGGCGTAGATTAATGTCTACCAATTGGTTAGCACCCTGCTCTAACCACACTCGTCCCCTTCCCCCGTCAAATAGCTTCGTGCGCAGACGTTCCGACCTTCTGGGTGCTACATCCTCTAGTTGTGTATTGTTACTGACCGGCCTGTCCCACTGTACTCATCTTTGGAGCTGACTGGCATTAACTCGTTTCTGTTTATCACCTCTTCGGATGGTATATACTTGAACCCGTCTTTTTGTGATTGCGTACAGTCCTTCCTACTTTGGAAGGAGTTTCCTTGAACCTGGCCCGCATCCAACTGTATATCTTTTGTCTCTGCACTTCACTTGGTCCCCGATTGCAAAGGTATTGCACTGAGTCTTTCTTTTCAGCTGAGACTTCGCGACATCACTCCGCTGCTTCTGCATTACATTCTTGACTGCTTCTTTCCGCTCTGTTTTTAATTTTGTCGTACTCCATTTTTGGTGAAGGGGCTAGGTCTCGTTGTGTATCGGCAATCGTGGTTTTCTACCACACATCAGTTGGAAGAGTGACTTCTTTGTTGTTTCCAAAGTGGTAGCACGATGTGTCAGTAAAACCAGTGGAAGCTCCGTTTCCCAGTTACCGCCCTTCGAGGCCAGCCACTCCTTCAGTGTACGGTTGTTTCTCTCCGTTAGGCCATTCGTTTGTGGATGATATGGGGTCGTTCTGGTCCTTTTGATACCCAGCTGTTGCAAACAGGAAGTAAATTGTTCACTCTCGAAACACGGACCTTGGTCTGTCAGTATTGTCTTTGGCACGCCGTGGTCTGCAACAATGTGTCTAACTACTGCATCTGTCACGGTCCTTGCATGTTGGTCTGAGATCGCTACGGCGTCTACCCATCGTTTCGCGTGTTCCGTCATCACCAAGAGGTACTGATTACCATTGGATGTCTGAGGAAATGGACCCATGACATCTACGGACCACAAGTCACTTATCGCGGTAACTGGAATCGACTGAAGTGGTGGTCGTATACACAGGTCACTTTTCATCAGCTGGCACTGTGGACATCCAAGCACGTATCTTGCTACGTCTTCTCTCATACCTGGCCAGTACATACTTTGTCTTAGGAGGTCGGTCGTTCTGGCCACGCCTGTATGCGCTAGCTGGTGACATTCTTCTATCATGTCGTGGCGCGACGACTGAGGTATGACAGCCAGCCAGCTTCCGTCGTTCTCTCGCCAGGTCAGAGTCCCGTAGGCATTCACTCTGAGTCGATCCCTCTGTCTGAGTAGTGTGGTTAGCTCCTTACTCGCCGTAGTTTGATCCACTTCTATTCCGTTGGTGATCACCTGTATTACTGTATTCAGCGTATCGTCCAACCTCTGCCTGCGTGCAAGTCTTAGTGGGTCTTGTTCTACTGCATGCACTCCGTACGCGACCTCGGGCAACTCAGACTCATCTTCTGGTCTCGATAACATATCTGCCAAGACATTTTCACTTCCAGGAACGTGTGAGATCGCAAAATGGTACTCCCGAAGACGCAACATCCACCGTGACAATTTCCCCCGTGGGTCTCTCCCTGTCTTCAAAAACTGTAGCGGCATATGATCAGTTTCGATGTGGAACCGCCGGCCGAGTAAATAAGGTCTCCATTTGTCGACTGCCCATACCATACGAAAATCAACACGTATTTATATATATTTTATGTACATTAATAAGGCTTATGCAAGCAGAAAAAGACAGTCTTCTGATTGGTTGTTTCTCGGAAGTTAAGCAGACAAACACAGTCTTATGATTGGTTGTTTTCGATATTTCTCGGAAAGCAGAGCCATTTATCTGCGAATCATATTTATCCACGTTTAAGTTTGCTGTGATTGGTTGTTGAAACAGCCTTGTTCATACTTTCTCACGGCCCATATTAGTGACCTATACATTGACGTAGATTAATGTCTACCAATTGGCTAGCAGCCTGCTCTCACCACACAACAAATATTATTAATGTGGTGAGAGCAGGCTGCTAGCCGATTGGTTGGCACTAATCTACGTTAATGTCTAGGTCACTAATAAGGGCCGTGAGAAAATATGAACAAGGCTGTTTCAACAACCAGTCACAGCAAACTTAAATGTGGACAAATATGATTCGCAGATAGATGGCTCTACTTTCCGAGAAATATTTCGAAAACAACCAATCATAAGACTGTGTTTGTCTGCTTAACTTCCGAGAAACAACCAATCAGAAGACTGCCTTTTTCTGCTTGCATAAGCCTTATTAATGCACATAAAATATATATAAATACGTGTTGATTTTCGTAATAAAACGATCTGTTGCCAGCCCTTGTCTTCTGTTGTTACAATACCACTACTACTACTACTACTATTTATACTACTACTTCTACTACTACTAGAACTGATACTACTAATGCTACTGTTACTACTACTACTTCAAGAAATACTAATAATACTACTGCTTCTAATTCTACTACAGGTAATACGCCTTATACTTCTACTACTAATGCTGCTGATACTAATGCTACTAATACTACTACTGCTACTACTACTAATCCTATTATAATTAATAATATTACTACTATTACTAACACTCATTCTAATACCACTACTACATTATTTTATTTTTTTTATTTTATTTTTGATTACAGCTAGACTCCACACAGTATTTTTGGTGCAAGTGTGGAATTTTCAGCGTGGATATCGGTAGCCCAAAATTCGCAGTCCGACCATAGATATCAGGTGTGCGTCGGCGTAAGCTCGAACCGCGGACCATGTGCATGGTCGGCGAGAGTCCTAACCACTGTGCCACCGACGCAATAAATAAAAAATTAAAATAAATAATAAGAAAATTTTCTTTTCGACGATTCATTTTCATGAGCTGTACAATCGTAATTATAACAAACTAAGATATCTTTAGACCAGTCAGATACTGGTAAACTTTGTCCTTGAAAATTGTACTACCCAATGTAAGGTGTAAGAAGGAATGACTAAGTATTTTTGTATAAACTTTGTATGAAAAAGCAATGTTAATAATAAACACCAATAGAGTGGCAATAAAATGTGGATGATGTGAATAATAATGATAATAAAAGTATTAACAATAACAATAATAATAACAGTAACGATAGTAATACTATTACTGCTACTACTATTATTACTACTATTACTGCTAATACCACTACCACCACTAACACTACTACCAATACTACCATTACTAACATTACTAATATTACCAGCACTAATAGCACTACTTACACAACTAACACCACAAACACCACTAACACTAGTAACACTACTTACATTACAAACACTACTAACACTAATAACACCAATAACAGTACTGACACTACCCAAAATACTAACACTACTAACAGTACAAACACTACTAAAGCTGGTAAAATTACCAACACTACTTACATCACAAACACCATTAACACTAGTAAAACTATCAACACTAATAACACTAAAAACACTACTAACACAACTACTACTACTACTACTACTACTTCTAATACTATAGAAACTACTACTGATATTAGTTCTACTACAGCTTTTACTACTAACACAACTACTACTACTACTACTAATAATAATAATGATAATTACACCACTACGTCTAATAATTCTACCACTACTACTACTTCTGGTGTTATTCCTAATTCCACTACTAATACTACTAGAAATATTTCTACTAACACTACTACCACTAGTTCTAATATTACTACTACTACGTCTAATAACTCTACCACTACTACTACTACTACTTCTACTAGAATACTACTACCACTACTACTAACACTAATAATAATACTACTACTACGTCTACTACTTCTACTACGACTACTACTACTGCTACTAGTAATAATACTACTACTACTTCTACTACTATTACTTCTAGTACTACTACTACTACTAATAATAATAATAATAATACTTCTAATATTGCTACTTCTTCTAATACGACCACTACTAATACTCCGAAAACTACTGCTACTAATACAACTCTTGTTACAAACTATTTTACTAGTACTACTACTACTACTACTTCTTCTACTGCTACTACTACTTAAACTGCTACTTCTTCTACTACTACTACTACTACTACTAGATCAACCGCTTCTACTACTATAACTAATGCTATTACTACTACTACTATTATTACTTCTACTACTGCTTTTACTACTAATACTACTGCTACTACTACTACTAATAATAATAGTACTTCTTTTACTACTACTACGACTTCGACTGATATTACTACTTCTACTACTACTTCGAATACGTCTACTACTAATGTTGATATTACTGATGCTACTAATACTATTAACACTTCTGCTACTAAAACCTAATTCTACTATTACTACTACTTCTATTAATAATACTACGTCTACTACTACGTCTAATAAGACTACTACTAACAATAGTACTTCTAATAATGCTAATAATAATACTGCTAGTAATACTACTACCACTTCTACTACAACTACTTCTACTACTACAATTACGATTCTCTCCTCCAAACCTTCAACGCAGCGCATCCACCAATAAGATTCACCTTAAGACGCGAATCGAACAATTCATTTCCATTCGTCGATGTACTACTCACCAGAAGACACGACTGTACGATCCAAAGTTCGATATACCGTAAGCCAACATGGACTGGACAGTTTATCAACTTCCAGAGCTTTGTCCCACTGATCCGAAAGAGAAACCTGGTACGTACATTGTGTTCAAGGATTATAAACATTTGCTGGGAAGACATGGTAGAGAAAGAATTAGATTTATTACTTGAAACCCTACTAGAGAATGGGTATCCACCGAGATTCATCGACAAAAGCATGAAGGAGAAGCCTCCGGTTTCAAAAATCACAACGGTTCCTAAGAAGACTCTCTTCATGAACCTAGCATTCAAAGGTGAAATCGCAACAAAAATTCTCAGAAACCGCCTTTCAAAAAGTCTGAAGAAGACATTTCCAACAGCCACTCTACGTATAACATTTTCCTGCAGACAGTTAATCCAGTCTAACGCTAAGGACAAGATACCCCTTTTGGCCACTTCAATGTGTATTTATCAACTTACTTGCTCGTGTGGAGCAAAGTATATCGGCCGTAAGCAACGTCAAGTCCACAAACGTATCCTGGAACACTGCCCAGCTTGGTTAGCCAGAGAAGAAAAGAAGAATAGCGACAGCTCGATCCTCGAACAACTTGTCATCTCCGGACATCGAGCACGCCCACATGAATGCTTCACAGTGGTAACATAACATAACAATTTCGCTTTATTCCAGAAACAGTACTTGTGGTTCAGTGTGGAATTTTCAGCACATATCTACAATATTGCTTCTAATTTCATCGTACATTAAAAAGGAGTATTATAAAAATAAATAAAATATAATAAAAACCAAAAAAAGAAACAGAAATAACCAAAAAAAATGCAAATAAAAATACTGAGTAAAAAAGAAGACCTACACAAATAATGAAAAAAAATATTTCAGTATTAGTTAGTGGAAGCTACGATATGTGTATGCGTGGTGAACAGTAACAGCTATAATCATACGGGAAATTATGAGATGTTCTTAAAAAAAAATGTTTATAGCCAAGATGATCAGTTAATTTGATTGAACAACACTAAGCAATCATAAGATAAACATTTCAGGTTTTTTTTTTGTCAGTACTAATGCGGTTGTTTGTAGTGGCAGTGTGAGGAATCATGCATAATACAAAATTTTTTAAGATGGTGATAGTGGCAATAACAAACAAGATTGTCAGTTAAATAGTGCCGAACAAAGAACAACCACAAAACTAATGTTACATGATGGTTAATGACGGGACAATTTTTTAATAATCATAGTGATAATATAGTCGGACCCAGTAGATGTACAAAGAAGGAGTAGAATAAAGAATAAAAATGTAAGCCAATGATAATAATTTTAAGCAGCTAAGTATGTTTAAGAAGGTTGTTCACTATAGAGTACAAATAAGAGAGTGTAAGGGGGAAAAAAAAACAAGGGCCAAAATTCTGTTATTAACAACAAAGCAAGTCATAGGTTTCACGTCTAACATTGTCTCTGTCACTTAGAACACGGGCCAAATATGGTATCGTTGAGTTCCTATACTTGGTTGTGCGAGCATATATTATTTTATACTGATTTCTGGTTCTACTTGATGAGATGCAGGGAGAGAGTTGGGAATAGAGGGGGTGTTGGGGGTCAGAGAGTATGGTTTTAGACCATTTCTCACATGTATTCAGATGCTTATCCACTAATGTTGTGACGAGCTGACTGAGTTTTACACCGCTAGTCCTGCTAACTACCTTCAACATCCTTCTCAGGATGGTATAATCCTTTTTCAGTAACCCAGGAAAGACTAACGGGGAACTGTAAAGTAGAATAGGTAGGATACGAGAGTTGACAAATTGTGTAAGCAGAGGTTGAGGGACTCCAGTTAGTCTGAGTTTCTTAATGTAGTAGGTTAGACGAAACACTTTCTTGGAAATCATTTGGATATGAGATGACCAAGTAAGGTCGGAAGATATAACTAATCCGAGGTATTTTGCATTAGACTTTGTTTCAATTATAGTCCCCTCGATTCTACAGACATCATGAGTGCTTACTAGTGTTTGTAGATCTCGTTTATGCCTAAAGGAGAAGTCGACAGTCTGGCATTTTGAGGGATTCAGCGTTAGGCCATTTATTTTAGACCACTGACTGATGTCCGACAGGAAGCTATTTAATTTGAAGCA
Source organism: Trichobilharzia regenti (assembly GCA_944472135.2). NCBI lineage: Eukaryota > Metazoa > Platyhelminthes > Trematoda > Strigeidida > Schistosomatidae > Trichobilharzia > Trichobilharzia regenti. Next base: position 71,350,434 of record OX235270.1, on the reverse strand, counting down.
GTCTGACTGAGACTTAACGGGAAGCGAAACAGTCAGGTACACAGAGTCCCTCAATATCGTACAAAGGGACTTCGGATACGCCATCTGTACATAGCTGAAGCATTAGCTATAAGAGACCTGAAACCGGACCTGTGCATCAAAAAGCGATACATACATTGTCTGGCCTTACCATGGCCATAGTAAAGTTCTTACTATAATTTTGCTTCTTCCCTTGAATATGTAAGTTCAATATTATTATTATTAATACTATGTTTCTACGAGTTGATCACGGATTGATATCAGTTAGAGAAGCATTGAAAACCAGAGAGAACTGGACAGCTCCTGTTCTATCCTGGTTTGGGAATCATCGGAAGCACGCGCCCACTAGGATTCGAACCCAGGAGCTTCCGGTTACAAGGCAAGCTCGTATACCATTCAGCCACTGAGACACGATTCAGTGGTAGAAGTAAGAATTTATGAGCCATTAAATCGGGTCCCAGTGGCTGAATGGTATACGAGCTTGCCTTGTAACCGGAAGCTCCTGGGTTCGAATCCTAGTGGGTGCGTGCTTCCGATGATTCCCAAACCAGGATAGAACAGGAGCTGTCCAGTACTCTCTGGTTTTCAATGCTTCTCTAACTGATATCAATCCGTGATCAACTCGTAAAAAAATAACTAACTCTTATAAAACAAAACTATAGAATATTATTACTGTTATTTTTATTGTTATTGTTAATACTTTTATCATCATTATTATTCACATCATCCACATTTTATTGCCAATCTATTGGTGTTTATTATTAACATTGCTTTTTCATACAAAGTTTATACAAAAATACTTAGTCATTCCTTCTTACACCTTACATTGGGTAGTACAATTTTCAAGGACAAAGTTTACCAGTATCTGACTGGTCTAAAGATATCTTAGTTTGTTATAATTACGATTGTACAGCTCATGAAAATGAATCATCGAAAAGAAAATTTTCTTCGCTGTTTCTGCCTTTCTCTATGGTCACTTTGAAATCTAGAGCAGTATATAAGGCCAGCCTGGACGCCCACTAATTTTCACATACACTAGAATAAATTTGTCCAAAACCTAGTGGACTAAGCTCACAATCCTATCCATTTGCATTTCAAGGACTAAGCAAAATGTATTCTATTGTTTTGTATTGTGTTATAACTTCTGCCCGTTGAGCGTCACATGACAGTCTGACTCAGTAGTGTTGTGGTGAGACAGTAATCTATGTAATTGTCTATGTCGCCAATATTGATCGTGAGAAAAATGAGAACAAAGGCTTTGCGTAGGCGGACACACTTAACATATAGACGGTCTGACATTCAAGAAACAACCAATAGAAGTCTATGTTTTTCTTCTAACAATAATCCATAATATGTAAATGTAAATCTCTAAATACGTATTGATTTCTTTAATAAACGATATGTGGCCCCTTGCCCTTGTCTTCTGTTGTTACAGTGTGATTTTATTGGTTATTTGTGATCATCCAATGATAAATAACTTTGCTGCTTTTGTGAGACCACTTCTATAGGATTTATAAACTGATTACATAGTGAATTGTCACACTAACTCTCTGTCTGGCTGACTGAGTGGCTGTCAAAATCTTAGTTGTCGTGATGATGTAGAGTTGAAAATGCAGTTCTTCTTAGCCTTTCTCTACACCATGTACGAGGTCCAGCTATTCCCAGGAACGCATGTCACACTACCTAATTCACAAATATGCAACATCCAGTTAACTTGATATCATCGCCAACTGGATCGAGGAAGAAATCACTCATTCAACGGAAATATGGATAATCTACTCAAGAGATGCACGAAAATTCTCTCCGATTTGAAAGGTAGGCTGACACAATTTGAAAATAATACATATTCAGATTTGGCAATAAATCCGAGATGTCATCATTTGCTTACGAGGAACGCTGAGTTGGGGAGAATTTCAAGGTGACCAATGATGCAGTGAACAGCTTGATGACGTCTGGAATCTGTAACCAATTCATTCGCCTTCCCATAATTAGTGTTGTTTCAGAATATCGTCTTCTGTAATTTGGTGCTCACTGGAAGGGAAGAGGAGTGATTATCAAATGACGTGATGTTGGTCTATCTGACCGAAATGATTATCACGAGTAAACTGTTAGTATTTTTACTAGCAGTGGTATTATTAGTATTGTAATATCATTGATACTAGAAGGTGAATGAGGAAGATCATACTGGTTCTCATATGTTGGTGTTAATTGTTTTATTGTTTCGATAGTGTCCAATTTTATCCTGTCTCGTGGATTACTCGTTTCTCATGGAGTTTGCTTTAGACCTTCATTGTCGTGATCATTCACAGATAAATGGACATGAAGGACTTAGAGCAAACTGAACGAGAAACTCGAACTTCACCGACTGAAATAATTACTTTTTTTTCAAGTATTGGTGTTTGTAGCTATTTCTGTTTGATTGGTTGAGAGATTTCATCATGAGCTGACATCAGTTAGAGAAGCATTGGAAAACCTGCAAGGAGTACTGGACAGCTGATTCGCCCTAGTTTGTGACTGTTCAGAAGTACGCATCCCCCCGGGCTGGAACCGTGGAGTTTGAAGGTGAGGCAGTATCTCATCGGAGAAGACATTGCGAAGTGGTCGCGCTATGTCATGAATTGGCAGAAGTTAGACTTCATGGGCCATCGGATCGGGTCAGATTGGCTTAATCGTCTACGAGATCGCCTTGTAACTGGTTCTCAGATGGTGGTGTTAATTACTTTATTGAGTTTCGATTGTGTCCAACTTTATCTTGTCTCGTAGATTACTCGTTTCTCATGGAGTTTGCGCTGAATCTCTGTTGTCCTGATCATTTGGGATAATTGGACAACAGAGGTCTAGACGCAAACTGAACGAGAAACTCGATCCTCACCGACCGAATTTATTATCCCTTCTTGGTCGAGGTGATGGTGATTTACGCATATGGCTGAAACTTCCGGTAGGTAGGTGGGCAGAAACAACCTGCACGTCGTCTCGTACCAGTAGACACATCATTTCCCCTTAACTGCTAGCTTTTTCTAAGGGGATCATTTGATTGCTGTGGAGACTTCTGAGGACCTTGTAAAAATACCTTGTTCCCACTATTGTGAAGAGTTCACGATGAATGCAGGATTTCATCAGAAAGTGATTAGAGATCATTTTTCGATTCTTTAATATAACCCTGACGTGTTTTGGGTTGGCGGAGGATGTTTGTTCTGTCTCTTATTCTACCATGACCTCAAGCTAGCTCATTCCTAATTGATGGCTTCTACTTTCAGTAACTGATTCACTATTATCACGCTTACATATTGCTCTTGAGCATTGGTTTGCTGCTTTGTTTGCTTGTTTCTCACCATCAAACTTATCCAGTGGACACTCACTCAACCGCCTTAGCTTCTCATCCAGCTAGAATTTACACCTTATCAGGTATAAAAGGGACACTTAGTTTTCTTTTCTTGTTGAACGACTACTACACAATTTATTTTTCTCTTTAGAAACCACTTTTGAGTAACTGTGTCACACATCCTTTTCACTCAATAGTAGTAGGAGTAGTACTAGTAGTAGTAGTAGTAGTAGTAGTAGTAGTAGTAATAGTAGTAGTAGTAGTAGTAGTAGTAGTAGTTGTAGTAGTAGTATTGGTAGTAGTAGTATTGGTAGTAGTAGTAGTATTAGTAGTAGTAGTAGTAGTAGTAGTATTGGTAGTAGTAGTAGTAGTAGTAGTAGTAGTAGTAGTAGTAGTAGTAGTAGTAGTAGTATTAGTAGTATTAGTAGTAGTATTGGTAGTAGTAGTAGTAGTAGTAGTATTGGTAATAGTAGTAGTAGTAGTAGTAGTAGTAGTAGTAGTAGTAGTAGTAGACTGGTATGAGTTCTGTGCCAATTTAAATACGATTGTACAGTTTTTACAAATAACTTCGTCGATAAATAATTTCTTCAATGAATTCTCTGTCTTCTATTGTCTTCATGAGTGTGAATGGGTGTGTTTAGATGTTTTTGAAATAGGCGACTACCTAACAAACAAGCTGTGCACTACTGACTCGTTTGCTTGTCGACTGACATTTACAAGACGAAAGAATTGAGTGAGGAGAATCACTCACTTTTCAGTTAGATGCTTGTCCATGGCTCTACTCTGATACATATATATAAAAATTTTATTGGTATGCTGAAAAATGTGCTGTATTTGTGCTGTGCATTTCGAACAATCTGATCACACATTTACTTGTCAAGTCGACATATATGAAAGAAATTAAGGGCAGTTGAGATTATCTATAAAATCTGTGCTGTTAATTATTCTCAAATCGTTTTTTGTCACTTTGTTTAATTTAATCGCCATTAATTGTTTTCATATATATCGTATTGACAAGTTGATGTGTGATTAGATAGACTGTTCAAAATATAAAGCGCATTTTTCAGATAATCTGCATCTTCTCACAACACTATCCAAATTTATAAAAAGGACTAATCGCTATAGAACGTCGAAAATTTTACCAATCTAGTGGTGATGGGTTTGTTGCTGTTGTTACTGTCGTCGTTGTTGTTGTTGATGATGATTTTTTATTTTTTTATTTTTTGACTTACAGCTTGATTCCACACCGTATTTTTGGTACAAGTATGGAATTTTCAGCGTTGATATCGGTAGCCCGAATTTCGTGGGTCGACCATAGATATCGGGTGTGCGTGATGATGATGATGACGAAATAGGTTTGCGAGTATTATTCCTTGGTCCTAAGTTTTGTGATAATCATGTCAGACTTAATAAAATGGGTGTACCAGGGGAGTTTGAAAAGCCATATACGCAGACTGAAGACTTGATGTGTAGCTTCATCCATCGAGGCGGTTGAAAGACGTAGGTCAACTCTCGTCGATTGTTGCTGTAATTATGTATGTGAACAGCAAACGCAAACCGAATAGTATACCGACTAGAAAGCATAGTGAAGCCTCAAATGAGGTGGAGGTAAATGAGAACTCACTAATTACTGAACCGGATCAAGGTTGTGGAGTAGTACTGACGAGTAAGATGCATCGACAAAGATCGAAAAGATGATTAATATACTGGAATGATCAATGTAGATTCCTAAAATTCTCAGCTTCCACTAATCTGACTGGGAAACGGTTGGTTGATTCATTGAAAGGACGTGAAGAATAGGTGTCATTTGACAAGGTCCATATAGATAAATGAAGCCTAAAAGCACACTCACACCGAGACTATATGGACTGGCAGAAGTGCATAAATGTGGTCTACTACTTCGGTGAGTTCGATTGATGTATCCTCTTTGTCCAGTCATGTCCCGTTGATTGAAACAGTGGATTTTGTATGTGATGAAATTATTAGGCGGAAAATCGATATCGGTATCCTCTTCCGTATTCACTATGAAGGCAGATGTTTCAGGATGCACTATCAACGTTCATTTGCTCTTCAATAAGCAATTCTATAGGCTAGCTGATGGTGTGGCTGTGGCTTCACCAGTAGGTCCAATGCTAGCTAGTGTTTTCCTCGCGAAGTTAGACAATCGGTCAGTGAAAGGAGTAATCAGTGAATCGGAATTCTGCTGTCCATGTATGGATGACACAGATTTGATCATGAAAAACAAGAGTGAATGAAGCGACGACGAGCATAGTCGACAAGTTGAATGATGTGCATCGAGAAGTCAACTTTAGCATTGAGAAAAAGGGAAGGAAGGAAGGAAGGAAAGAAAGAAAGAAAGAGAGCAATGATAGTATTTCATTGCTAGACATCTTTCTGAACAAAAAGGAGGATGGTATATAATAAGAGGGAGTGTATATAGAGGACCTACAACGACATTTCAGTGGTAAGTATACACATCCTTTGAGTGTTGCACTTCTGAAATAAATATAAAGTCGACTTAGTCAAGTGTTTGGTATGTAGAGGTAGCTAGGTTAGTCTGGTCAAACGGCTGACTCAATGAAGAGCCTAAGATAATCATAGAGTTACGCAGAAAAGATGACTATCCAGACAAGTTCATCTACAAAAGTGTAAATTTAGCAGTAAGACAAGTCAGTATGGCAGCAGCTGCAGAGAAGCACTTGTTCACAAAACTGCACTTTCTTGTTGATAACATCGACGAAATAGATATGCACGTGCTACTGTGTGTTTGTCAATCAAATTATACGAGGAAATAATTCTCTAGAGATGCTGTGTCACGCATGTAGTAGCATTTTGAAGTTATGCCAATCTCAGTTGTGCTGGCCGCTGCTTCTGTGGAGCCCGGTACATTTGTGGTTCGAAACGTATCCTGTCCTAAAGTGTTCAAGAAAACTATCCTGCAAAGCTGAGAATAGGTGATAGTGGCTGTATAAGGAGTTTGACAATCGAACATCTCGTCAACACTTGTCATTCCATCTCAACAAATGCCTCCTTCAAAGTGATCTACAAGGTGAAGAACAACGCACCAAAGGCAATACGCTTTCGTATCCTCTGTATTGCCGAAGCCTTTACCGTTCAGTTGTAAAAAACATACAAAAATAAGTATACATAAATGCGATTGTACAACCCAGTGAGTGAATTTGCCGCCGAAAACAGACTCTTCAACGAACTACCTGCTTTGTTTTCATTGATGGATTCTGTGAGTTGATCGATTGTGATTTGTGAAGTATGATTAAAGTAGTCATTGTGATTTATTTCTCAGATTGATGTAGAGACCACTTTTAGTTTCAACAGCCCAGTTGAAAGCTCTCGATGCAAGGTAATACATGCTGCTATAACCAAACGTGCGATCAATCAAAGGCAGCGTGTAAAACGCCGTATTCTAAAAGAAACGCTTAAAAATAAGAAAGCATAAGAAGGCTAAATATAGTACATTTTTAAATACTTTTCTCTCTTTATTGCAGATTTTTAACTATGTTTGCCTTTTTCTCTCAAGTTAATTGGCACAACTAGCAAGTTCACATAAATAGCCTGCAGGTTGATGTCGTGTAAAGGTCACTGGTGCATTCGTTTCCGCCGAATTGTAATTCTTCAACATTATAAATATCGTAATAATTCTCATATGTCTATAGAGGAATATGTTGTCCCTGATTTAAGTCGTTTCCGCTAGTGCTGATGTGAGTAATGTTGTAAAATATTCCTTCAATTTCGAGGTGTCGGTTCACTATGGGAATGTTGTAGCCGAGCTGATGGTTCAGTATTATGTTCAGCAGTTGTAACTTCCAAGTGGTACGGGAGTTAGGCTTGCACCTAAAAAATAGAAGTCCGTTTTAAAACCGAGGAGTCCAACATGGGAAAGATGACATATGGATGCAGCATTTACGTCTTATTCCCAAGGTAATAATGTCATCATGGCTCAAGGTAAATTAGGTGTAATTGTAGAGATTGGAAACAAACGAGGAATTCATTGTCAGCCGCACACTCACAATGGTGATTTCATCTCATCATTCTAGCAGTATGGCCATATTTCTGTGTTTCACATTCAACTACAAAACCTAAATATTGTGATATAAATTACAACTGTATAACACTCTCCAGTCAAAACTATTACGCAGTCGTCCGCTCACTTCTCACTTAAGTACGAATGTACCGTTGACTGGCCACTTAGATTTTTCGTCTCATAACTGAGTTGCACGAACGTCTTTTATTTTTTAGTATGTCTATTGTTAAGTCTACACTTCTGCCTGAATGCCATTAATACTGATGCTCCTGTCGGCTAAACTGACAAAAATGCAAATCGAATTAATTCAGTTTGTTTAATGGTAGATATGCTGAGAAGCCGTTACACTTGTTGGACTCAAGACAACGGTTGCATCCGTCATCAGAGAGCTTCACATTACTTTTCCGTGTTGTTCTCGGCGGATGGATTACAATATAATCCCATATTTTCATAACACCTCCGTTTCATAGTTTGTGCACTCTTCTGGTTTTCAGTCTGCATATCACAGCCCATGAATAGTGCACTCGTATGGATCCGATCAAATGCAAGTTAACTTCAACTGTACATTCTGTGCACTTGCTTTTTGATGCACACTTATTTATGTACAATCGTAAATCACTGTTGAGACTTTGATGTGTGAGTGGAAAAGCTATTCGGGTTGTTCTGGATGCCATGGATATTTACTAGATGAGGTATATATAGGCTGGATCCATTTTGCCAAACTTTGCAATATTCGTATTCGCCTGACGCTTTGTCGGTAATGTGAAGGCGCTGGAATGGGACACAGTGTCAAATGAGGGTTAATTGAGCACACTGACTCAATTGGAGCTATAATGATGTGAATGCTTAGGATACTCACATGATCTGATGTACATCATGAAATTTCCTTCACGTGTGGAATACCAGTAGGGCAGATGAGATGTGGAGGAAATGCGATCCAGAAATACTAGTTCTGGATACACTAACATTTCTCGCTCTCTCTCTCTCTTTTATTGATTTCTTTACCGAAACTAGTTACCGTTAGTCACTATTCCATGGTTGTTGATAATTTTGTTGCATACTGCATTCAGAGAATGCTAATAATTGTGTGCGAAATAAGGCCCGAATTCTACGGAAACGTTAACAATGATGAGGGACGTGGATAATGAATGTAGGATGAGGAAGTCACCTACTGTGTATAACTGTGTCATATATATATATATATATTTCAAGTCTTACGATTATCCAAATTTTGACAGGTTTATTTTCTGCACCCAAATTAATGCAATTGTGTTTGTTGTTGGATATCAAATTTACATATGCGAATTGATCTTCATTTCCTCTGATGCTTAGTGTTCGATGTGTTTGGAATAGAACACATGCACTTGCCTTCAGGATTTACTGCTTCTTTCTCAATCACCTTGTTTCACTTTCGTAGGAAATGTGAGATTTATACTTGAGTATTATTCGACTAGTAGAATTATAACTACTTTTATTATTGTCATTATCGTTTTCGCTATTGTGGAATTTTGTGTTTCACATAGATTACTCTCTCCGTCTGTGGAATGTGATGAGCGAAGTGTTGATATGTATCTGTGGAGGTGCGAAAGGTCATTGATCTGAAGTATTACATGGGGATGTCTTCTTATCAAGTAATCTACTCCTGTCTTCCGGAATGGATCATTGTGTAACGATTTGGAGACTTAATGCGTTTGAACTGACCACTGCTGTAAACAAATCTTTCAACCATCGTCCTCGTGTAAATACAAGCTTAGTTATGTACTCGTTGCAGTTTGAAGTGTTTTCATTAGAGGTGCTTATCCCGGCTAGTTGCACGGAACGGTAATTGCAGCCATTGGAATATACTGATTGTCTTTGAAGGACGATATTGTGGAATAATTTCAGGTTGACTAAAACACACGCGTGCGAACATGTGCTTGCATATTTCAGATTCAGCTTATACGCCATGTCGATTCGTAGTTCGTAGTAGTCGTAGTAGAGTGAAAAGACTTATGCTGTTGGATATATGGATTTCAACATTTACTTTTACAAGCAATGTTAAGGAAGCATGAGTTGTCAACAAATTCAGGCGCGTTAGTTACTCGCTTATTAGTTTTTAGAGCTACCTGTTCAAGCTGCTGAATAAAGGAGACTTAAGTCAATGCAAGAAATGGCGCGGAATTATGCTCCTGTCTATCTCAAGCACAATACCAAGCCGCTTCATCCTGGAAAGAATCAAACACACCCTGGATGACGAACTTAGACTGGAACAGGCTGGATTCAGGAGAAACAAGTCATGCATTGATCAAATGACGACACTACGTATCATCATGGAACAGAGCTTCGAATGGAAATCAACTCTCTGCCTCGTTTTGGTTGACTTTGAGAAGACCTTCGACAGCGTCGATTGAGAGGTGATTTGGCAACAACTTCGCTACTGCGGGGTACCACCAACAATTATACACCTCGTCCAACAGTTGTACGAAATGCGACATGTCAGGTAATCCACAATGGGAAACACACGGAATCTTCCGAAGTGAAAACTGGAGTGAGATAAGCCGGCTGCCTGCTATCTCCAATGATTTTCGTTATTCCGGTTGACTGGATAGTGTGACAGACAGCAGGCAGGTCAACATGGAGACAGGCATAAAATGCACACGCACAAAAACTTGGAGGATCTGTACTTGGCCGATGATATATATCTGATTTCCCACAAACTGGAAGATATGCAAGTGAAAAGCGATAATTCGGTAGAAGAAGCATCAAAGACGGAGCTTTGTACCACCCTATATTGAGTCTAACTGAAGACTTATGAAACGAATTCATGTATGCACGTTACACCATTGCAGAAACTAATTTCACGTGTGCTTGTGGAATATTTCCCATTGTATCACTGAATGTAGCCTTTCTTTGTTGCATTTGTATTTTTACGCGGTTATACAGCTTTCCTTGGTTTTCGCGTTTCTGAATTTCGATTTCGTCAACAGAATACCTTTCCGGGTTTTCACTTGTAACTCTCAATACAACAAGACTCAAGTGTCTTCACAACTTTCGAAAGTGTTGAAGTTGGTTGACTATCCAAATCCGAACTAAGGGCGAAGTATGCCGATAACTGTTTGTTAAACATTGGACAGGGTTTCAAGATGGCTTCAACTGTTCAACCATCATTGCCATCTTATGCTGTTGTCTGTAAATCTAAGTGTATATCCATCCATTTTCTCAAAATCAATAGCGTTGAGATTGTAATCGACTCTGTCATATGTCTTACGAAAGGATTCTTCGAATCACTGAGGGTAAGGCATTAGGTCAAATTTCAGTTAACTGACCTTTACATCAAGTTGGCTTGTTTTTCGGTGTGTAGCACATTCACAGAAGAGAGATTCGATTTGATTCTCGTTCATGACTGAGATTTACTGAAGCGTGTGAAACATTGAAATTGTTGAGGAGATCGTCCAGGTAGAAACGTTTTCATTTCACGTCATTTGTAGAGGTGCAGTTGATTGATCAAACTATTGTGGACGATGTTTTCAAGACTCCGGATGACACAATGAGTTAAGAGTGGGCAAGATGAATGAGAGGATGCTTATGAAGGGGAAAGACACTTCTGGAGAGAGCATTCTCCTTCCAACATATTGCAATTTTTCACTGATTTGATGAAATCAAACGTAAGTTTAAGAAAAGTTGGGTGGATGCTGAGGTGTTTTGTACTCAGGACGCCCTTGTTTGTCAAATCTTCACCTGACCGGTTAAATTGTGATGACACAAAGTCTATCTCGGGCATGAAAGAAATTGCAATGAAAATCAAACAAATTTGAGGGCATTTGTCTGTATTGATAAGTTAGGGAGTCGTATGACGAATACATCGATATGAATGAGAACAATAAATGGTGGTCGGAATTTCATCCAGCTATAAACATTGTATCACTTTGACTCAAATCACACAAAATTATGTAATGCGTAACCTCATGCCATCAATGTGACGGAATTCTAATCTTGCATTTGTTTTCCTGTTTTATACTGATCGAAACTTCACTTGTTGAAAACACCAGAAGATAATATATTTTGTCTAAATGTTTAGCTGTAAGCCTCAATCGAATTCTACAATGACTAATCGAAACTGGTGATTTGATGGGTGCGTTTTAGCACTAGATGATCGTCATTATCTAACATTAATGAATAAATGACAATTCAGTAAACAGAACAAGTGGCAAATATTTCCCTACATCTTCTAGCCTAGAACTTCATCGTCATCATTAGAAATTGTATGCTGACCTACAGTGTCTAGGTTGACTGTCTGTAAAGATGTAAGCTGCTCAGCCACCCAGACTGTCTGAAACACCATAATGTTACGTTCCGTGATTCGATCACGAATTCTAAGTAGCTGAGCACACAGAATGTGAAATTATAACTGATCGTGCAATATATTCCGTACTACTCGCGACCCGAATGTTGTTCGGACTCGGCTTACCAACTTCACTGCACTCCACTCCAGGTCAGTATCATATATTCGACTTGGAGGATAGTAAACATTAACTGTAGTATCGTCATATCAGTTTGCCTGTCAATACACACTAGAAGGTGCAGTTTATTCGAAGTATTGTTCGACGAAAGATGAAGCGCAATCGTTATCCCATAAGAACTGATGATTTCTACAAATCACCAGTGGAATATATCACCATTATCCTGAATCATTGAAGCCAGTTAATGTGTGCACGACTGAGAAATGTTTGCAAGTTTCCTACTAGACAGGGCTCATTTGTCAGCCACTTTTGGTACTACCACATGTCAGTTAGACAGGAAATTGAGATTTTAAGTAAACTCCTGTCTGGAGATCAGGAGCCAGAAACAAATACAAACAAACCTTCCAACCAGCCTCAAAAATAATGGATGTAACCTGGATTCTTGAGACCGACAGGGAACTCATTTAATCTCAGTATTCTAGATAATATTCATCACCGTACAACAGCCAGGATAGATGGTGAACACCGATGGTTTTCAGTGAATGAATAAGAATGGTTTTATAAAACTCATTCAACAGGGATGCTTTGAAAGCATGAGATTCGCACACATTGAATCCACACCTTGGATCCATGCAAATTGTATCTGAATGTACGAAGCACTTTGTGTGAAAATATAATTCACAGTGTTGCAGTCACTATGCTCCTCAGTAAGAATTTGGTAGTGAGTGTTTGCTGAATAAGTTGCTTGTTATTGAGCTGCTTATAAACCGTCTGTGTTATTTCTCGTGCTACTAACAGTGCTGTGGCTGATACTGACGCTGCTACTGTCAAATTGCATGAGACAATTTGAGGAATTGAAACATTTCATTCCATCATTTTTACCACGCATTCTGGTGATACACAGAAATATCTGCCAACAACCATTTTATGTCCAATAACCTCCCTAATGAATCTTCATTCTACCAAACGATCTACAGGGTATATTGACGTTTCAGGTCACCTGAGAATAAGTTTATTTGATTGATGTGAGTGAGTAAGGGATATTGCTGGTAACACGCAGTAGGGCTTGTTTACTAATCGGATCGAAGTAATATAAACAAGGGGTAGTCGTTTTGTTCACCTCGTTCTGAACTCATCACAATGTGTGGCGATGTTCTACTCAGCTCGGAGAGGCAAAACAGTTGGAACCACTCGATTTGTGGCTAGATACTCGGGCCAACTGATAATAAACTGTGAATAAAATTTGCCACCTGCAATTGACAAGGTCGGACCTCAAATTTCACTACAAACTACACTGAAAACAGAAATTATTCGGAAAGCAATGTGAGCTTGCCTGAAACTACCCATGACAACAATCTGGAAGGTAAGTATAAATGCGTGATGATACATGACACTGGATGGTGAGTGTGTCACAGTGTAAAGTATCGTGGAATGTTCCCTACGAAAGTGAACTGCAGTGGAATTTGAAGTTGAATTCTGTTAAATGCAGATGGAAAATTTTATTCACACTTTGTTGGCTGTAATCAGACGATGAGAAGCAAAGGTCATAAATGATGGTGTCATTTTATTCTGCAAAAGCTGTTGTTCTTGCTTTATTCAAATTCTTAAAGAGGAATAAATGTTTACACTTAGTTACATTTACTTGGCCCTCATTTGACTCCTCGATCTGCGTAGAACATCGCCACACATTGTGATTATTTCAGAACTAAATGAACAAAACGACTACCCATTGTTTGCCTCGCATTGATCTGGTTAGCAAGCAAGAACTACAGCGTGATATCCTATTTTAAATGGGGGAGACTCTTTTCAGGCGGCTTTCTCTTAAGCTTTGCATTATTATGTACATATGGTTTCCGAGAAACTTTGTCTCCTGAGGGATCTCAATCAGTGGTGTGAACAGTTAAAATGATATTTGTGAAATGCAAAACAATGTTTGTGATGATAAATGGGTGGCGTAATGTATGCCAGTTCATAGAATTTTTAGATGTTAGAAAGTAATGTAAAACCAATAGGACTAATAGGTTTAGTAGGCAACTGAAATATTACTTAACATGTCGAGAATTTCGATAAGGTAAATTTTAACATTAAAGAATAAAAAGAAGCGGATGAAGAGATCAGAATTTATTCACAAGCTGACATCAGTGATGGAAGCTTTGGAAGACTTTGTAGTACGTGACAGGTCTTATATAAAAGTTCACCACTGCTAAGCAATACTCAGACTGCACCCAAATAACAAACCTCAATTTTCCCTATCATCTGACATCAATCAATCGATCTTGTCATATTTATATATACTAATCTTTAACATTTACGTATCCAAGATTAACAAAGGCTTCCTTCTGAATGCGTAAATTCGGCCTTAGTCGTTCAATGCCAATCGCTACATTGATAAGGAACAAAGTAGCAAAATTGGTTGTCAATGTGGTAGATCAGTGGTTCACTTGTTTTAGATTGTCACATGATCATGGGCTGATGGCCTATTCATATCGTTATCATTTCAGAGAAATATACAGAGATTCCACTGCAACGAAACTGAAGTTCACCGTTCAAGACAGTGGAGTCATCCACCAATCCATTGTCTATGGGTAACATTCTAAAAGTCTAGTGCTATGCATATTTGAGTTAAACATGAGGAAGGTGTAACTGAAAGCTATACTGTTCACTCATATAACGTGTTTCAGTTATAACTGAGGAATTGACAACTTCACAGATCATTTCTCAGTCTTGTGAAGGTGTGCAAGTGTAATTCCATATGGCCATGAATGGTATTCATTAGGCATTGAAGACGTCGACCTACTCATACTGTCAGCTAAACATTAAATTCACACTAAAATTCTAAAATGGATCTACGCCTTTGGAAATTAGCCATTTAGCCAACTGGAAAGCAAATGATTTTCAAGCCGATTCGTACATATACAAATTTATTCAACAAGACAATTACTCCTCGTTAGACTTGATAATCGTTGGATTTGATCGACTGACACTTGAGTCACGTGATTTCCCATTATAAATAAACAACAAACCAGTCACATTTAATAATTCACACTCACTACGATATGTTTTGTTAATTAATTAGTTAATTAATTAAAGCCTACTCATCACTGTATTCATGCTATCCAACTTTACACTGAGAAGAACACAAAGTGCAGAATACACGGATAATTATAACAAAAATGACTCAGTGATACAATTTGCACAACCGGATAGTATTATTGCTACAGATATACCAGGAGATGCGATAACAAAAGTCAGACATAGAGGCATCAAGCCAGCGTCTGTTGAGATTAGAGTTAAGTTTACCTGGTTTAAATGTCGGTGATAGGCTGAAGACATGTGAATTCAATAATAACCATGCACACTCATACATTAAATGCTCATGTAATTTAGCGTCTTGTTGGGGTAGCAGCAGTAACCATATCTCAGGAAGAAACTTCAATCGTAATTCTAAATCTGAAGTTGACGGAAGCATTATGATACCGTTAGAAAATTTAAATAAAAACGACAATGAACAATGGATTAAGACAGACGATAAAAAGCAGCCTGAAAATGGTGAAATATGGTTTCGGACAACTTCCTCTCGGTTTCAAATTAGTGTTATTTTAAGAAGAAATAAATGTGACAGTCGTCGTGGTCAACACCACGAAGGCGAGAAACATAAGGCCTTATTCAACACTGAACATGTATCAAAATGTTCAGTTTACTTGACGTCAGACTTTGTCTTTTCATCATCATCCTCATCATCATCGTCATCATCAACTACAACACTGTCTTCGGAACACCACTGAATAGTTGTCATTACTAGTATTATTGGGATTCGGGTGAATTAAAACATCCCATTACTATTAGAGGAAGTTTTCTATTGCTGAGTAATGATACTCTGAGAATTTATCTGAGTATATTCGGAGCAAAGCAGTGTAAACCAGTATGGTCTAGAGATGATTTGTTGGAGCTGGAACAAACTTGTCAATACAAACTGATCAAAAGAGACCAGAGCGCATTGAATTTCAACAAGGAAAGAGCACACAGTTTTGACAATATTCGAGAATTTAACAAACGACATTTTGATGAAGCGTTGACAGTGTCAGAATCAAAAAGTGATCACGTGAGAGGTTGGTTAATTAGCGCGTTATCAATCAAGTGATAGTTTTCCACTTAGTTTACCTGCAGATTTTCACATAAACATAAATTGTGAAGCAGTTCAGACAACCATCGCTTCCGATTTGTGATTTAACAAATTTACACATATGGCATAGACTTTTGCTTTGTAATACTCTAGAAATAATAATATTCATACTTTGATTATAAATTAATATCTCCTAAGTTAATTGTGGAGATTGCTAATCAAAGGCACTTGCTCTTTCTGCTTTCACTCAACCTTATCAAAATACCTTCACAAAATAAGTGAGGAGTACACTCTACGTCTTCTAACGTAAATCTACCATTGGTCATCTCTTAGAAACACAGACATTCGGATGAATGTGTACTACATGATCGGTGTTTATTTTATTACTTTTCTCGTCTTTCATGATCTACATTTTAATTCCATTTATGCTGTTTACGAATGGAGCCATGAAATGTTAGTTTTTTCACTGCAGTATGTCAGTGGTCAACTTGTTTTAGATTGTCAGTAAATGGTAATTGTCTGATGGTGCTGTGCTATGATCATTTCAGAGGAATGTACAGGAATTCCAATGCTAGGAAAGTGAAGTTTATCAGATAAACTTCTTCCTTGAGGCTGTTGAAATTGTTTGGATGCGTCAAAACACTATATATGTATATACATACGTCATACTTTTGTGTGTGCTGGCTGTTAGTCAATATTTGTTGGCAGTAATTTACGTCAATATTTATGTCCTTAATATTGGTCGTGACAAAAATGATAACTAAGGCTTTGCGTAGGCGGATACAGTTAACATATAGATGATCTGACATTCAAGAAAGAGCCACAAAGAGATACAAGGTTAACTGTGTGCGTGAAACAACTATTCAGACGACTGTGTTTTTCTCCAAACAACAATCTATAATATGTACATGAAAATCTATAAATATGCGTTTATTTCCATAATAAAACGATCTGTTGCCTGAACCTTGCATTCTGTTTTTACAATAATACTGTGAGTAGTCAGGTACGAATGTATACGTTTATTTTCATCGGTTTAGTATCAGTCCTGTCAATCAAATCAGAACACAAAACTCCCACAATTTTCTACTACTAACAAGAATCCCCTTGAATTTCCAGCTGACAATTTCAAGGATTATCAGCTAGGTTAGTGAGTCCTGTGTCTTGTCATCCAACTACTTCAAAACATGTCATAATGTCAAACAAGGCAGTATTTCAATAGAAACAGGTCACTCTGGCTCAATGAATATCATGAAAACAGTGGATTTTTGGTTTAAATAGGTAACATGATAAAAGTAATTTAGTTAATACAGATTTTGGGACGACGAAATCGTCTCATCTAGACTGCTGTGTTTTCCTATCACATTTCAAGATTTTACAAAAAATATGAACAGTTTCCTAACTACTCACAATAGTCTGACAACTTCAGTCACACACGGTATCCTCATACATATAGTAGTGGCTTGAAGCGAAATTTGTACCAGATGTTTCTTTCTGTTGACAACATGTTAGCCGGATGTGCTCACATGAAAGAAAGTGTCGAAATGCAGCTAAATGAAAATCCTAATCGAAAACGCACATATATACTGTGGATTCAAATGCTTGGTAATATTAAATGTGCAATGAAATACAAATGCGTTTGTACAAGAAGATTGTATACGGAGATGTACATTGAGCTTTGGGAGACAACAGCATGAAATATAAAGAAACGCCTTTTCTTATCACTCTTCTATTTATTTATTTATTTACATGCATTTGGAATTTATTGTTAGTTATTTTAATGTGAAGTGAGTAAACTTGTAAATAAAGTACTACATGCTCAGTAAAAAAGGCGCAATTTCTATAGTAGTTTTGCAAGTTACAAACATTTCCCGACCCACAAATATTCTCTGTAAATTTACTTCTAACACAACGAGCACATTAACACTAACTAAGCATAATGATGAGCACTAACCAATATTGAGGTGAAAATACAAATTTCTGATTAAGTTAGCCAATGTGTTGACCAATGAAAGCAAATCGTCCGACTGTTAATTTTTAGACAGAAATTTTCCCTAAAGTTAATCAACTTACTGGTGAATGAGTAATAAGATTTTCACTCACACACTGTACGTGAACAATGTGAAGTTTCATTCCCATGAATAGGGAAGGATGTAATTCGATATAAACTATAATACTGCTTGCTTTAAAATCACTTGCTTTCTCCATGAGTTTCTTGAGGCTTTCAAATACGATTTTCATTGAGTGGTGGTGATAAGTAAAACCCAAGGGGAAACAGGAGGTTATCATACTCTGACTAACTCCTAATGTCTAATACTCAACAAACGCAGTTGACTTTAGATCAAAGCTGAAGTCTTGGGAGAGGGAAGGAAGGGTTGGTTACCTTTCGCTCTTTCACAACACTCTTCTGTTCTGTTCTGTTCTGTTACACTTTAAAACTATTTTCCTCTCGATTATGTTCAAGGCTTGTTTCTCTGTGTTGCTTTATTCATTCAAAATAACTACAAGCATTCAGTGATCAATTTCAAATAATATTAAGTTGTATCACTAATTTATTTCTGCTTAGCTATGGATATGAACCACGTTCACCTTACTGAACAGTTGTCTTTCATTCGAAAAAAAACTTCGATTAGTGTTTCCCACTGAGTTCATTTAGAAGTAAAACTGGGTGAACTATGAATGCATTTGTATTTTCTAGGTAAACATAAACTGCATTATTTAATCAGTCAATGTTTATTTATTTTTTTTATTGTGATCACTTTCGGCTTTTGACTGTTGTTGTCATGAAAATATTTCAAAGAAAAAGGTGATGACTACTCAAGTTTTAACCAGGGTGGACGATGGAAGAGGTGTAAAGATTAGAAAGACGGTGGAGGTCATGACCTGTCTAGAAATAGTTGTCAATGCTATTCAACGCATGAGTGAATTCAAATAATTCTTTCTATTGAACTTACTTAATCAGTTGAAAAGTTGACTGAGTCGATTTTGACTATTTCACTTACTTAATACATAACTGCAGTACACTTATTCGGTTGACCTTATACACTGACTAACACTGACACCTACTTTCGGACAAGTCATCACTAACACCGTCTTCTTAATCTCTACTGCCCAGCCACACTCGACCCTAATTAAAATTTGAGTATTCATCACATTTTTTGAAATACTTTCATGACATAAGCAACAAGCCTAATTACTTTTTATTTTTTTATTTTTGACAAACATAATGTGCACATAATGTACACCGTAAAGAGAATGAATTCGTCAAAAAGAAACTAATCACTCCTTTCATGTCTTAAATAGAATCAGAATGTATGTATGCTGTTTAGATTTCAACGAGTTTGCTAAACTGCACAAACAAACACTTATCAAACACTTTATTCTCGTATAAAAATATATTGGAAATTAAAATGACTCTGTATTATCATATTTTTCTGCATAGGTGTATTAATTCAAATCATAATGACAGTCACCAACATAATAATCCAGAATTGTGAGCTGACCTAGAATATTAGCCATTACCAGTATCCGTGGTTTTTAAATACTATCGACTTTTTCAGATAAATGAAATTACAGTTGAAGCAGTATTGTTCATTTTCATAGTAAGCATAGAAATGCAGTATTAATAAATAGGATATCGAAAAAAATTAAGGCAATGTCTACAAGAGATTAGCATCTTTAAAGCCTAGAGGGCGAAAGTAACGAAAGCGTCTTAACCAACTTCTTCTTTTGGATATATTCCATACATAAGTTAGGCTGCTCAATGTAGATTTCAACAGTCTCCTCAATATGTTGTAGATGAACTCTTAAGGTGAAGTTAAGATTAGTTGGTATGCGTCAGATGACAATTTAGGCCTTCTTCACAACAATTCTGTGTTCTGCATCTACGAGATGTTACAGAATAGAATTATGAATAGACTTAGAAGGGAGATTGCTATTGAACTGGAAAACCACCTTCCAAAACGCTGAGTTCACTGCTACTGGAACTTCAGAGTTAACAAAAAATAAACTTACTCACTCAAGTGCTCAAGTAAGACGCACGACGCTGATTGGTGAAAGCCAACGGAAAGCCAGTTGGCCGACATATATATACTTTTTTCCTAATGGAAGCGAGAACAAGCATACGGACGTGAAATGTTCACATGATATTCCAGACTGACTGGTAATGAACTCAGACTGCAGAAGGTATTAGGAACTATGAAAATATTAATCACGAAATACATATTTTTCACAACGAAGACTTGGAGTGCCTGGAAGTGGCATGTAGGAAAGCCTGTATAGACATTTCGGGACAAGAAATAGTTTAATATGGACACCTGATAACTAGTAGAAGAGACAAGAAAACGCCTGACTAATCAATTCAAAGGGCATCTGTATCGACCATCAACAATACCACCACAGAACCATGAGTGGACACATAGGTATTAGACCGCATAAAGTTTCTGAAAGCGGTAGGACTAGATGAAAGCCCCAAGAAGGTCCACTGAACAAACTGAGAGGCATCAGAAAACATGATTATAATACTACTGAAGAAGCTGTGGAAAACAAGAGAGGTGCTTGTCGACTGCAGGGAAGGCTGTCTTGTTCAACTCTCCCTAAATTGCTACTTGAGCCTATGCAAGAAGTGGTGTCACATCATATTCCTGTCCACCAAAACACAGAATATTCAGTTGGATCATCCTGGAAAGGCTGAAAGAAGTCTTAGGTGGAAAACGTCGCTCGAAACATTCTGAATTCAAGATACACACGTAATGTAAGCACTCAGTCACATCAGTGTGAATCATCGTCGAAAAACACCTAGGATAGCAGTCAACGCTTCACACCAACTATACTTACTTTGAAAAGACCTTAGATGATGTTGACTGCTAGGTAAATCGGTAACTATTCCAAAATTTTGTCAAGTAGTACCACATATCGAGTAATTCAGGACAGAAGACTCAGTGAAGCGTTTGAAGTGAAGACAGTGGCAAGTCAGGAGTCCCTACTATCATCGATGATATCGTTGATTGTGGTGGACTGAATCATGCGGTGTACCATAGAGAATGAGGAGATGGGCATGCGTTGGACTGACGAAAATATACCTGAAAGTCTGTGTCTGGTGGCATGGAACCTGAAAGATTTATGAGAGGAAACCAACAAGCTAACAGGAGGGACGGCGAAAACAGGACTTCAAATGACCATAGAAGAGACAGACATGTTGGAGATAACCAAAGCTGAAATGATCAGACAAAACGGATAAACAATAAGCCAATCTAACAGTTAGCAGACTAACTACCAACCCGTTGCCCAACAAGTATGCAGGAAGAAACTGAAATGGCTTAGACAAGCGCTGATAACACCGTCAAGGATCATCACACCTCAGATCTCAGAGTTATTTCTCACGAATTTGCAGATAAATGAATAAAATAAATTTCTGTGACTAGTCATAAAGAATTGATGACAAGTTCGGTATTTTCAAGCAGTGAATTTTTCCACAACCAGTATCTTGAAAACGAATCTTGGAAGAGCAGACAGTTCGGAAGTTACACGGTTCTCATACTTAAGAGTGGAGTTGGATTCAGACATAAATAACGAAAAACAAAAACGCTGAAAATGAATACAGAAAGACCCTTAGAATAAAGTCACCATAGTTTCACGAGAAAGCAATTCGTGGAAACACTTTTCCGTCAGTATTTATTCACCTACACTGTACAACGTTTCAGACTGCTGGTTTCTGTTGACCACACAAAAGAGCATATATGATTCAAGCCGAGAGTGCGACTGCTTCATGTTTGATTACGACTGTTAACACATGCTACGTGGATGGTCGATCTACTCTATCACTACTGCAAAGGATATCGCATATGGAAGAATTAAGTGATGTAGTCTCGATAAAATACATGTTTATGAATTCACAGGACCTACTACTTGAGCCACGACAGCTACCTCTCGTGCAATGGGTGTCAGTTGTGATCACTTATTTCTAATTCAATTTCGATTTTTCGTCCAATCAATCAGCGAGAAAGTCAAAATTGAATGAAAATTAATAAGAGTTACCTCTTGATCACTTGCTAAGTAAGCTGATTAGAAAATCAAGGTGGAATCCCAAATAAACATTCGCCACACACGGTGTGAAGTGTGGAGCTGTTGCTTATTTATTTTATACCATATCACTCCTACCGAACGTAGACAATCACGAAGCTTGTATGTTGGATAGAGTATACTTATACTCACCGAGCTGTCATCATTGTCTACAAATGTCGGATTCACAGTTAGTATCTAGATTTGAAATTCTTCACAAACAGTAAGATAACGCAAAATATATTCAATAGAAGGTCCTAAAATCATACATCCTGGTGAAAATCATAAGTCATTAACATGCAACTTAGGAAGAGCTCCGATTGAACTGTTTATATGATTGAACAGCAAAAGCGGGTTTCTACTTCTTGTAATAATAATTCATACATGTAGGCGGATGAATAATATATCTGTGAGCAGGGCATAGACATTGATCAGCAATGATACGGTATGGTAGAGAAAGAAATAACTAATATAAACGTATTCCGTCATCACCAGCAACTAAGGAGATAAAGAGGGATATTTATTTGACCATGAGTACTTCCGTCCTGTCACTTGTGTTTAGTGACACGATATGCTTAGTGATACTAGGGTTACACGAAGGGTGTTGTCTTGGGCCTACCATGTAGACAGGTATAGACTACTTGGCTGGTGACAGAGCGTGACAATCTTACATAACACCTGACAACATAAGAATTTAGCTAAGGGAAGAATGGTTGACCTCGGAAAGATAAGTAATTTAGAAAAATGCTCAGCAATCGCACTTCATGCATTAACACACAGCCACACAATAGGGCGGAAGAGGGTTAAAATTCTAAGAAGTAATCTAGGTAGGGGGAGAGAGAGGTTGATTACAGAATCCTTGTTCATCGATTCTACACGCAGCACATGCAACAGAAATGACTTAATGCAAATACCAGAAATATGGAAGATCTTATTGCCACCGCCAGTCAGTCAAATCAGACGAGGATAATAAATAATCTTAAAATTCTATTTCAATTCAAATACATCACAACATTCTAACAAGTAACTAATTTTGACTATAAAAACACTCGTCTTATTCCCTGTCTGATTTCAATTGATCAATAACACTCGTATTATTATCATTATTATTTCTGAATGTACATTATCTCATATTGATTTTTATTCCAATGTCTAATTACACTCCGCCTGTCTTCTTGTCTACCCTGGTAATACAATTTTGAAATTCAAATACATTCAGATAATAATAATCCAACCCACCAACCCCCCAAAACACCAATTCTCAACTTTTTTCTCTTCCCTCTTTTCTGTCATTGACTCAGAAATTCTTATGCTGACCTATAGTGAACTGAAATCTGACCTTTCATATCTTGTTAGTTGTTTTCTTGTTCAATATGTGGATGACCAATAAAAAACTGTGTTGCATAATCATTACAGATCACAGGCACATTACATAAGTAAATTACATTTTCAAATTGATTCATTTGGATTATTGACAAGAATTTGTCATTTTGGAAATTCACAATCCAGTGTCATTGTGACTGAGGGATGTCATTGTTACGAGCTCGATTTAATTATAGCCTACCAAATCTCAACCACGATGGCGAATATCCAAGGCCAGTACGTTAATAGATTTCACTTTGTTTCTTTATATACTGTCCATTTTATGTTTCATAAATCACCAGTTATTGCAGTTTTTACAGTCCTTTTGTTTCGGCCAAGCGACTGGAATTTCGCGAGGTCACTATAGTCTCAATAATGTGAACATTTCTTGTACCGAATCGACACAAATTTCGCTGTTATAGAAGATGACTTGAATGAATCGAATATTCGTGTTTCACCTACCTCTATCTTCTACACCTTCCATTTAGGCGGCTCCTCCGAACTCACCATGGTCGAATTGGGGGAGTCAAAACAAGCTTCCCAGTGAATATTATACACTTGGTGGAATCGCAAGACGTATATCATGGGATTCGGTAAGTCATTCTTTCTCACCTGTATTTTCATGAAGTAGGCATGTTTTCTGGAAGCTTTTAATTCAGTGCCCCTCTCACTCTGTATGCACTTGCATTCCAAAATAGTGTAGTGACTATTTCATGAGTATTTTGTGTGAACTAAGGAGGTCGTAATCAACAGTTGTTGATTGTTGATGAGACATTTTCTAATTTCACTTAGATTTAATGTATCACGATGACTCTTGCTACTGAAGGAGACGTATTTTAGGCGGTCACCAGCAGTGTCAATACAATATACTCAAATTTCACCCATCTGTGTGTTTTGACGAGCCGAATTGATATGATGATACCCCGTTCGGCGTATACTATCCACTAAGACGATTGTATATCTCTGACATGGAGTGGAGTAGAGGTAGTTGACCGGTTCCGTACAACTACTGGATCACCATACATAGGTGACCTTCTCGTTGTTTTCTCCAGCATTTATGATTGAAAATATTCGCGAACATGACAATTGGTGTGTCTGTTCTTTTGTTCGTGTTAACAGAGACATTTACCCATTGAATAGTGTTTGAGATATCAGTAGGACACTTTTAACGCAGTGTGTATCCTACACCAATTAATTCCAAAATGAGCTTTGTGTGTTTGTGTGGGCAGTGCGTATGCATTTTTATCAAGACTGCATTGAAATCTCAATGAGAATGGTGTCAACGGTGAGAATTGATTTGATTAATTTATGGCGAGTCTGTGTGACAGACAATCTGCATGGAAATATTACTCGGAACTCAGGAATCCGAAGTATGAGTTGTCAAATTGTACGCTAACTTGTTCACTGATTCACTACTACCATTACTACTATGACTCCTTATTATTCCCAACATTCTGCCACTCGATCATGCAATCGTTCGACTGAACGTTTGCACGAGTAACTTGGTCCACTTTCGAAATAACTCATGTGGCACACTCATAGCGAAAATCATGCTCACGGAAAAATATTGTGGAAAATGTATGAGATAATTCACTAATTAGTTAAATATTTGGCTTATCTATTTATCACTTCAATTCAAGTATATAACTGTAGTATTTCTTTTGATATTTCATTATGTCACTTTGATGATAGTGTTTGAATGGAGCTGGTTCGAATCCAACACCCATACGTCGATTCTCGTATAAATCAGAGACACCTGTGACGAGTAGTCTTCACGAACAACCGAATTCAGCTGAGAATCAACGAGAAGGACTGGAGAGAGTGAATGGCACTGTTCAGCGGGAAGACGATCATCCATATTCGGTAAGATAAAAATGATCACTTGTAATACTTGCCTTATTTTATGATTGTGAATCGTGTGAATGTGAATGTGTGACGATTTTGAGATTGAGCTGGCTATCAATCTTAGGTTTCCTATCAATGACTCTAATGTCACATCCTAGTTCTGTGGTCTAAAGTAATTCTGTTGTAGGTAAGTGAGCATTAGTTCTTGGAATTATTTGATGTGCCAGTCCTGACTATTCCCAATTAGACGAATCATGCTTTTCTCCTGCGTAAGTTAAGTTCTCCTCCATATTAGCAACACGCCTACAGTAATTCTAACTAATTCTTCCATTTTACAACACTAATCTTTCTCTCTCTCTCTCTCTCCTTAGGTACATGAAGAAATAAGATCTCAAGAAGTACAACCGGAGCGCCTAAAATAATGTTAGTACTAAGAAAGAAAGGAGGTTAAGATGAAGAAATCGGAACACGTAGTGGGGTGACATTTCGCCTATTCTCTGCACAATTATCTATCGAATAAACTGTATTTGTAATTCATTCATCAATGTTCCTTTTCATCTTTTCAAATAAATACTGTGACTTTTCGTTCAGAATACATATTTATATAAATAAATGAATGGAAATTGAATGTTCCTGCCTTCTGCCTACCCTACTTTGCTTGACGTTGATAGAGTGAAGGAACTGACTCCAACTGAGTTGATTCAAGTGTGATCGGCGTGTGTTTGCAGAGAATAATGTTGGACAATCTCAGTCCGTCATATAGAATTCGGCTAATTGTAGAATATGTAATCTGTTCGCAAACAGAATTCAATATATAGTTCTCCACGTTTCACCTTGTTCGATGCATCACGAGTCATACGAATAGCCAAGACACTTTTTGGTGAATTCTTTGCAGTAACACCCAAGTAAGGTGACGCAATTCAATCTGTATTAATTCTCGCTTTGATAGTGGTGTTTATGTTTTTCTGAAGTATGACAGCCCAATGTAATGGATTTTTTTGCAGAGTTCTACGTTGGTGAGTCAGATGGTTAGGGGAATGAATTCAGTGTGGTGAAAGTTGATCGAGTAGGTGAGACAGAAATATTTCGGTAGTTAAGATGGGGTAAAAATGAATGAATATTATTATTCATTGGCGTGTTAATCACAAAGATTGGCAACCACTCACGTGTGTCCGAGTGGTAGGAAAAATTTCTAGTTATCATAAAATGGATCGTCTAGTGTTACACTGTCTAAATCATTCATTGGTGAGCTGACGATGACGATGATGATGACGATACAGGCCGATGTGTTTAGGGGACTTTGGAACTCCTGTGGAAAACCCTAAGTATAAATTGTCAACAATACACGAAGATTTCATACATTTATTCCCCTTAATGAATTTGAACAAAGCAAGAACTACAGTTTTAGCAGAATAATATGGTACCATCATTTATTTCGTTGGCTACTCATCTGCTGCTTACAGCCTAAATAAATTATGAGGTTTAAGTACAGACATGTTTTAACATATTTGCAAATTTTACATGTTGTCAGTTGACAGAAATTCTCACAATTTGTAAACAGTGCTCAGAAAATTGCGCTTATATAGTTTTCACATAGGCAGTTCAAGTTAAAACAAAATAAATGTATGCAGAAAATGGTAAAGGAGTTCCATAATAAAGATGAGATGTGCGTTAGATGCATAGTGACTAGTAAGTTAGGTAACAATGTACTGAGTTGAGCTCAAATCATAGAAACAAGAGACAAGCAAAATTACAGATTATAAAAGGGAGGGTGAGGTTGAAGACAAAGATTACGTAATCAGATGAGAGAAAAAAAGGCACCCAGTTACCAAGGCAAGGAAAGACTTATAACTGCTTCTTTCTGAACACATAGATCTGGTTTCAAGCGTTTGATAGAAATCGCTTCAGCAAACTTAAGGAGAATCGCCTATTGATAATTTTGAACAACTTTTCGACGTCCACCTCATGATCCGTGTCGAGGAGTTGCCTGGCGATGGCACTGTTTAAAGCATTTGTTCCCTTTTGACGTAAGCTTTTTGGTACGTGTTCAGAAAATCGTAAATATGCCCTTCTTTCTGTTCTTCCTATGTAACTGCTCCTTCAGATACACGTAAATTTGTATATGCAGTTGGAGGTAACATGAGAAAGATATCTATCGATTTTTGATTGCACCAAATAGCAAGTTGTTCGATAGACGGGAACGAGCTTAGCTGCAGGATAGGCTATGGCTAGTGATGTACTCAGCCTTCTGTTGATCATTGCTGCAATGTTTTCACCTTTATAGTCAAGCTGAACGTAGACTGGCTTTTTACCCACTGTGATTTGTTTTACATTTGTGACTTCAGATCTTCCATACTTGTTGATGAAATTTTGAGGATACCCATTTCTCTTCAATATCTTTTCAAGGAACTCAAACTCCTCCTCTAGTTTCTCTAGAGAGCATATTCTCCTCGCTCTATACTAGAGAGTCTTGACTAGACCACGTTTAAAGCTATTTGGACAAAAGCTATTAAAATGCAAGTATTGTCCTTTCCATGTGGGCTTCGATAAATTGACGGTAGTCTTCAAAAGTCAATATGAGAAATACTTTGAGTAGAGAAGATGAGATGTGGAGGAAATGCGATCCAGAAATACTAGCTCTGGATACACTAACATTTCTCGCTCTCTCTCTCTCTGTTTATTGATTTCTTTACCGAAACTAGTTACCGTTAGTCACTATTCCATGGTTGTTGATAATTTTGTTGCATACTGCATTCAGAGAATGCTAATAATTGTGTGCGAAATAAGGCCCGAATTCTACGGAAACGTTAACAATGATGAGGGACGTGGATAATGAATGTAGGATGAGGAAGTCACCTACTGTGTATAACTGTGTCATATATATATATATATATTTCAAGTCTTACGATTATCCAAATTTTGACAGGTTTATTTTCTGCACTCAAATTAATGCAATTGTGTTTGTTGTTGGATATCAAATTTACATATGCGAATTGATCTTCATTTCCTCTGATGCTTAGTGTTCGATGTGTTTGGAATAGAACACATGCACTTGCCTTCAGGATTTACTGCTTCTTTCTCAATCACCTTGTTTCACTTTCGTAGCAAATGTGAGATTTATACTTGAGTATTATTCGACTAGTAGAATTATAACTACTTTTATTATTGTCATTATCGTTTTCGCAATTGTGGACTTTTGTGTTTCACATAGATTACTCTCTCCGTCTGTGGAATGTGATGAGCGAAGTGTTGATATGTATCTGTGGAGGTGCGGAAGGTCATTGATCTGAAGTATTACATGGGGATGTCTTCTTATCAAGTAATCTACTCCTGTCTTCCGGAATGGATCATTGTGTAACGATTTGGAGACTTAATGCGTTTGAATTGACCACTGCTGTAAACAAATCTTTCAACCATCGTCCTCGTGTAAATACAAGCTTAGTTATGTACTCGTTGCAGTTTGAAGTGTTTTCACTAGAGGTGCTTATCCCGGCTAGTTGCACGGAACGGTAATTGCAGCCATTGGAATATACTGATTGTCTTTGAAGGACGATATTGTGGAATAATTTCAGGTTGACTAAAACACACGCGTGCGAACATGTGCTTGCATATTTCAGATTCAGCTTATACGCCATGTCGATTCGTAGTTCGTAGTAGTCGTAGTAGAGTGAAAAGACTTATGCTGTTGGATATATGGATTTCAACATTTACTTTTACAAGCAATGTTAAGGAAGCATGAGTTGT
Source organism: Trichobilharzia regenti (assembly GCA_944472135.2). Classification (NCBI taxonomy): domain Eukaryota; kingdom Metazoa; phylum Platyhelminthes; class Trematoda; order Strigeidida; family Schistosomatidae; genus Trichobilharzia; species Trichobilharzia regenti. The sequence continues at coordinate 71,321,485 of OX235270.1, read as the reverse complement.
CAACAAATTCAGGCGCGTTAGTTACTCGCTTATTAGTTTTTAGAGCTACCTGTTCAAGCTGCTGAATAAAGGAGACTTAAGTCAATGCAAGAAATGGCGCGGAATTATGCTCCTGTCTATCTCAAGCACAATACCAAGCCGCTTCATCCTGGAAAGAATCAAACACACCCTGGATGACGAACTTAGACTGGAACAGGCTGGATTCAGGAGAAACAAGTCATGCATCGATCAAATGACGACACTACGTATCATCATGGAACAGAGCTTGGAATGGAAATCAACTCCCTGCCTCGACTTGGTTGACTTTGAGAAGACCTTCGACAGCGTCGATTGAGAGGTGATTTGGCAACAACTTCGCTACTGCGGGGTACCACCAACAATTATACACCTCGTCCAACAGTTGTACGATAATGCTACATGTCAGGTAATCCACAATGGGAAACACACGGAGTCTTCCGAAGTGAAAACTGGAGTGAGATAAGCCGGCTGCCTGCTATCTCCAATGATTTTCGTTATTCCGGTTGACTGGATAGTGTGACAGACAGCAGGCAGGTCAACATGGAGACAGGCATAAAATGCACACGCACAAAAACTTGGAGGATCTGTACTTGGCCGATGATATATATCTGATTTCCCACAAACTGGAAGATATGCAAGTGAAAAGCGATAATTCGGTAGAAGAAGCATCAAAGACAGAGCTTTGTACCACCCTATATTGAGTCTAACTGAAGACTTATGAAACGAATTCATGTATGCACGTTACACCATTGCAGAAACTAATTTCACGTGTGCTTGTGGAATATTTCCCATTGTATCACTGAATGTAGCCTTTCTTTGTTGCATTTGTATTTTTACGCGGTTATACAGCTTTCCTTGGTTTTCGCGTTTCTGAATTTCGATTTCGTCAACAGAATACCTTTCCGGGTTTTCACTTGTAACTCTCAATACAACAAGACTCAAGTGTCTTCACAACTTTCGAAAGTGTTGAAGTTGGTTGACTATCCAAATCCGAACTAAGGGCGAAGTATGCCGATAACTGTTTGTTAAACATTGGACAGGGTTTCAAGATGGCTTCAACTGTTCAACCATCATTGCCATCTTATGCTGTTGTCTGTAAATCTAAGTGTATATCCATCCACTTTCTCAAAATCAATAGCGTTGAGATTGTAATCGACTCTGTCATATGTCTTACGAAAGGATTCTTCGAATCACTGAGGGTAAGGCATTAGGTCAAATTTCAGTTAACTGACCTTTACATCAAGTTGGCTTGTTTTTCGGTGTGTAGCACATTCACAGAAGAGAGATTCGATTTGATTCTCGTTCATGACTGAGATTTACTGAAGCGTGTGAAACATTGAAATTGTTGAGGAGGTCGTCCAGGTAGAAACGTTTTCATTCACGTCATTTGTAGAGGTGCAGTTGATTGATCAAACTATTGTGGACGATGTTTTCAAGACTCCGGATGACACAATGAGTTAAGAGTGGGCAAGATGAATGAGAGGATGCTTATGAAGGGGAAAGACACTTCTGGAGAGAGCATTCTCCTTCCAACATATTGCAATTTTTCACTGATTTGATGAAATCAAACGTAAGTTTAAGAAAAGTTGGGTGGATGCTGAGGTGTTTTGTACTCAGGACGCCCTTGTTTGTCAAATCTTCACCTGACCGGTTAAATTGTGATGACACAAAGTCTATCTCGGGCATGAAAGAAATCGCAATGAAAATCAAATAAATTTGAGGGCATTTGTCTGTGTTGATAAGTTAGGGAGTCGTATGACGAATACATCGATATGAATGAGAACAATAAATGGTGGTCGGAATTTCATCCAGCTATAAACATTGTATCACTTTGACTCAAATCACACAAAATTATGTAATGCGTAACCTCATGCCATCAATGTGACGGAATTCTAATCTTGCATTTGTTTTCCTGTTTTATACTGATCGAAACTTCACTTGTTGAAAACACCAGAAGATAATATATTTTGTCTAAATGTTTAGCTGTAAGCCTCAATCGAATTCTACAATGACTAATCGAAACTGGTGATTTGATGGGTGCGTTTTAGCACTAGATGATCGTCATTATCTAACATTAATGAATAAATGACAATTCAGTAAACAGAACAAGTGGCAAATATTTCCCTACATCTTCTAGCCTAGAACTTCATCGTCATCATTAGAAATTGTATGCTGACCTACAGTGTCTAGGTTGACTGTCTGTAAAGATGTAAGCTGCTCAGCCACCCAGACTGTCTGAAACACCATAATGTTACGTTCCGTGATTCGATCACGAATTCTAAGTAGCTGAGCACACAGAATGTGAAATTATAACTGATCGTGCAATATATTCCGTACTACTCGCGACCCGAATGTTGTTCGGACTCGGCTTACCAACTTCACTGCACTCCACTCCAGGTCAGTATCATATATTCGACTTGGAGGATAGTAAACATTAACTGTAGTATCGTCATATCAGTTTGCCTGTCAATACACACTAGAAGGTGCAGTTTATTCGAAGTATTGTTCGACGAAAGATGAAGCGCAATCGTTATCCCATAAGAACTGATGATTTCTACAAATCACCAGTGGAATATATCACCATTATCCTGAATCATTGAAGCCAGTTAATGTGTGCACGACTGAGAAATGTTTGCAAGTTTCCTACTAGACAGGGCTCATTTGTCAGCCACTTTTGGTACTACCACATGTCAGTTAGACAGGAAATTGAGATTTTAAGTAAACTCCTGTCTGGAGATCAGGAGCCAGAAACAAATACAAACAAACCTTCCAACCAGCCTCAAAAATAATGGATGTAACCTGGATTCTTGAGACCGACAGGGAACTCATTTAATCTCAGTATTCTAGATAATATTCATCACCGCACAACAGCCAGGATAGATGATGAACACCGGTGGTTTTCAGTGAATGAATAAGAATGGTTTTATAAAACTCATTCAACAGGGATGCTTTGAAAGCATGAGATTCGCACACATTGAATCCACACCTTGGATCCATGCAAATTGTATCTGAATGTACGAAGCACTTTGTGTGAAAATATAATTCACAGTGTTGCAGTCACTATGCTCCTCAGTAAGAATTTGGTAGTGAGTGTTTGCTGAATAAGTTGCTTGTTATTGAGCTGCTTATAAACCGTCTGTGTTATTTCTCGTGCTACTAACAGTGCTGTGGCTGATACTGACGCTGCTACTGTCAAATTGCATGAGACAATTTGAGGAATTGAAACATTTCATTCCATCATTTTTACCACACATTCTGGTGATACACAGAAATATCTGCCAACAACCATTTTATGTCCAATAACCTCCCTAATGAATCTTCATTCTACCAAACGATCTACAGGGTATATTGACGTTTCAGGTCACCTGAGAATAAGTTTATTTGATTGATGTGAGTGAGTAAGGGATATTGCTGGTAACACGCAGTAGGGCTTGTTTACTAATCGGATCGAAGTAATATAAACAAGGGGTAGTCGTTTTGTTCACCTCGTTCTGAACTCATCATAAAGTGTGGCGATGTTCTACTCAGCTCGGAGAGGCAAAACAGTTGGAACCACTCGATTTGTGGCTAGATACTCGGGCCAACTGATAATAAACTGTGAATAAAATTTGCCACCTGCAATTGACAAGGTCGGACCTCAAATTTCACTACAAACTACACTGAAAACAGAAATTATTCGGAAAGCAATGTGAGCTTGCCTGAAACTACCCATGACAACAATCTGGAAGGTAAGTATAAATGCGTGATGATACATGACACTGGATGGTGAGTGTGTCACAGTGTAAAGTATCGTGGAATGTTCCCTACGAAAGTGAACTGCAGTGGAATTTGAAGTTGAATTCTGTTAAATGCAGATGGAAAATTTTATTCACACTTTGTTGGCTGTAATCAGACGATGAGAAGCAAAGGTCATAAATGATGGTGTCATTTTATTCTGCAAAAGCTGTTGTTCTTGCTTTATTCAAATTCTTAAAGAGGAATAAATGTTTACACTTAGTTACATTTACTTGGCCCTCATTTGACTCCTCGATCTGCGTAGAACATCGCCACACATTGTGATTATTTCAGAACTAAATGAACAAAACGACTACCCATTGTTTGCCTCGCATTGATCTGGTTAGCAAGCAAGAACTACAGCGTGATATCCTATTTTAAATGGGGGAGACTCTTTTCAGGCGGCTTTCTCTTAAGCTTTGCATTATTATGTACATATGGTTTCCGAGAAACTTTGTCTCCTGAGGGATCTCAATCAGTGGTGTGAACAGTTAAAATGATATTTGTGAAATGCAAAACAATGTTTGTGATGATAAATGGGTGGCGTAATGTATGCCAGTTCATAGAATTTTTAGATGTTAGAAAGTAATGTAAAACCAATAGGACTAATAGGTTTAGTAGGCAACTGAAATATTACTTAACATGTCGAGAATTTCGATAAGGTAAATTTTAACATTAAAGAATAAAAAGAAGCGGATGAAGAGATCAGAATTTATTCACAAGCTGACATCAGTGATGGAAGCTTTGGAAGACTTTGTAGTACGTGACAGGTCTTATATAAAAGTTCACCACTGCTAAGCAATACTCAGACTGCACCCAAATAACAAACCTCAATTTTCCCTATCATCTGACATCAATCAATCGATCTTGTCATATTTATATATACTAATCTTTAACATTTACGTATCCAAGATTAACAAAGGCTTCCTTCTGAATGCGTAAATTCGGCCTTAGTCGTTCAATGCCAATCGCTACATTGATAAGGAACAAAGTAGCAAAATTGGTTGTCAATGTGGTAGATCAGTGGTTCACTTGTTTTAGATTGTCACATGATCATGGGCTGATGGCCTATTCATATCGTTATCATTTCAGAGAAATATACAGAGATTCCACTGCAACGAAACTGAAGTTCACCGTTCAAGACAGTGGAGTCATCCACCAATCCATTGTCTATGGGTAACATTCTAAAAGTCTAGTGCTATGCATATTTGAGTTAAACATGAGGAAGGTGTAACTGAAAGCTATACTGTTCACTCATATAACGTGTTTCAGTTATAACTGAGGAATTGACAACTTCACAGATCATTTCTCAGTCTTGTGAAGGTGTGCAAGTGTAATTCCATATGGCCATAAATGGTATTCATTAGGCATTGAAGACGTCGACCTACTCATACTGTCAGCTAAACATTAAATTCACACTAAAATTCTAAAATGGATCTACGCCTTTGGAAATTAGCCATTTAGCCAACTGGAAAGCAAATGATTTTCAAGCCGATTCGTACATATACAAATTTATTCAACAAGACAATTACTCCTCGTTAGACTTGATAATCGTTGGATTTGATCGACTGACACTTGAGTCACGTGATTTCCCATTATAAATAAACAACAAACCAGTCACATTTAATAATTCACACTCACTACGATATGTTTTGTTAATTAATTAGTTAATTAATTAAAGCCTACTCATCACTGTATTCATGCTATCCAACTTTACACTGAGAAGAACACAAAGTGCAGAATACACGGATAATTATAACAAAAATGACTCAGTGATACAATTTGCACAACCGGATAGTATTATTGCTACAGATATACCAGGAGATGCGATAACAAAAGTCAGACATAGAGGCATCAAGCCAGCGTCTGTTGAGATTAGAGTTAAGTTTACCTGGTTTAAATGTCGGTGATAGGCTGAAGACATGTGAATTCAATAATAACCATGCACACTCATACATTAAATGCTCATGTAATTTAGCGTCTTGTTGGGGTAGCAGCAGTAACCATATCTCAGGAAGAAACTTCAATCGTAATTCTAAATCTGAAGTTGACGGAAGCATTATGATACCGTTAGAAAATTTAAATAAAAACGACAATGAACAATGGATTAAGACAGACGATAAAAAGCAGCCTGAAAATGGTGAAATATGGTTTCGGACAACTTCCTCTCGGTTTCAAATTAGTGTTATTTTAAGAAGAAATAAATGTGACAGTCGTCGTGGTCAACACCACGAAGGCGAGAAACATAAGGCCTTATTCAACACTGAACATGTATCAAAATGTTCAGTTTACTTGACGTCAGACTTTGTCTTTTCATCATCATCCTCATCATCATCGTCATCATCAACTACAACACTGTCTTCGGAACACCACTGAATAGTTGTCATTACTAGTATTATTGGGATTCGGGTGAATTAAAACATCCCATTACTATTAGAGGAAGTTTTCTATTGCTGAGTAATGATACTCTGAGAATTTATCTGAGTATATTCGGAGCAAAGCAGTGTAAACCAGTATGGTCTAGAGATGATTTGTTGGAGCTGGAACAAACTTGTCAATACAAACTGATCAAAAGAGACCAGAGCGCATTGAATTTCAACAAGGAAAGAGCACACAGTTTTGACAATATTCGAGAATTTAACAAACGACATTTTGATGAAGCGTTGACAGTGTCAGAATCAAAAAGTGATCACGTGAGAGGTTGGTTAATTAGCGCGTTATCAATCAAGTGATAGTTTTCCACTTAGTTTACCTGCAGATTTTCACATAAACATAAATTGTGAAGCAGTTCAGACAACCATCGCTTCCGATTTGTGATTTAACAAATTTACACATATGGCATAGACTTTTGCTTTGTAATACTCTAGAAATAATAATATTCATACTTTGATTATAAATTAATATCTCCTAAGTTAATTGTGGAGATTGCTAATCAAAGGCACTTGCTCTTTCTGCTTTCACTCAACCTTATCAAAATACCTTCACAAAATAAGTGAGGAGTACACTCTACGTCTTCTAACGTAAATCTACCATTGGTCATCTCTTAGAAACACAGACATTCGGATGAATGTGTACTACATGATCGGTGTTTATTTTATTACTTTTCTCGTCTTTCATGATCTACATTTTAATTCCATTTATGCTGTTTACGAATGGAGCCATGAAATGTTAGTTTTTTCACTGCAGTATGTCAGTGGTCAACTTGTTTTAGATTGTCAGTAAATGGTAATTGTCTGATGGTGCTGTGCTATGATCATTTCAGAGGAATGTACAGGAATTCCAATGCTAGGAAAGTGAAGTTTATCAGATAAACTTCTTCCTTGAGGCTGTTGAAATTGTTTGGATGCGTCAAAACACTATATATGTATATACATACGTCATACTTTTGTGTGTGCTGGCTGTTAGTCAATATTTGTTGGCAGTAATTTACGTCAATATTTATGTCCTTAATATTGGTCGTGACAAAAATGATAACTAAGGCTTTGCGTAGGCGGATACAGTTAACATATAGATGATCTGACATTCAAGAAAGAGCCACAAAGAGATACAAGGTTAACTGTGTGCGTGAAACAACTATTCAGACGACTGTGTTTTTCTCCAAACAACAATCTATAATATGTACATGAAAATCTATAAATATGCGTTTATTTCCATAATAAAACGATCTGTTGCCTGAACCTTGCATTCTGTTTTTACAATAATACTGTGAGTAGTCAGGTACGAATGTATACGTTTATTTTCATCGGTTTAGTATCAGTCCTGTCAATCAAATCAGAACACAAAACTCCCACAATTTTCTACTACTAACAAGAATCCCCTTGAATTTCCAGCTGACAATTTCAAGGATTATCAGCTAGGTTAGTGAGTCCTGTGTCTTGTCATCCAACTACTTCAAAACATGTCATAATGTCAAACAAGGCAGTATTTCAATAGAAACAGGTCACTCTGGCTCAATGAATATCATGAAAACAGTGGATTTTTAGTATATATTAGGCGTATTTTTATCTTTCGGAATGTCATTGTGACACTGACGGTGAATTCTAAGGAAACTCAAAGTATTTCTCATATTTTTTCACTCGGCGTTCTTGATATCACACTAGTGGAGCTAATGGACAAAATTTTGTCAAAATTGTTCACTTTTTATTTTTATTTTATGAAAGTATTCTGGTTGTAGGCATCTGATGAGCACCAACGAAACAAAATGAATCCAGATTATTCTGAGCCAGTGTTTTTTCTTTCTTTGTTCAAATTTATGATAGGAAATCCTATTGCTACTTCATTCAAGTTTCTGAATCAATTGGTGACCCTATGCTGCAGAATATCACGCAAAGTTGCTCGACTGAAATTTTATGATTAATGTCCACGCACTTGCTGTTTCCCTTGTCAGCTTATGAAAACCCTTCGTTCTTGTAAACTTCCTACTCCCTTGAAATATCTCAGGTGCTTAACAAAATCCAATATTAAATCGACGAAACGGCTGATTACGAAGCTGATAACAGAAGCTAGCTCTTTTGAAAACACTGTCAATGATTTAAACATCGTATGCAGAGTCGAATTCATAAATTTCATTCCAGATATTCAAAATGTAATAAGTGAAAACTTTTTCATGACTCTATCGAAGAAATTAGTGAAACAACAAATATGTGAAGGCTTCCCGAAATCCCCCAAAAATATGTTATCAATCAGTCAAGTGTGAAGCTAAATCAAACTGAAATTGAGGCACTTTCACTCGGTTTCAAGTTCCATGTACCGAGAAAATTTGCGAATTAAATTGACAAAGAAGGCCAGTTCGAGGATTAAATCAACCAGTCAACCGACTTACATCCCTTTAGTGAGGATGAGAAAGGTTGGTTCAAATCAAGACTAGTTGATATCTCTAACCAGTTTCTATGCTCACCAATTCAAGAGTCTAGAATCATGACGAAAGAACACCGAAAAGCAATTAAACGTCTGCACAGCAATGAAGATATCGTCATACTGCGACCAGACGAAAATTCAGGCGTGGTAGTGATGAACAAGGTTGAATATATCGAAAAAATGGAGTTCATTCTGAATGATACATCGAAATGTAAGATTGATAACTACAAGAAGGATATGACGGATTCGACAGAAAAGAAAGTCACGAAAGTACTCAGAGAGCTATTGAAAAAGAAAATGATTGACAATCATACGTACAATGAGTTAAAACCCGCGAGATCTCGTCTACCTTACTTGTATGGTCTGCCGAAGATACATAAAAGGATACTTAAAATAGTCGTGACTAGTAGGGTGCAGCAGGTCGTGTGTGAGAACAAATACTCACCGAAGACATTGGCTAGGTGTCGCGCTATATCGTAAATTTGCAGAAGATAGAATTCATGGGCCATTGGATCAGGCCCCAGTGGCTTAATGGTCTACGAGCTCGCCTTGTAACCAGAAGGTGTGGGTGCGTACTGTGAAGAGCCCCAAACTAGGACGAAACAGCTGTCCAGTACTTCCAGGTTTTCCAATGGTTCTCTAACCAATGTCAACCCATGATGAAATCCTGTGACCAATTATTATTATATCCTTTAATTCCTAGAGGAACATAGGGCTTCAGCCACGCGTCTCCATTGCCTTCGGTTTTCTGACAACTTTTTCACCCCGCTCCAGGTCTGCCCACATGCTTTCATCTCCTCTTCACATGACCTCCTCCAAGTCATCCCACCCTTACACTAACGACCAACTTGCCGCCTCCCTTCTGAGTTCCACTGGAGCGATGGCTTGTCTACTGATCTACTGATTTCACTTGATGGCTTCCTCAGAGTATGTATGACCAACCAATCCAACTCCATTTCTTCCTGCCTATTTGTTTCACAATCGGTTCCTGCTTGGTTAGCTCATTGCCAGAGATCTCTGTTGCTGATCTTTTCTGGCGGCCATCTGATCTTGAGAATTGCGCGAAGACAACTGTTAATGAAGGTCTGAAGTTTGTTTGAGGTGCTCTCCATGACGCGATGGCCAAGTCTCTGATCCCTATAGTAGCACTGACTGACCTCACATTGGAGTTGAAAATCCGGATGTTATTTTTGATGCTGAGTAGGGCTGTTGACCTGCACACAGACTTAAGAGTAGTGAAAGCTTGTCTTGCTTTTCCGATTCTGACTTTGATATCCTCGTCAGTTCCGCCCGCCTGTAGTTAAAACGATGCTTCCCAGGTAGGCCAGTGAAGGAGGTTGTTTCTTTCAGGTTCCTCCCATTTATGCTGGCTGATCGCTGTCTGTTGTTGTTGTTGCTGTTGCTGTTGGCCGGGAATCTTCATCACCTCTGTTTTATCTATGTTCACCTGAAGTCAAATCTTCTCTGGATGCTTCTTCTGCCAACTTGTTGCTTTTCACTTGCATATCTTCCAGTTTGTGGGGAATCAGACATATATCATCGGCGAAGTCCACATCCTCCAAGTTCTCTTCTTGTGTGAGTCCATTTCATGCCTGTTCCCTCGTTGGCCGTTGTCTGTCTGTCTCATTATCCAATCTACTGCAATCAGGAAGATCATTGGCGATAGTAGACAGCCTTGCCTCACTCCCGTCCTCACTTTGAAATCTTCCGTAAGTTTCCCGTTGTGGATTACTTGGCATTCAGCATTGTCGTATAGCTGTTGGAAGATATGTATAATTGTCGATGGCACCCCGTGGTAGTGAAGTAGTTGCCAAATGACCTCTCGATCAACGCTGCACTATCGAAGGCCTTCTCGAAGTCGATGAAGTTGAGTGAGGTGGAGAGGTGACTGACATTCCAAGGTTGTTCGATGATGATCCGTAGAGTGGCGATTTGATCAATACAGTTTTACATCTAGGGCTTGTTTGATTATCTCCAGGATGGTGCGGCTTAGTATTTTGCTTGGGATGGACAGGAGCATAATTCCGCGCCAATTTTGCATTGACTTAAGTCTTCTTTCTTCGAAAGTTCGAATAAGTATCCTTTCTTCGAATCCTCTGGTACTTTGCCCTCTTTTCACACCTTCTGCAGTAATGGCGTCATCAAGTCCACTGTTGTCTCTGGGTCCATTTTCAAAGCTTCTGCTGGGATTCCATCTGGTCCTGGTGCTTTCCCAGCTTTTAGCATCTTGATTGCATTCAAGATTTCTGATTTCGTTGGAGGGTCGATGTTCACTGGTAGATCTGCTTCCGTTGTTGGTATTGTTGGGCGCGTTGTAGGTGGCGGCCGATTTAGAATTCTTTTGAAGTGATCATCCCAGTGTTTTCTTTGCTCTACTTCTATGGTGGTTGACCTTGCATTGTCATCCTTTACTGGCTTAATCTGTGTCGAACTTTTGCCCGATAGGTGTCTAGTTGTTTGGTAGAGTGTGGAGAGGTCTCCTTTGCATGCGTTGCAGCTCGTTCTGCTTCACTTGCCGTGGCTTCATAATATTTTCTTTTGTTTTCTCTGGCACTCTTCTTCACTTTTTTGTTCAGCGTATTGTAGCTTGCATTCAACTCCTGTTTTTGTTGCTCATCGGTGCATTGGATAATCTTCTGTTTCACTGTCCTTCTCTCTTCTATTAGCTTCCAAGTGTCCGTAGTGAGCCACTGTTTGTCCTGCCTCTCCTGTCTTCTTTCTGCCTAGAACTCCCATGCAGGTTTGCCTCCACACCGTTTTCAAGTTGTCCCAGTGCTTTTCGACGCCGACCTCTTCGTTAGTGTTGATTTGTGTCTTGGCTTTGTCCCTCATGCTTGCAATGAAGATGTCTTTTGTAGCCTCGTCCTTCAGTATTTGAGTGTTGAACTTGGCTTGTGGTCTATATGCAGCTGCTGATTCCCTGAAAGCATTTTATTTGATTTGGACTGTCCCTTGTAAGAGATAGTGGTCTGAGCCAACGTCTGCTCCTCTTCTTACTTTTGTGTCCAGTAGGCTGCGCCTCCACTTCCTTGAGCAACATTGAGATGAAGTCAATTTGGTTTTTGGTTTGCCCGTCTGGTGACACCCATGTAGCCTTGTGGATATCTTTGTGTTTGTATATGCTGCCACCAATCACTAGTTCGTTGAAGGCGCAGAAGTCGGCGAAGAGTCCTCCATTTTCATTCAGTTCTCCGAGAGCTTCTCTACCCATGATGAGTTCCCTTCCTGTGTTGTCTGGTCCCAGTTTGGCGTTCATGTCTCCCATTAGTATTTTAATGTCGCCAGCTGGAGTATTGTCCATTGTTGCCTGTAGTTGTCTGTAGAATTCCCCTTTCTTTTCGAGGTGTGCGTTGTTTGTGGGTGCATAACACTGTATAATTGACACTTTCCTTCCTTTGGAGTTGAATCTGGCGGTAATTATCCTGGACCAGATCGCCTCCCATTGCATTAAGGCCTTCGTTGCCGTCGGTGACATCATGGTAGTCACGCCTTCAGTGTGCGTGTGGTTATCTTCTGTGCTACCCGAGTAGATCACTGACTCATCCGTTGACGATTTGGTGAGTCCGTTCCCGTTCCATCTGCTTTCACATATTCCCAGTACTTGGATTCTGTATCTTTTCATCTCGTTGGCGATCTGGGCAGCTTTGCCAATCTCTTACATGGTGCGGACGTTCCATATCCCCACACAGACTTTTGCTTTTGGCGCCAAGAGATTCATCGTGCAGAAGTTTCTGAGGAAATTTGTTTACAGGGTGGGGTTGCTAGCCTTACGCCTGAGAAAGCAATTGTCACATTAAGATAAAGTTTAGAGAGAAACGACCTTGTGTGTTGCTCCCCCACATAATTTATAAATCCCGTTAGAATACAGCACTTTGGTTCAACTATGGAATTTTAAGCGTGTGATATCGGTAGCGAAAATTTAGCAGGCCGGCTATTGATATCATGGGATCCAACGTCGGAGGATGTGCATGGTCTGAGGGAGTCCTAACCACTGTGCTACCGACAGACGTTGATATATACATATATATATATATATATATATACATAGAGAGAGAGACTGGAAGTAAGTGACGTGTCGCCAAGTTATTCAATAGACAGGATTATTGAGTGACTTAGTATTTGGATACATTTATTTTAACGTATCTGAGTGGCCTAGAAACATGTCGTTTGCGATTAATCTAAAGTTACGAAGCCCTAGACATCTTTGAACTGAATAGTAGTCACTTGAAGACGATTCATAGATCAGCGACACCAAATAGTTTGGCTTTGTCATACATGGATTGTTTCCCTACCATTTTTAAAATCGTTTATGTCACTGGTAGGTAGGTATTCGGTAGTGGGTTTTGGTGAACTGTCAACCTGTCAGACCTTCCTCACGGTGTAATCACCTTTCCAATGTGACTGATAGAACCACCTTCCTGTTTGGAATCCAGGTTTAAATAGGTAACACGATAAAAGTGATTTAGTTAATACAGATTTTGGGACGACGAAATCGTCTCATCTAGACTGCTGTGTTTTCCTATCACATTTCAAGATTTTACAAAAAATATGAACAGTTTCCTAACTACTCACAATAGTCTGACAACTTCAGTCACACACGGTATCCTCATACATATAGTAGTGGCTTGAAGCGAAATTTGTACCAGATGTTTCTTTCTGTTGACAACATGTTAGCCGGATGTGCTCAAGTGAAAGAAAATGTCGAAATGCAGCTAAATGAAAATCCTAATCGAAAACGCACATATATACTGTGGATTCTAATGCTTGGTAATATTAAATGTGCAATGAAATACCAATGCGTTTGTACAAGAAGATTGTATACGGAGATGTACATTGAGCTTTGGGAGACAACAGCATGAAATATAAAGAAACGCCTTTTCTTATCACTCTTCTATTTATTTATTTATTTACATGCATTTGGAATTTATTGTTAGTTATTTTAATGTGAAGTGAGTAAACTTGTAAATAAAGTACTACATGCTCAGTAAAAAAGGCGCAATTTCTATAGTAGTTTTGCAAAGTTACAAACATTTCCCGACCCACAAATATTCTCTGTAAATTTACTTCTAACACAACGAGCACATTAACACTAACTAAGCATAATGATGAGCACTAACCAATATTGAGGTGAAAATACAAATTTCTGATTAAGTTAGCCAATGTGTTGACCAATGAAAGCAAATCGTCCGACTGTTAATTTTTAGACAGAAATTTTCCCTAAAGTTAATCAACTTACTGGTGAATGAGTAATAAGATTTTCACTCACACACTGTACGTGAACAATGTGAAGTTTCATTCCCATGAATAGGGAAGGATGTAATTCGATATAAACTATAATACTGCTTGCTTTAAAATCACTTGCTTTCTCCATGAGTTTCTTGAGGCTTTCAAATACGATTTTCATTGAGTGGTGGTGATAAGTAAAACCCAAGGGGAAACAGGAGGTTATCATACTCTGACTAACTCCTAATGTCTAATACTCAACAAACGCAGTTGACTTTAGATCAAAGCTGAAGTCTTGGGAGAGGGAAGGAAGGGTTGGTTACCTTTCGCTCTTTCACAACACTCTTCTGTTCTGTTCTGTTCTGTTACACTTTAAAACTATTTTCCTCTCGATTATGTTCAAGGCTTGTTTCTCTGTGTTGCTTTATTCATTCAAAATAACTACAAGCATTCAGTGATCAATTTCAAATAATATTAAGTTGTATCACTAATTTATTTCTGCTTAGCTATGGATATGAACCACGTTCACCTTACTGAACAGTTGTCTTTCATTCGAAAAAAAACTTCGATTAGTGTTTTCAACTGAGTTCATTTAGAAGTAAAACTGGGTGAACTATGAATGCATTTGTATTTTCTAGGTATTTTTTCAGAAACGCGCGAACTTTGAAAATGGAGTTAATTTTCACGCTCTTGTTTATAATTGGATTTTGTTGTGTTATACGCTTCAAAAGTCCACAGATTTAACTTTAAATCAGTTTATTCTGGTCGAAGTTAGTTCACGTTTCAGATCTGAGTCTATGAATTATAGGAAGTGTTCTTATATTATAATAGCTACATATATCTATCTTTGTGCACTCATTAGCTTTTATCACTAATTTACAAAGGTTATATATATATATTTGAAGTTGTATTTAACTTTTCCTGGTTCGTTTTAAATAAAATGCCTATCAAATGAAACCGCTGTGGAAGGGCTATGTGCCAGTTTCCAGTGGATGAGGGAATGCAGTGTGATAACTGCAAGAGATGGTTTCACAGTATGTGCACGAACCTTACTCCAGCAGCATACAAACGCTGCTGCAAACCTCTAGCGAACTGGTTATGCAACGACTGCTGTAGTACAACTAAACTCCGTATTACAGAAGCCATAGCTACTCTTAGTGGGGCTTTAAAGCTCATGGACTGCAAGCGTCCTCCACCACAGAAGAATACCGACTATTGCTCAGATAGCGATGACGTCACTAGCGTCATTGACAAAACAGCACATGTCCCAGATGCGACCTTGCCAATAAGTGAGTGCTCTACAGCACAGAAGAACACCCACCATATTAAAGACACCCAGGTCGCCCCCACGATACTGGATGAGCTCTCCAGTGACAGTAATGGAAAGACTGCCGTGAAGAAGAGGCGTACTAGGGGTCGAAAACCTGCAGCTCCAGTCGCCCAGGGACTGGCGGAACAAGCCTCATCCACACCGGTGAGCAGCAGACAGACGAACCCCACTAAGATTAGCGAGGAGGACGCCAATGAATGGCGCACCGTAGTCTCTCGCAAAATGCGAGATAAGGATAACACTTCGGCCACACCGCCCAAGAAGGATAGAAACACACTTACGCCTCAGGGCAAGAAAGTCACGGAAAGCAAACCCGATCTCTCTGATAGGTCTCTCATTCTCCACAAAGTGGAGGAGTCACTGGCTCTCGACCCTAAGACCAGATTCGAGCATGACCTTAACTTGGTCAAACCCCTTTTAGACAAGCTACTGCCACAAACAGTATCAGGCATTACTATACACAGCGTATACAGAATAGGTCAAAAGCCTGACCCTACAGTAAGTGAACCTGTACGTCTCCTCAAAGTCGTACTAAACTCTAAAGCGGAGAGGGACGCTATTCTAAGCAACTCTCATATTCTCAAAGGATCAGGGATATATGTCCGCGCTGACTTAAGCCTAGCAGACCGTGTCAAAAGACAGGCTGCGGCACTCGAATTAAGTGAGCGACGCCGGAACGGTGAGAAGAACCTTAAGATTAAGGGTTTTCGGGTTGTCCGAGTTCGCAGTTTAATGATCCCGAAACCTCTGTGGGTGGGCCGGGGAAGCACCAATCTGAATTAACAGTCTGCTACACAAACGCCCGCAGCCTGTTAAATAAAAGGACTGAGCTGGCAAACATGATAGAAACCGGAAACCCGGATGTAATTATTATCACAGAGACATGGCTCACACCCGATGTCACTGACAACGAAGTTAACCTGCCAAACTTCGAAGTGCACAGGGTAGACCGACTAAACCGCAAAGGAGGGGGCGTAGTCATCTACCTCAAGAAAGGCTTAACCGTGCGTAGTATCGAAGCACTCGCCCACGAAAGTGAGTCGTGCGAACTTCTACGCTGCAGACTTAAATGCATAGGTCAAGACATTGACCTCATTGCTGTGTACCGCAGTCCTGACTGCAGTGCAGACGACTTCCTAATAGAGAAGCTAGGCTCCTGGACTTCAAAATGTCGAAGTCTCGTAGTCGGTGACTTCAACGCCCCAACAGTTGACTGGTCGAGCCTAACAACTCCATCTTCAGTCAACTCCTTTGACCATAAACTGCTAGAATCTAGTATATCGCTAGCCCTAGTCCAACATATCATTAAGCCCACGCGCTATGACTCACAGCACTCCTCGTCAACTCTGGACCTAGTGTTCTCACACGGTGAGGATGTGGATCTCATACAACATCTTCCTCCGTTAGGAAGAAGTGACCATGCTGTGCTCACTTTCAAGTTCACAGCAACGGCAGCAAGGGCCAAAACCCCAGCTCGACCAAACGTTTGGAAAGCTGACATAAATGCGATCGTCTCAGCAGCCAACTCAGTAAACTGGTACATCAATCCAGAGTCCCAAGTAGAAGCCGCATGGAACCAATTTAAGCAACTTTACGCCCAAGTAACTGTACCCTTCATCCCTTGGTCTGTTCCAAAGGGTCGGAAACATTCCCCCCCTTGGATAAACCGGGAGATTCGTAAGTTACTCAGACGTAAACGCAAATGTTGGAACCTGTTTGCAACACTTGAGACTTCTGAGACCAGGGAATTATATACTACTGCTAGAAATAAAGCTATCGCAGAAATCCGCCAATCAAGGATGAAGTTCGAGACACACCTGGCTCAAAATGCAAAGGCACAACCTAAGAAAATTTTCTCGTACTTGAATTTCAGGAATAAAACACCCAATGGTGTCCCAAACCTGATTATTGACAAAGATACAATCGAAGAAGATCAAGAAAAAGCAGTAGCAATGGCAAACTACTTCTCCCAAGTCTTCACTCAGGAGTCATCACTGCCTATAGGATCAGCCCTGGCTGCATCAGAAGAACATGGGATAGATTCCGTTGACATCGACCAAGGCACCGTGCTCAACTTCTTAATGAAGCTAGATGCAGTAAAACCAATGGGTCCTGACAGTCTTCATCCAACCAACCAATAAATCTGAAATCTAAACATAAACAGCATTATTTAATCAGTCAATGTTTATTTATTTTTTTTATTGTGATCACTTTTCGGCTTTTGACTGTTGTTGTCATGAAAATATTTCAAAGAAAAAGGTAATGACTACTCAAGTTTTAACCAGGGTGGACGATGGAAGAGGTGTAAAGATTGGAAAGACGGTGGAGGTCATGACCTGTCTAGAAATAGTTGTCAATGCTATTCAACGCATGAGTGAATTCAAATAATTCTTTCTATTGAACTTACTTAATCAGTTGAAAAGTTGACTGAGTCGATTTTGACTATTTCACTTACTTAATACATAACTGCATTACACTTATTCGGCTGACCTTATACACTGACTAACACTGACACCTACTTTCGGACAAGTCATCACTAACACCGTCTTTTGAATCTCTACTGCCCAGCCACACTCGACCCTAATTAAAATTTGAGTATTCATCACATTTTTTGAAATACTTTCATGACATAAGCAACAAGCCTAATTACTTTTTATTTTTTTATTTTTGACAAACATAATGTGCACATAATGTACACCGTAAAGAGAATGAATTCGTCAAAAAGAAACTAATCACTCCTTTCATGTCTTAAATAGAATCAGAATGTATGTATGCTGTTTAGATTTCAACGAGTTTGCTAAACTGCACAAACAAACACTTATCAAACACTTTATTCTCGTATAAAAATATATTGGAAATTAAAATGACTCTGTATTATCATATTTTTCTGCATAGGTGTATTAATTCAAATCATAATGACAGTCACCAACATAATAATCCAGAATTGTGAGCTGACCTAGAATATTAGCCATTACCAGTATCCGTGGTTTTTAAATACTATCGACTTTTTCAGATAAATGAAATTACAGTTGAAGCAGTATTGTTCATTTTCATAGTAAGCATAGAAATGCAGTATTAATAAATAGGATATCGAAAAAAATTAAGGCAATGTCTACAAGAGATTAGCATCTTTAAAGCCTAGAGGGCGAAAGTAACGAAAGCGTCTTAACCAACTTCTTCTTTTGGATATATTCCATACATAAGTTAGGCTGCTCAATGTAGATTTCAACAGTCTCCTCAATATGTTGTAGATGAACTCTTAAGGTGAAGTTAAGATTAGTTGGTATGCGTCAGATGACAATTTAGGCCTTCTTCACAACAATTCTGTGTTCTGCATCTACGAGATGTTACAGAATAGAATTATGAATAGACTTAGAAGGGAGATTGCTATTGAACTGGAAAACCACCTTCCAAAACGCTGAGTTCACTGCTACTGGAACTTCAGAGTTAACAAAAAATAAACTTACTCACTCAAGTGCTCAAGTAAGACGCACGACGCTGATTGGTGAAAGCCAACGGAAAGCCAGTTGGCCGACATATATATACTTTTTTCCTAATGGAAGCGAGAACAAGCATACGGACGTGAAATGTTCACATGATATTCCAGACTGACTGGTAATGAACTCAGACTGCAGAAGGTATTAGGAACTATGAAAATATTCATCACGAAATACATATTTTTCACAACGAAGACTTGGAGTGCCTGGAAGTGGCATGTAGGAAAGCCTGTATAGACATTTCGGGACAAGAAATAGTTTAATATGGACACCTGATAACTAGTAGAAGAGACAAGAAAACGCCTGACTAATCAATTCAAAGGGCATCTGTATCGACCATCAACAATACCACCACAGAACCACGAGTGGACACATAGGTATTAGACCGCATAAAGTTTCTGAAAGCGGTAGGACTAGATGAAAGCCCCAAGAAGGTCCACTGAACAAACTGAGAGGCATCAGAAAACATGATTATAATACTACTGAAGAAGCTGTGGAAAACAAGAGAGGTGCTTGTCGACTGCAGGGAAGGCTGTCTTGTTCAACTCTCCCTAAATTGCTACTTGAGCCTATGCAAGAAGTGGTGTCACATCATATTCCTGTCCACCAAAACACAGAATATTCAGTTGGATCATCCTGGAAAGGCTGAAAGAAGTCTTAGGTGGAAAACGTCGCTCGAAACATTCTGAATTCAAGATACACACGTAATGTAAGCACTCAGTCACATCAGTGTGAATCATCGTCGAAAAACACCTAGGATAGCAGTCAACGCTTCACACCAACTATACTTACTTTGAAAAGACCTTAGATGATGTTGACTGCTAGGTAAATCGGTAACTATTCCAAAATTTTGTCAAGTAGTACCACATATCGAGTAATTCACGACAGAAGACTCAGTGAAGCGTTTGAAGTGAAGACAGTGGCAAGTCAGGAGTCCCTACTATCATCGATGATATCGTTGATTGTGGTGGACTGAATCATGCGGTGTACCATAGAGAATGAGGAGATGGGCATGCGTTGGACTGACGAAAATATACCTGAAAGTCTGTGTCTGGTGGCATGGAACCTGAAAGATTTATGAGAGGAAACCAACAAGCTGTCAGGAGGGACGGCGAAAACAGGACTTCAAATGACCACAGAAGAGACAGACACGTTGGAGATAACCAAAGCTGAAATGATCAGACAAAACGGATAAACAATAAGCCAATCTAACAGTTAGCAGACTAACTACCAACCCGTTGCCCAACAAGTATGCAGGAGGAAACTGAAATGGCTTAGACAAGCGCTGATAACACCGTCAAGGATCATCACACCTCAGATCTCAGAGACCCGACCGAAAGCTGCTACCGAAAGCTGCTACCTTGACGTGGTGGTCGGGCTTGAACACCGCAATGACCTAATCAAGCTATACTGGCTGAGACTTATGTCTCTTGAGGTTCTACCATGCCAGGCAGGTTGTTTGGATAGCGGTTAAACAAAAAGCAGCTACCCAATCCAACATCATGTCCAATACAAAATTACAAAATCTCATGCCGGATCGGCCGTGGCACGGATTAACAACGACCGCGCTTCCTGCTGCCGTGTCACAGGGCGGGAGTGATAAATCTGCTACTGAGACACACCAAATAAAAAAGAACGAACAAAACCAGGCCGCGTGTGACAGGCCTCAAGCAGTTGTCCCCTGGGCTCTGCGGTCACGCAACCAACTTCCAAGGTGTGGGCAGCCGGGAAGTAACAATCGCCCTCACAATCCGAAATGCACACGAAACCTCTCTATTACTCACTCATCTTTGTCTTCATCATCATCTCTATCATCTTGCCTTCCTTCCACTGATGCAACTCCTCGACTTGATAGCTCTCCATTTCCTCTCCTCTCTGCGTCCACTAAAAACGATGGAAGCCAAAAAACCACCACCGACAGCCTCTTAAAGCCGCGCCACCAATTTCATATAGGAGCTCTTAATGTTAGGACACTTTGCCAAATAGGACAACAAGCATCACTAGCCAAGACTCTGGCATCACGAGCCATTGATGTATGCTGTGTTTCAGTCTCCGCAAGGACCGTGAACAGTGGTGGGCGACAAAAGCCAAAGAGATGGAGAAAGCTTTGAGGATAGGCAACACCAGGCAACTCTTTGGACTCATCAGGGAAACGGGTGGGAGAAGACAAATCATTAGTGAGACAATCTCGGAAAAAAATGGCACTATAATTAGCTCACAGGATAGACGACTGGATCGTTGGAAAGAGCATTATGAGGAGCAGTTTAATTTGCCCACAGCCACGCTCAACCTTCCGAGCATCCAACACCTCCCTGAATGGGATATAGATACAGGTCCTCCGTCACTAACTGAGGTTACTAAAGCTGTCACCAATCTGAAACTAGGCAAAGCAGCGGGACCTGATGGAATGACGCCAGAGGTATTTAAGTACGGTGGAGACAGCTTACTGTCCGGATTAACTGAGGTACTAGGCAGCGTTTGGGAATCAGAAGAAGTCCCATCGGGTTGGTGTAAGTCACTGATTATCCCCATATACAAGAAGGGAGACAAGTCTTCCTGTGATAATCACAGAGGGATTAGCTTGACTAATATAGTATCTAAAGTCTTAGGCTCAATAATCATGCGTAGACTGAGTGGTGCTCGGGAAACACAAACACGAGAGAGCCAGGCAGGCTTTAGACCAGGAAGAGGGTGTATTGATCATATCTTCACCCTCCGACAGATTCTAGAACATAGGCATTCCTACCGGCGTCCAACAGTCATTATATTTCTTGACCTAAAGGCAGCATTCGACTCTGTCGATCGGGAAGTTCTCTGGAGATGCTTGGCTGTAAAGGGAATTCCAAGAAAATATATTGCACTGATTAAGGCACTCTATTCGTACTCATACAGCCAGGTGAGGGCTTACGGCGAGCTGTCATCTGAACTGATGACGACCAGTGGTGTCCGTCAAGGATGCCCATTATCTCCTTTTCTATTCAACTTCATCATAGATGTGTTAATGGACTTAACCCTAGGTGACTTCAGTGACTCAGGAATTGACTTGCTACCGGGGAATAATCTCGTTGACTTGGAATATGCAGACGATATAGTCCTTCTAGGAGAGGACGCTGACGAAATGCAGAGTCTTCTAAACGCCTTGAGCAGAAATCTACGAATGTTTGGCATGCGATTCGCTCCCGCCAAATGCAAGATGATGTTACAGGACTGGACTACATCGACGCCAAGTTTAAAAATTGGAAGTGAAGTGGTAGAGCACGTCGACCGCTTCACTTATTTGGGAAGTACCATCAGCCCCAACGGGCTGATCTCTGACGAAATCTCAGCACGAATACAAGGGGCTCGTTTCGCATTTGTTAGTTTACGCCGACTCTGGCGTAGACGAGATGTTCGACTATCGACCAAAGGGCGGGTGTACTGCTCATCAGTCCGCTCCGTCCTCCTTTATGGCCAGCTGTGAGACCTGGCCACTGAGAGTGGAAGACATGAAAAGACTAGCTGTCTTTGATCATAGGTGCCTGCGTTCTATTTCCCGTGTAAAGTGGCATAATAAGGTGAGCAACATTGAGGTTAGGCGTAGAGTTCTAGGTAAACAGGGGAAATCAATCGATGAAGTCGTGAAGCTACAAAGACTGAGATGGTTAGGACATGTGTTACGTATGCCAAGCCATCGCCTCCCTCGACGAGCAATGTTAGCCGATATAGGGTAAGGCTGGAAAAAAGCTAGCGGCGGTCAAACAAAAACTTGGCATCAGTCAATGAAATCCACAACAGTTGGTCTTAGCCACGTAGAAAGGTGTAGACTTCCAGGCTGGGGTCCTCGGGACGGTAAAAATCTACGGTTGGAAACAATTGGTGACATGGCTCAAAATCGTTCTCAGTGGCGCAGATGCATCCACTCCTTGTGACTTATGATCTCCAATGAAACTGTTTTGTATTTCTTTATTACTCCTTTGTCTCACACCTCTGCTCACTGTTTCTATTATGCTTTTCTTGTACTTTCTTCTCTTGCTTCGCGTGCTACACGGAATGTGGCGTCTTGAACTTCCGCACATTTGTGCAAAGTTCTATGTCGAAAACAGACAGACAGACAGATCTCAGAGTTATTTCTCACGAATTTGCAGATAAATGAATAAAATAAATTTCTGTGACTAGTCATAAAGAATTGATGACAAGTTCGGTATTTTCAAGCAGTGAATTTTTTCACAACCAGTATCTTGAAAACGAATCTTGGAAGAGCAGACAGTTCGGAAGTTACACGGTTCTCATACTTAAGAGTGGAGTTGGATTCAGACATAAATAACGAAAAACAAAAACGCTGAAAATGAATACAGAAAGACCCTTAGAATAAAGTCACCATAGTTTCACGAGAAAGCAATTCGTGGAAACACTTCTCCGTCAGTATTTATTCACCTACACTGTACAACGTTTCAGACTGCTGGTTTCTGTTGACCACACAAAAGAGCATATATGATTCAAGCCGAGAGTGCGACTGCTTCATGTTTGATTACGACTGTTAACACATGCTACGTGGATGGTCGATCTACTCTATCACTACTGCAAAGGATATCGCATATGGAAGAATTAAGTGATGTAGTCTCGATAAAATACATGTTTATGAATTCACAGGACCTACTACTTGAGCCACGACAGCTACCTCTCGTACAATGGGTGTCAGTTGTGATCACTTATTTCTAATTCAAATTCGATTTTTCGTCCAATCAATCAGCGAGAAAGTCAAAATTGAATGAAAATTAATAAGAGTTACCTCTTGATCACTTGCTAAGTAAGCTGATTAGAAAATCAAGGTGGAATCCCAAATAAACATTCGCCACACACGGTGTGAAGTGTGGAGCTGTTGCTTATTTATTTCTATCAACAATCACAAGTGAAACAAGCATGACTGACACATGGGAAGAAGATATATCATACAATAAAACCGACCATGGATTCCCCCTACACTCACTTATCCACAATCTGCATTTTTCAGAATTACTGGGTAATTTAGTCGATCATCTGTCTCATCCATGTTTATTCAAAACTGATACTTATCTGTTTGCAGTAATTTTGACTTGTAATTTTGTGTGAAATATTAGCTGAATAGTCTGTGTAAAGTTGTACTTCTCAGTTGAAAATAGAAACTGAATGAATATTAACTTACTCTGTATTTTACATGTGACGATGTCTTGACTGTGAAATGTGGATGAGGTGTTGTTGTTTTCCTTCATTCATGTCTAGATAACATTTCTGTTGAGGCTGAGACTCTTTTTGCTCCCCCACACTATTATAACGAATCAAACTAAGCCTAACTGGTCCATAGGCTTGCTTTAGCAGTCTAGCTGCAAATGGATACACTGAACCGATTTTTGTGGCATTTTAGTTAAATGTTTTCATTTTGTCATTTACACAGTTAAAGTGTAGCCTTGCTTCATATTTATCAGACGGTCTAACAGCATAAGTGTCGTCGGGATATGTAGAACTATAGTGACTGTTGTTCGCTATATTCGGTGAATTTGTGATGTGTTTGTTTTGTTCAACAATTATTTCTTGATGACTATCAGGTAGTCCATTCACCTTTGAGCTGAAGTCCTCCGTGTTACAGGTATAAGGAATTTGTGGAGGTGAAGATAATAGGCTTATAGAATTTATTTATTTAATTATTATTTTTTATTACAGCTTGATTTCAGACCATATTTTCAGTACAGGTGTGGAATTTTCCCCATGTGATACCAGTTAACCGAATTTCGCAGGCGGACCATGGATATCAGGTGTGCGTCGGCCGGGGATCGAAACTAGGACGATGTGCATGGTCGGTGAGAGTCCTAACCACTGATCCATAGACGCACACAACTATCAACTGATCACCTGATTTCAGTTTTCCCGATTTAATCTGCCAATCCATTTGGTCTGACTGACTTAATATATAATCCAGGTTTAGGATTTCACCATGAGCTGACATTAGTTAGAGAACCATTGGAAAACCTAGGAGTACTGGACAGCTGTTTCGTCCTAGTTTGGGACCCTTTAGCAGTACGCACCCACCGGGATTTGAACCCACGACGAGCTCGTATACCACTAGGCCACTGGGACCCGATCCAATGGCCAGACCATGAGTTCTAACTTCTGCCAGTTTTGTTTCCTGATTAGGGCGAAATCAGAAAACATCACATTTCAGGTTAACCGGTCAGTGTATAAGAAGTGAAATCATGTTGTCGAATTCCCGTGACTGATAGAAATCTGATAGTCAGTTGTATACAAGATGAGAGGAGGGTGGGTGTTTCAATTGAGTGAAAGACAAATTATGTAAGTAAGCTAGTGCTCCTCTGTACTTTCCAGTGGAAAGCGTTCACAAATTTTATACCATATCACTCCTACCGAACGTAGACAATCACGAAGCTTGTATGTTGGATAGAGTATACTTATACTCACCGAGCTGTCATCATTGTCTACAAATGTCGGATTCACAGTTAGTATCTAGATTTGAAATTCTTCACAAACAGTAAGATAACGCAAAATATATCCAATAGAAGGTCCTAAAATCTTACATCCTGGTGAAAATCATAAGTCATTAACATGCAACTTAGGAAGAGCTCCGATTGAACTGTTTATATGATTGAACAGCAAAAGCGGGTTTCTACTTCTTGTAATAATAATTCATACATGTAGGCGGATGAATAATATATCTGTGAGCAGGGCATAGACATTGATCAGCAATGATACGGTATGGTAGAGAAAGAAATAACTAATATAAACGTATTCCGTCATCACCAGCAACTAAGGAGATAAAGAGGGATATTTATTTGACCATGAGTACTTCCGTCCTGTCACTTGTGTTTAGTGACACGATATGCTTAGTGATACTAGGGTTACACGAAGGGTGTTGTCTTGGGCCTATCATGTAGACAGGTATAGACTACTTGGCTGGTGACAGAGCGTGACAATCTTACATAACACCTGACAACATAAGAATTTAGCTAAGGGAAGAATGGTTGACCTCGGAAAGATAAGTAATTTAGAAAAATGCTCAGCAATCGCACTTCATGCATTAACACACAGCCACACAATAGGGCGGAAGAGGGTTAAAATTCTAAGAAGTAATCTAGGTAGGGGGAGAGAGAGGTTGATTACAGAATCCTTGTTCATCGATTCTACACGCAGCACATGCAACAGAAATGACTTAATGCAAATACCAGAAATATGGAAGATCTTATTGCCACCGCCAGTCAGTCAAATCAGACGAGGATAATAAATAATCTTAAAATTCTATTTCAATTCAAATACATCACAACATTCTAACAAGTAACTAATTTTGACTATAAAAACACTCGTCTTATTCCCTCTCTGATTTCAATTGATCAATAACACTCGTATTATTATCATTATTATTTCTGAATGTACATTATCTCATATTGATTTTTATTCCAATGTCTAATTACACTCCGCCTGTCTTCTTGTCTACCCTGGTAATACAATTTTGAAATTCAAATACATTCAGATAATAATAATCCAACCCACCAACCCCCCAAAACACCAATTCTCAACTTTTTTCTCTTCCCTCCTTTCTGTCATTGACTCAGAAATTCTTATGCTGACCTATAGTGAACTGAAATCTGACCTTTCATATCTTGTTAGTTGTTTTCTTGTTCAATATGTGGATGACCAATAAAAAACTGTGTTGCATAATCATTACAGATCACAGGCACATTACATAAGTAAATTACATTTTCAAATTGATTCATTTGGATTATTGACAAGAATTTGTCATTTTGGAAATTCACAATCCAGTGTCATTGTGACTGAGGGATGTCATTGTTACGAGCTCGATTTTATTATAGCCTACCGAATCTCAACCACGATGGCGAATATCCAAGGCCAGTACGTTAATAGATTTCACTTTGTTTCTTTATATACTGTCCATTTTATGTTTCATAAATCACCAGTTATTGCAGTTTTTACAGTCCTTTTGTTTCGGCCAAGCGACTGGAATTTCGCGAGGTCACTATAGTCACAATAATATGAACATTTCTTGTACCGAATCGACACAAATTTCGCTGTTATAGAAGATGACTTGAATGAATCGAATATTCGTGTTTCACCTACCTCTATCTTCTACACCTTCCATTTAGGCGGCTCCTCCGAACTCACCATGGTCGAATTGGGGGAGTCAAAACAAGCTTCCCAGTGAATATTATACACTTGGTGGAATCGCAAGACGTATATCATGGGATTCGGTAAGTCATTCTTTCTCACCTGTATTTTCATGAAGTAGGCATGTTTTCTGGAAGCTTTTAATTCAGTGCCCCTCTCACTCTGTATGCACTTGCATTCCAAAATAGTGTAGTGACTATTCCATGAGTATTTTGTGTGAACTAAGGAGGTCGTAATCAACAGTTGTTGATTGTTGATGAGACATTTTCTAATTTCACTTAGATTTAATGTATCACGATGACTCTTGCTACTGAAGGAGACGTATTTTAGGCGGTCACCAGCAGTGTCAATACAATATACTCAAATTTCACCCATCTGTGTGTTTTGACGAGCCGAATTGATATGATGATACCCCGTTCGGCGTATACTATCCACTAAGACGATTGTATATCTCTGACATGGAGTGGAGTAGAGGTAGTTGACCGGTTCCGTACAACTACTGGATCACCATACATAGGTGACCTTCTCGTTGTTTTCTCCAGCATTTATGATTGAAAATATTCGCGAACATGACATTTAGTGTGTCTGTTCTTTTGTTCGTGTTAACAGAGACATTTACCCATTGAATAGTGTTTGAGATATCAGTAGGACACTTTTAACGCAGTGTGTATCCTACACCAATTAATTCCAAAATGAGCTTTGTGTGTTTGTGTGGGCAGTGCGTATGCATTTTTATCAAGACTGCATTGAAATCTCAATGAGAATGGTGTCAACGGTGAGAATTGATTTGATTAATTTATGGCGAGTCTGTGTGACAGACAATCTGCATGGAAATATTACTCGGAACTCAGGAATCCGAAGTATGAGTTGTCAAATTGTACGCTAACTTGTTCACTGATTCACTACTACCATTACTACTATGACTCCTTATTATTCCCAACATTCTGCCACTCGATCATGCAATCGTTCGACTGAACGTTTGCACGAGTAACTTGGTCCACTTTCGAAATAACTCATGTGGCACACTCATAGCGAAAATCATGCTCACGGAAAAATATTGTGGAAAATGTATGAGATAATTCACTAATTAGTTAAATATTTGGCTTATCTATTTATCACTTCAATTCAAGTATATAACTGTAGTATTTCTTTTGATATTTCATTATATCACTTTGATGATAGTGTTTGAATGGAGCTGGTTCGAATCCAACACCCATACGTCGATTCTCGTATAAATCAGAGACACCTGTGACGAGTAGTCTTCACGAACAACCGAATTCAGCTGAGAATCAACGAGAAGGACTGGAGAGAGTGAATGGCACTGTTCAGCGGGAAGACGATCATCCATATTCGGTAAGATAAAAATGATCACTTGTAATACTTGCCTTATTTTATGATTGTGAATCGTGTGAATGTGAATGTGTGACGATTTTGAGATTGAGCTGGCTATCAATCTTAGGTTTCCTATCAATGACTCTAATGTCACATCCTAGTTCTGTGGTCTAAAGTAATTCTGTTGTAGGTAAGTGAGCATTAGTTCTTGGAATTATTTGATGTGCCAGTCCTGACTATTCCCAATTAGACGAAACATGCTTTTCTCCTGCGTAAGTTAAGTTCTCCTCCATATTAGCAACACGCCTACAGTAATTCTAACTAATTCTTCCATTTTACAACACTAATCTTTCTCTCTCTCTCTCTCTCCTTAGGTACATGAAGAAATAAGATCTCAAGAAGTACAACCGGAGCGCCTAACATAGTGTTATTACTAAGAAAGAAAGGAGGTTAAGATGAACAAATCGGAACACATAGTGGGGTGACATTTCGCCTATTCTCTGCACAATTATCTATCGAATAAACTGTATTTGTAATTCATTCATCAATGTTCCTTTTCATCTTCTCAAATAAATACTGTGACTTTTCGTTCAGAATACATATTTATATAAATAAATGAATGGAAATTGAGTGTTCCTGCCTTCTGCCTACCCTACTTCGCTTGACGCCGATAGAGTGAAGGAACTGACTCTAACTGAGTTGATTCAAGTGTGATCGGTGTGTGTTTGCAGAGAATAATGTTGGGCGATCTCAGTCCGTCATATAGAATTCGATCAGTTTGGTGGATAAATTTAAAGGCGTCTTATAAGATCCGCGATTCACTTCACAGATATGTGGTTTACACGATTCAGCTGATTCATTTACAGCTTTATGAATTAGATGGTCTAGGTGAGTCATGAGTATGAAATGGTCTGTCTCACAGACACACTTAATTGTTTCATATGAAACTCGGACATTTTCGTTGAGGCTAATTGGAGAATATGTAATCTGTTCGCAAACAGAATTCAATATATAGTTCCCCACGTTTCACCTTGTTCGATGCATCACGAGTCATATGAATAGCCAAGACACTTTTTGGTGAATTCGTTGCAGTAACACCCAAGTTAGGTGACGCAATTCAATCTGTATTAATTTTCGCTTTGATAGTGGTGTTTATGTTTTTCTGAAGTATGACAGCCCAATGTAATGGATTTTTTTGCAGAGTTCTACGTTGGTGAGTCAGATGGTTAGGGGAATGAATTCAGTGTGGTGAAAGTTGATCGAGTAGGTGAGACAGAAATATTTCGGTAGTTAAGATGGGGTGAAAATGAATGAATATGGAAATGAATATGATCACTGACAGCTGACAGAAACTCAGTGAACATGAGTCATATAATTTCAGATAGTATAAGTCAACAAGTTTATCTGAGATCGCCAATCATTCCAGCTCTCCTACTTCACATTTCATACAAGAACTAAGTGTAATCAATTATCTGATCTTGTGACATAGAAAAGGCTATTTCAAAAAGATCACGAATTCGTTGTTTAACTCATAGTTATTATGCACAGTAAATGTATAAAGACATTTATTCATAAAACAGTTTTCGTTGGCTTTATTATAGCAAAAGTGGTAGTGTGTCAATTAACTGACGAGCCAATTCACTATCGACACCGAGATCCTAGATAAGACTCAGTGGAACTATTTATAGCGGTTGTGTCAGCTCTTCCAACCATATGATGGGAGTTAACTTTTTCTGAAGATCGCTTGCTTAGTGCACTTTCTGATTTAAAGTAGTACAAAACAATTTCACAGTGGATCATCCAATAGATTTAAATGTAAATATGACGATGAAATTCTCACCAGCGTTTAACGAACAAATTCTGTAGCTAATTCAGCTCTGTCTCACGCCATTTCCACCACACACATTCTTCCAGTTAACTCTAATTCTCCGATCATAGGTGCCCGCATTTTATCTCCAGTATTTAGTGGTATAATACGGTGTGCAGTATTGACGTTAGGTGTCGAGTGTTAGGAAAGGAGGAGAATCAATCGACGACGTTGTGAAGCTACATCGATTGGGATGGTTAGAACATGCGTCACGCATCCATCCCAGGTCACTGATCGCCTTCCTCTATGGCTAGTGTAAGCTGGCATAGGATCAGGTTGGAAAAGAGCTAGTGGAGGTCAAATGAAAACACGGCATCAGTCGATGAAATCCACAACAGTTAGATTAAGCCCCGTAGAAAGATGTAGACTTCCTGACTGGTTGGGATCCTTGGGATGGTAGGAATAAATGGAGACAATTGGTAATATGCCTCAAGATCTTTGTCAATGACTCAGATACATTCACTTTTTGTTTCTTTTCCTATCCAATAAAGCTCTATTGTTTTTGCTATATTACTATTCTTCTCCCTCCACATATCTATCTTCCTGCTGAATCTCTTTCTTCTCTCTTTTGACTTCCTTTGTGTGTTACGTGGAGTGTTGCAACTCGAACTGCTGCACTTCTGTGAAAAGTTCTATGTTAAACCCAGTCAATCAGTCAAATTCTAATATATTGAACCAAACACGAAATGTATTCTTTTCCTTCTATGCCAGTAAGGTTTGATGAGGGTCTCTATTCATCTGTATTTACAAATTGTTCAGATATATGCGTATTGTTTACTTTTTGTAACTAACTTCACTCTATTTATTGACTTTGTAACTTGCTCATTTTACATCGGACGATTGACTTCATAAACAGCAATAATAATAATAATAACACAAATGCAACACATTATCATAACTTCTTATTTAAAAGAGAGAAATACATTTTAGATCAAAAACAATTATGCACGTGTACACGCGGATAGTTGTACAGTGGTACAGTGGTTAGGTCTCTCACCGACCATGCATATGGTCCGGGGTTCGAGCCCACGCCGGCACACACCTGATATCTATGGTCGGCCTGCAAAATTTGGGCTACCGATATCCACGCTGAAAATGCCATACTTGTACCAAAAATACAGTATGGAATCAAGCTGTAAATCAAAAATAAAAAAATTAAATAATTGAACTTATTTAAGTGACAGTAAGGAATACAAGTTGATTTCAGAAGCAAATTTCGTTGCATGAATAGATTTTTGTCTAATGTGCTCCACATGGTTCATGTGTACGTCACAGACTAGTGAGTATTTGCATGGCTTATTACAGCCTTTCATTTAATAATTCATATTCTGTGTTTCCGTTTACATGAACTCGTTGAAGTGTCTCGCACACACGTACACACTCACACACACATCTTTGAATAATCAGCAGCATAATGATAGGATTTAGCTTGTTTCTAAATGATAAAAATGAAAGTCTACATTAAACTGCAAACCTAACGTGCTATTTGAAATAGGGACTTCGTAAAGACGTTATTATTACGAACCTGTGAATATTTATGGTCCCATATAGCATTGCTTGGATCATTCCACACGTAATTAACTGTTATGCACTAGTTAGTTGGTTAGCTGGTTTACATCGAATACTTTCAGTGACATGAATTTTATTTACTTATTTTTCAATTTATTTTTGATTACAGCTTGATTCCACACCGCATTTTTGATACAAGTATGGAATTTTCAGCATGGATATCGGTAGCCCGAAATTCGCAGGCCGACCATGGATATCAGGTGTGCGTGGGCGTGGGCTCGAACCCCGGACCATGTGAATGGTCGGGGAGAGTCCTAACCACTGTGCCACTGACGTACTTCACAAGAATGTATCATGACTAATATCATTTCGATGCGACTTCACAATCAGTTCTGTTTCTAAATATGTTCATGCTTGGCTCACTCTATCATTGTTTGGGTTCGGATAAATCTCTAACCATTTATTGTTATCAATCCAGCCAGTGAAGAGCGCTTTGACTCGGTACACAGTTCTAATCAGTCTATTCTAGCTTTATATATACTAGATACCGTTGGCCATAAAATGTCCGCCGACTATATTAGGCTCTGGAGGGTCTTAGAAAGTGATAGTGGTTGCCTTACTTGGCAAGAATGATGTAACTTTCGGCCTTCGGAAATTAATACAAGCAAGTACGTGGTCATACGTGCGCTTTATAACAACATTCATCACTGCTCTATAAATGCATTTCGCTCTTCGTGTAGTTACTAGGCGTAGGGGCCTAGGAAAGACCCACAAACGTAAGCAAACGGAAAGGAGGCTTAGAATATTATGGCCTCTCCATAAGACTCAGGCAGGTTTATTTTGTATATTACATCCAACCTATATCAGATCCTAGGTAGCCAGTCTGTGTTTCGGATATGAAGCAGCCATGCTAAGAAGGATGCTAGATTTGGGAAAAATCGATCCGAGAATTCTCAGAATTCTCATGCACAGAGAGACTTAATCACATTACTGTCTTCTGTATTTTAAGCAATGGCTTGGGTGCTAGTATACCCTTTCTATTTCTGTCCATTGGATCAACGACTTTCTTAGATACCCCCTTAAATTACAATAATCAAGGTGAAGTCGTCTACCTTTGGAAGTTCACTTCTCGCACCGAATTGTAGACCAGTGTAATTCTCTACTGGAGTGTGACGTATCATCACCTTGTGTCAATTCATTCAAGGCAAAACTGGACGTCCAATGTCCACGAAATCCGAAGGCCTTAAGCTTAACATACTTAATAATCTGCAAAGTATAAAACCCTTTAGACATTTCATATTTTCTCGCTTGGTACAGATAATATGTAAATAAGAAATCCAAAAAGACAGCATCTAGTTCAAGTAGAAGTAAAGACCTATTTTCCTTTTTAGCCCCACACAACCTCTGTAAAGATGCATCACTTAAATACAGGGGATAATCATGGAACAAAACACAGTTGCACATCAGTTTCATTAAAAGTCATTAGATCCATAAATATATATAAATAAATGCTCTCAACATTGATTTCGTCAATACAATTTGTACATGGAAATATCGGTGTGAGGTTTCATTTCATGCTGTATAATAAATTTTGGTCTATCATTCTATTATGGGCAAGCTGATAATAAAAAACAAGTAGTTCAATTATCTGTCAAGTGAGAACACGGTTTTTACATTGAAGGGATTTACATTCTGACCACTATTTAGTATACTATACAATACTAGTTTATTTCATCAATGTATGAATTTTCTCTCCATTGTCTAAATAATATAATATATTATCTGCTTCATCTGAAGTAAGATAAAATAAAGCCGAAAGCATTCAAAAATAATGAGCGACAAAAGACTGTTTAAAAAATGACACATTAGAGTGAGTCGTGGGACAAAATATCAGACTTTTGAAGCAGAGTATTTTCATTAAGTTGAAGTGGTGTTTATTACAGAAGCTTAGTGAGACAGGCGATATAGAGTTGCTTCAATAAAGGGTGAACAATGATAAATACCTTTCATTTCATAAGAAATAGAGTTCAAAATCCTAGATTCCTGATCTGTGGTTGAGTTCTTCAACTCAAAAGTTTTGAACCTCTATTGTTACAACCTGGGAGAAGTCAAACTTCGCTCATTCATGAGAACTTACGAACTATGGGGGATAGTCAGTACTAGGGAATGTAGTGTTACCTTATATATATATTATATTAAAATTAATATTAATTGAATAAATAAGAGCAGTACAGGAGTTTAATAATAATAATAACAGCTTTATTCCAAACGGTATTTGTGGTACAGGTATGGAATTTTCAGCGTGCATTACAGTATATTGCATGTAGTTACCTCATAAATTATATAAGATTTTTAAAAATCAAAGATAAATAAATAAAAATAAAATAAATAAGTTATAAATAAATAAGATAAATAAAAACTAAAAATTAAGAAAAAAACAGCGTAGAGTATTTTCATTTCAAACAATGCACCACTGGATTTGAAATATAAAGTTGATGTGTGGTAGAAGATGAGAACAACAGTGTAATAGTAACGAGGAAAGGAAAACAAAAACTAATGAGACTATTTGTTAGAGTGCTGCAGTAAGTTGATCGTGTCATACCTAACGGATTTCTCATCACATAACAGCTGTGCCAGATATGGTATTGTGGAGTTTTTGTATTTGGTAGTCCTAGCATATAGCCTCCTACAGCTGCTTCTAGTTCTACCAGATGAAATGCAAGGAGATAGATGCGTATAGACAGGATGCTCGGGTTCCGACAATATTGTATTCGCTAGTTTCTTACATGACATAATATGTCTATCTACAATAGTGTTCACCAGTTGGTTTAACGATATCCCACTTGCCCTACTAACAGCTTTTAGTGCCCTTCTCAGCAAAGCAAAGTCTTTCTTAAGTAGTCCAGGAAAGACTAATGGGGAGCAGTAAAGGAGGATGGGTAGAATACAAGAATTTACAAAGTGAGAAACCAAAGACTGTTTTATACCAGACTGCCTAAATTTCCTAATGTAGAACGTTAAGCGAAACATCTTTCTAGTAACTAGCAAGATGTGGGAAGACCAGGAAAGATCGGTGGAAAAACTCAGCCCAAGGTACTTGACATAAGATGTATTTTCAACCTCTGTGCCGTCAATGAGAGTGGGGCCATGTGAGCTAACTAGTTGCTGTAGGTCTCATTTACGTCTGAAAGTGAAATTGACTACCTGACATTTAGACGGATTAAGCTTAAGTCCGTTTGAAGAGGACCACTGACTAATTTCCGACAGAAAGCTATTTAATTTGGAACAATCTGACTGAGAGTTGACAGGCATAGAAACCGAGAGAGTTTATCAATCATGTAACCGTATTTATATATTGGAAGGGAAGTGATTGTCGTAAGGTTAGTGACTTTCATCAGCTCTCCGTAGAATAATCTCTGTGTTGTCATACTAGGATATAGATGAAGTCAATATTTACTGTCTTCACATTCGTAAGCACAGTGAGTATAATCTTTAATTATATGGAAGCATTTCACATATTAGCTTCCTCAATTAAAAGCAATAAATACTGAATGAATAGAATTAACTAGGTAGGGAAGTTGATTACTTGTGAACTATCACTTACGTAAATGTTATTGCTTAGAAACGTATCACGACTAGATTGGTAATATTTGTTTTATTGTATTAAGCACACTGTGTAATACTTAGAATAAATCCATAGAAGAGGATCTAATTGAAAAGAAAATATTTCTTCGCCTAATCCTTCTGTATTGTAAATGTTTAAATAGAGATATTTTTCCACACTGAAAATAATAAATCTAACCAAGAGATTACCACATATTCACGTCTTGCATTATTGATTGCAGTGGCGGAAGGTAAGGTAAGCTAGGTGACTGGCTGAGATAGAGAAGGAAGTGATGAAACGATAGATACTCCAGTTGCTTTTCGAATGTTGTTCACAGGAAGTTTAGATTACTTTTGTAAACATGAGCAAAACGCAGACTGACTAAAGTCATTAAGACATCGGATCAATCTGAGTCGAAATACTTTCTTGTCACCCTCAGAGTAGTATCACTAATAATGAGGCATCCGGTCATTGTTAGAGATATGTGAATTCATTTGATCTAATGATCAGAACACTCCAAGTAATCGATAGAAGTATATCACTCCCTAGACTGATGAAGCTAATCCATGCACAAATGCAGCAACACTATTCACTTACACAGTGTGAAACATACACTGATCAATTCACACAATGTCTAAAATTCTGTCTCTCTCTCTCTCTCTCCTTCTCTGTGGTCAACTGACATCTGAACTCCACACATAATATAAAAAATGTAGGCAGCCTATTGAACAAATCATAACTATCTCCAATACAACTAAGTAAAATTTGTGTAGGCATCTGTAAGCTTAACTGAGCTGTAGATTGGTTACAAGATGGCAGACTAGTTGCATGTCTAATCAACAATCGTCATAAAGTATTCAAGTGATGTTTTGTAGGGATTTGATTGGTTCCAGGATTTCATCATGAGCTGACATTATTTAAGGAACCATTGGAAAACCCGGGAGTACTGGACAGATGTTTCGTCCTAGTTTGGGACTCTTCAGCAGTACGCACCCACCGAGATTCATAAAGTACACTGGTATTCGGTTGTTATACAAGTTAAAGAAGTAACGTTTCGTGTTCACACATCAAGTGTGCTGTTTTGGTAATAGATTATTATTCATTGGCGTGTTAATCACAAAGATTGGCAACCACTCACGTGTGTCCGAGTGGTAGGAAAAATTTCTAGTTATCATAAAATGGATCGTCTAGTGTTACACTGTCTAAATCATTCATTGGTGAGCTGACGATGACGATGATGATGATGATGAAGGCCGATGTGTTTAGGGGACTTTGGAACTCCTGTGGAAAACCCTAAGTATAAATTGTCAACAATACACGAAGATTTCATACATTTATTCCCCTTAATGAATTTGAACAAAGCAAGAACTACAGTTTTAGCAGAATAATATGGTACCATCATTTATTTCGTTGGCTACTCATCTGCTGCTTACAGCCTAAATAAATTATGAGGTTTAAGTACAGACATGTTTTAACATATTTGCAAATTTTACATGTTGTCAGTTGACAGAAATTCTCACAATTTGTAAACAGTGCTCAGAAAATTGCGCTTATATAGTTTTCACATAGGCAGTTCAAGTTAAAACAAAATAAATGTATGCAGAAAATGGTAAAGAAGTTCCATAATAAAGATGAGATGTGCGTTAGATGCATAGTGACTAGTAAGTTAGGTAACAATGTACTGAGTTGAGCTCAAATCATAGAAACAAGAGACAAGCAAAATTACAGATTATAAAAGGGAGGGTGAGGTTGAAGACAAAGATTACGTTATCAGATGAGAGAAAAAAAGGCACCCAGTTACCAAGGCAAAGAAAGACGAATAACTGCTTCTTTCTGAACACATAGATCTGGTTTCAAGCGTTTGATAGAAATCGCTTCAGCAAACTTAAGGAGAATCGCCTATTGATAATTTTGAACAACTTTTCGACGTCCACCTCATGATCCGTGTCGAGGAGATGCCTGGCGATGGCACTGTTTAAAGCATTTGTTCCCTTTAGACGTAAGCTTTTTGGTACGTGTTCAGAAAATCGTAAATATGCCCTTCTTTCTGTTCTTCCAATGTAACTGCTCCCGCAGATACTTTGTCTGTTAATTATTTTGAATGATTCCAGTACATCTACTCGGTGTCCCGTGTCAATCAGGTGTTTCGCGACTGGAGAGAATAAACAATTCGGTCCATGTAACCGGAGGCTCCTTGTTAAATGTTCACGGAAATTTTAAAGTTTTGATTTTCTCTTATCTAATTACCTAACTTTTACTAATTTTCTCTTGTTACCTCCCCGTCAACACAACTGTTCATTAATTTTCCTGAAGAAATGTTTCTCCAACAAGATATATAATTTTATTTATTAAAGAATTCAGGTTGTAGGCATCTGATGAGAACCAACGGAATAAAATGGATCCAGATTATTCTCAGCCAATGTTTCTTCTTTCTTTTGTTGTTTAAATTTATAAAAGGGAATCTTAGTTAACACTCATTCCAACTTGGACCCTCGCTCCACTAGTGTGATATCAAGAACGCCGAGTGAAAAAATATGAGAAATACTTTGAGTTTCCTTAGAATTCAACATCAGTGTCACAATGATATTCCGAAAGATAAAAATACGCCTAATACATACCAAAAATTCACTGTTTTCATGATATTCATTGAGCCAGAGTGACCTGTTTCTATTGAAATACTGCCTTGTTTGACATTATGACATGTTTTGAAGTAGTTGGATGACAAGACACAGGACTCACTAACCTAGCTGATAATCCTTGAAATTGTCAGCTGGAAATTCAAGGGGATTCTTGTTAGTAGTAGAAAATTGTGGGATTTTTGTGTTCTGATTTGATTGACAGGACTGATACTAAACCGATGAAAATAAACGTATACATTCGTACCTGACTACTCACAGTAGTATGAAGTCATCACAAATTATTTTCACTTCAGGAGAATTGACTTGCATTAATTCCTCATTCTCCTACTTATCTAAGCTACACTAACTGAACATGTAGATAGCAATAAATTCACCTATTTCAAAGCGAAGTAAAAATTGAAGAAGTAGAATCCTGTGAGAGGGTGTTACACTGCAGGGTCAAGTCGATTTCTACATCATAACACCCAATAAATTGCAACCGTCCATTTGATAAGGGAAACAGGGTACTCTGAATGTAAAGTATGGTAAATAACATAGGTATAAAAGGCGTCTATCACAAACGGGTCCAAAGTCATTATACAAAATTCCTTAAGCAGCCTCATATTTGTTGACTACCTAGAGAAAGGCTAGAAGATTATCCCACTATTCGCTAATATTCAAGTGTTAATATTAGTAAGTATTCAAGTAATCGTCAATAACTTAACATGAGTTGGATTAATCCCTGCTTTCCCTAATGTAACTACCAGTGACTGACCTGGAAATCGTTCCAGAACAATATGAAACTGTTGACCACCTCGGTTTTTGGAATTGGAACTAAAACGAGAAATAGTTAGACATTTTTGATTTACCGGAAATCACTCAAGATAGCTGGCTAAAACTACCAACCATGAATTGGTAAACTTCTGTGAAACTGTTTGTGTGAACTATCTCTCTATCTACACGCATGGGCTGATTGGCAGGGATCAATCTCATATTATGGAGAAGTGAATGCCTACAGAACCTTGAACAACGTGTTCACAAAACAGATGCCAATTTAACTCGATATATCGACACAGTCACTGAGACTATTTCAAGATTATAGACTTAGAACATTAGCTGGTATACAGCAACTGTTAATTCTATACAATTCAATAAAGCAGTAATAAATGTCACCTGCGCCATATGTGCCACAATCTCGTGTGAAAAGCAAGCGAGCGTGTTGTATATATGGTGAGATATAGCGATTGTAAGGCGATGGGAATTGTGTGAGTAGTCGTCAACCGCTCTGAAACACTATGCATACCAACCACTGACGATTTTCTTTCAATGGAAATATGCGAATTCAGTCTCCATTTCTGAATAACCGAAGCAGATGTTTCCCAACACTATCAGAAGATTATGTCTAAACTTGTATGGGGAAGTGAGGCACATTTTCGGAACTGTGAATTTATCTGTATACATGTTCACCTGGTCGACGGAATTCGTAGAGTTACTGCGTAAGATATTTTCCAACAACTTGCAATAATGTTCATGGTAGAACTTGTTGTCATCAATCTCCGGGTAATTAAATATTTGGGAACAGCATTATTTTCTCACCACCGGACACCAAGAAGTCAGTTTGTTGGCGAAATGTCTTTTCGAATGTCAAGTGTTTGTTAATGTTGACCAACAATGGAATATTATATGTTGTCATTCTCACCATCGGAGGTGAAGAATTTCGAAGCTCCGAAAGCTGATATTTCTGTGTGGTGTTTGATAGCAAAAGACACCTCAGGCTTTCGGTTATCTCACCAGATATAAATGTATATACATATTTATTGTTTTGACGCATCCAAACAATTTCAACAGCTTCAAGGAAGACGTTTATCTGATAAACTTCACTTTCCTAGCATTGGAATTCCTGTACATTCCTCTGAAATGATCATAGCACAGCACCATCAAACAATTACCATTTACTGACAATCTAAAACAAGTTGACCACTGACATACTGCAGTGAAAAAACTAACATTTCATGGCTCCATTCGTAAACAGCATAAATGGAATTAAAATGTAGATCATGAAAGACGAGAAAAGTAATAAAATAAACACCGATCATGTAGTACACATTCATCCGAATGTCTGTGTTTCTAAGAGATGACCAATGGTAGATTTACGTTAGAAGACGTAGAGTGTACTCCTCACTTATTTTGTGAAGGTATTTTGATAAGGTTGAGTGAAAGCAGAAAGAGCAAGTGCCTTTGATTAGCAATCTCCACAATTAACTTAGGAGATATTAATTTATAATCAAAGTATGAATATTATTATTTCTAGAGTATTACAAAGCAAAGTCTATGCCATATGTGTAAATTTGTTAAATCACAAATCGGAAGCGATGGTTGTCTGAACTGCTTCACAATTTATGTTTATGTGAAAATCTGCAGGTAAACTAAGTGGAAAACTATCACTTGATCGATAACGCGCTAATTAACCAACCTCTCACGTGATCACTTTTTGATTCTGACACTGTCAACGCTTCATCAAAATGTCGTTTGTTAAATTCTCGAATATTGTCAAAACTGTGTGCTCTTTC
This sequence comes from Trichobilharzia regenti, assembly GCA_944472135.2. Lineage (NCBI taxonomy): Eukaryota > Metazoa > Platyhelminthes > Trematoda > Strigeidida > Schistosomatidae > Trichobilharzia > Trichobilharzia regenti. Next base: position 71,281,138 of record OX235270.1, on the reverse strand, counting down.
CTTGTTGAAATTCAATGCGCTCTGGTCTCTTTTGATCAGTTTGTATTGACAAGTTTGTTCCAGCTCCAACAAATCATCTCTAGACCATACTGGTTTACACTGCTTTGCTCCGAATATACTCAGATAAATTCTCAGAGTATCATTACTCAGCAATAGAAAACTTCCTCTAATAGTGATGGGATGTTTTAATTCACCCGAATCCCAATAATACTAGTAATGACAACTATTCAGTGGTGTTCCGAAGACAGTGTTGTAGTTGATGATGACGATGAGGATGAGGATGATGATGAAGAGACAAAGTCTGACGTCAAGTAAACTGAACATTTTGATACATGTTCAGTGTTGAATAAGGCCTTATGTTTCTCGCCTTCGTGGTGTTGACCACGACGACTGTCACATTTATTTCTTCTTAAAATAACACTAATTTGAAACCGAGAGGAAGTTGTCCGAAACCATATTTCACCATTTTCAGGCTGCTTTTTATCGTCTGTCTTAATCCATTGTTCATTGTCGTTTTTATTTAAATTTTCTAACGGTATCATAATGCTTCCGTCAACTTCAGATTTAGAATTACGATTGAAGTTTCTTCCTGAGATATGGTTACTGCTGCTACCCCAACAAGACGCTAAATTACATGAGCATTTAATGTATGAGTGTGCATGGTTATTATTGAATTCACATGTCTTCAGCCTATCACCGACATTTAAACCAGGTAAACTTAACTCTAATCTCAACAGACGCTGGCTTGATGCCTCTATGTCTGACTTTTGTTATCGCATCTCCTGGTATATCTGTAGCAATAATACTATCCGGTTGTGCAAATTGTATCACTGAGTCATTTTTGTTATAATTATCCGTGTATTCTGCACTTTGTGTTCTTCTCAGTGTAAAGTTGGATAGCATGAATACAGTGATGAGTAGGCTTTAATTAATTAACTAATTAATTAACAAAACATATCGTAGTGAGTGTGAATTATTAAATGTGACTGGTTTGTTGTTTATTTATAATGGGAAATCACGTGACTCAAGTGTCAGTCGATCAAATCCAACGATTATCAAGTCTAACGAGGAGTAATTGTCTTGTTGAATAAATTTGTATATGTACGAATCGGCTTGAAAATCATTTGCTTTCCAGTTGGCTAAATGGCTAATTTCCAAAGGCGTAGATCCATTTTAGAATTTTAGTGTGAATTTAATGTTTAGCTGACAGTATGAGTAGGTCGACGTCTTCAATGCCTAATGAATACCATTTATGGCCATATGGAATTACACTTGCACACCTTCACAAGACTGAGAAATGATCTGTGAAGTTGTCAATTCCTCAGTTATAACTGAAACACGTTATATGAGTGAACAGTATAGCTTTCAGTTACACCTTCCTCATGTTTAACTCAAATATGCATAGCACTAGACTTTTAGAATGTTACCCATAGACAATGGATTGGTGGATGAGTCCACTGTCTTGAACGGTGAACTTCAGTTTCGTTGCAGTGGAATCTCTGTATATTTCTCTGAAATGATAACGATATGAATAGGCCATCAGCCCATGATCATGTGACAATCTAAAACAAGTGAACCACTGATCTACCACATTGACAACCAATTTTGCTACTTTGTTCCTTATCAATGTAGCGATTGGCATTGAACGACTAAGGCCGAATTTACGCATTCAGAAGGAAGCCTTTGTTAATCTTGGATACGTAAATGTTAAAGATTAGTATATATAAATATGACAAGATCGATTGATTGATGTCAGATGATAGGGAAAATTGAGGTTTGTTATTTGGGTGCAGTCTGAGTATTGCTTAGCAGTGGTGAACTTTTATATAAGACCTGTCACGTACTACAAAGTCTTCCAAAGCTTCCATCACTGATGTCAGCTTGTGAATAAATTCTGATCTCTTCATCCGCTTCTTTTTATTCTTTAATGTTAAAATTTACCTTATCGAAATTCTCGACATGTTAAGTAATATTTCAGTTGCCTACTAAACCTATTAGTCCTATTGGTTTTACATTACTTTCTAACATCTAAAAATTCTATGAACTGGCATACATTACGCCACCCATTTATCATCACAAACATTGTTTTGCATTTCACAAATATCATTTTAACTGTTCACACCACTGATTGAGATCCCTCAGGAGACAAAGTTTCTCGGAAACCATATGTACATAATAATGCAAAGCTTAAGAGAAAGCCGCCTGAAAAGAGTCTCCCCCATTTAAAATAGGATATCACGCTGTAGTTCTTGCTTGCTAACCAGATCAATGCGAGGCAAACAATGGGTAGTCGTTTTGTTCATTTAGTTCTGAAATAATCACAATGTGTGGCGATGTTCTACGCAGATCGAGGAGTCAAATGAGGGCCAAGTAAATGTAACTAAGTGTAGACATTTATTCCTCTTTAAGAATTTGAATAAAGCAAGAACAACAGCTTTTGCAGAATAAAATGACACCATCATTTATAACCTTTGCTTCTCATCGTCTGATTACAGCCAACAAAGTGTGAATAAAATTTTCCATCTGCATTTAACAGAATTCAACTTCAAATTCCACTGCAGTTCACTTTCGTAGGGAACATTCCACGATACTTTACACTGTGACACACTCACCATCCAGTGTCATGTATCATCACGCATTTATACTTACCTTCCAGATTGTTGTTATGGGTAGTTTCAGACAAACTCACATTGCTTTCCGAATAATTTCTGTTTTCAGTGTAGTTTGTAGTGAAATTTGAGGTCCGACCTTGTCAATTGCAGGTGGCAAATTTTATTCACAGTTTATTATCAGTTGGCCCGAGTATCTAGCCACAAATCGAGTGGTTCCAACTGTTTTGCCTCTCCGAGCTGAGTAGAACATCGCCACACATTGTGATGAGTTCAGAACGAGGTGAACAAAACGACTACCCCTTGTTTATATTACTTCGATCCGATTAGTAAGTAAACAAGCCCTACTGCGTGTTACCAGCAATATCCCTTACTCACTCACATCAATCAAATAAACTTATTCTCAGGTGACCTGAAACGTCAATATACCCTGTAGATCGTTTGGTAGAATGAAGATTCATTAGGGAGGTTATTGGACATAAAATGGTTGTTGGCAGATATTTCTGTGTATCACCAGAATGTGTGGTAAAAATGATGGAATGAAATGTTTCAATTCCTCAAATTGTCTCATGCAATTTGACAGTAGCAGCGTCAGTATCAGCCACAGCACTGTTAGTAGCACGAGAAATAACACAGACGGTTTATAAGCAGCTCAATAACAAGCAACTTATTCAGCAAACACTCACTACCAAATTCTTACTGAGGAGCATAGTGACTGCAACACTGTGAATTATATTTTCACACAAAGTGCTTCGTACATTCAGATACAATTTGCATGGATCCAAGGTGTGGATTCAATGTGTGCGAATCTCATGCTTTCAAAGCATCCCTGTTGAATGAGTTTTATAAAACCATTCTTATTCATTCACTGAAAACCACCGGTGTTCATCATCTATCCTGGCTGTTGTGCGGTGATGAATATTATCTAGAATACTGAGATTAAATGAGTTCCCTGTCGGTCTCAAGAATCCAGGTTATATCCATTATTTTTGAGGCTGGTTGGAAGGTTTGTTTGTATTTGTTTCTGGCTCCTGATCTCCAGACAGGAGTTTACTTAAAATCTCAATTTCCTGTCTAACTGACATGTGGTAGTACCAAAAGTGGCTGACAAATGAGCCCTGTCTAGTAGGAAACTTGCAAACATTTCTCAGTCGTGCACACATTAACTGGCTTCAATGATTCAGGATAATGGTGATATATTCCACTGGTGATTTGTAGAAATCATCAGTTCTTATGGGATAACGATTGCGCTTCATCTTTCGTCGAACAATACTTCGAATAAACTGCACCTTCTAGTGTGTATTGACAGGCAAACTGATATGACGATACTACAGTTAATGTTTACTATCCTCCAAGTCGAATATATGATACTGACCTGGAGTGGAGTGCAGTGAAGTTGGTAAGCCGAGTCCGAACAACATTCGGGTCGCGAGTAGTACGGAATATATTGCACGATCAGTTATAATTTCACATTCTGTGTGCTCAGCTACTTAGAATTCGTGATCGAATCACGGAACGTAACATTATGGTGTTTCAGACAGTCTGGGTGGCTGAGCAGCTTACATCTTTACAGACAGTCAACCTAGACACTGTAGGTCAGCATACAATTTCTAATGATGACGATGAAGTTCTAGGCTAGAAGATGTAGGGAAATATTTGCCACTTGTTCTGTTTACTGAATTGTCATTTATTCATTAATGTTAGATAATGACGATCATCTAGTGCTAAAACGCACCCATCAAATCACCAGTTTCGATTAGTCATTGTAGAATTCGATTGAGGCTTACAGCTAAACATTTAGACAAAATATATTATCTTCTGGTGTTTTCAACAAGTGAAGTTTCGATCAGTATAAAACAGGAAAACAAATGCAAGATTAGAATTCCGTCACATTGATGGCATGAGGTTACGCATTACATAATTTTGTGTGATTTGAGTCAAAGTGATACAATGTTTATAGCTGGATGAAATTCCGACCACCATTTATTGTTCTCATTCATATCGATGTATTCGTCATACGACTCCCTAACTTATCAATACAGACAAATGCCCTCAAATTTGTTTGATTTTCATTGCAATTTCTTTCATGCCCGAGATAGACTTTGTGTCATCACAATTTAACCGGTCAGGTGAAGATTTGACAAACAAGGGCGTCCTGGGTACAAAACACCTCAGCATCCACCCAACTTTTCAGAGGGTTGATTTCCATTCCAGGCTCTGTTCCATGATGATACGTAGTGTCGTCATTTGATCAATGCATGACTTGTTTCTCCTGAATCCAGCCTGTTCCAGTCTAAGTTCGTCATCCAGGGTGTGTTTGATTCTTTCCAGGATGAAGCGGCTTGGTATTGTGCTTGAGATAGACAGGAGCATAATTCCGCGCCATTTCTTGCATTGACTTAAGTCTCCTTTATTCAGCAGCTTGAACAGGTAGCTCTAAAAACTAATAAGCGAGTAACTAACGCACCTGAATTTGTTGACAACTCATGCTTCCTTAACAATGCTTGTAAAAGTAAATGTTGAAATCCATATATCCAACAGCATAAGTCTTTTCACTCTACTACGACTACTACGAACTACGAATCGACATGGCGTATAAGCTGAATCTGAAATATGCAAGCACATGTTCGCACGCGTGTGTTTTAGTCAACCTGAAATTATTCCACAAAATCGTCCTTCAAAGACAATCAGTATATTCCAATGGCTGCAATTACCGTTCCGTGCAACTAGCCGGGAGAAGCACCTCTAATGAAAACACTTCAAACTGCAACCAGTGCATAACTAACCTTGTATTTACACGAGGACGATGGTTGAAAGATTTGTTTACAGCAGTGGTCAATTCAAACGCATTAAGTCTCCAAACCGTTACACAATGATCCATTCCGGAAGACAGGAGTAGATTACTTGATAAGAAGACATCCCCATGTAATACTTCCGATCTATGACCTTCCGCACCTCCACAGATACATATCAACACTTCACTCACCACATTCCACAGACGGAGAGAGTAATCTATGTGAAACACAAAATTCCACAATTGCGAAAACGATAATGACAATAATAAAAGTAGTTATAATTCTACTAGTCGAATAATACTCAAGTATAAATCTCACATTTCCTACGAAAGTGAAACAAGGTGATTGAGAAAGAAGCAGTAAATCCTGAAGGCAAGTGCATGTGTTCTATTCCAAACACATCGAACACTAAGCATCAGAGGAAATGAAGATCAATTCGCATATGTAAATTTGATATCCAACAACAAACACAATTGCATTAATTTGGGTGCAGAAAATAAACCTGTCAAAATTTGGATAATCGTAAGACTTGAAATATATATATATATATATATGACACAGTTATACACAGTAGGTGACTTCCTCATCCTACATTCATTATCCACGTCCCTCATCATTGTTAACGTTTCCGTAGAATTCGGGCCTTATTTCGCACACAATTATTAGCATTCTCTGAATGCAGTATGCAACAAAATTATCAACAACCATGGAATAGTGACTAACGGTAACTAGTTTCGGTAAAGAAATCAATAGAGAGAGAGAGAGCGAGAAATGTTAGTGTATCCAGAACTAGTATTTCTGGATCGCATTTCCTCCACATCTCATCTGCCCTACTGGTATTCCACACGTGAAGGAAATTTCATGATGTACATCAGATCATGTGAGTATCCTAAGCATTCACATCATTATAGCTCCAATTGAGTCAGTGTGCTCAATTAACCCTCATTTGACACTGTGTCCCATTCCAGCGCCTTCACATTACCGACAAAGCGTCAGGCGAATACGAATATTGCAAAGTTTGGCAAAATGGATCCAGCCTATATATACCTCATCTAGTAAATATCCATGGCATCCAGAACAACCCGAATAGCTTTTCCACTCACACATCAAAGTCTCAACAGTTATTTACGATTGTACATAAATAAGTGTGCATCAAAAAGCAAGTGCAGAGAATGTACAGTTGAAGTTAACTTGCATTTGATCGGATCCATACGAGTGCACTATTCATGGGCTGTGATATGCAGACTGAAAACCAGAAGAGTGCACAAACTATGAAACGGAGGTGTTATGAAAATATGGGATTATATTGTAATCCATCCGCCGAGAACAACACGGAAAAGTAATGTGAAGCTCTCTGATGACGGATGCAACCGTTGTCTTGAGTCCAACAAGTGTAACGGCTTCTCAGCATATCTACCATTAAACAAACTGAATTAATTCGATTTGCATTTTTGTCAGTTTAGCCGACAGGAGCATCAGTATTAATGGCATTCAGGCAGAAGTGTAGACTTAACAATAGACATCCTAAAAAATAAAAGACGTTCGTGCAACTCAGTTATGAGACGAAAAATCGAAGTGGCCAGTCAACGGTACATTCGTACTTAAGTGAGAAGTGAGCGGACGACTGCGTAATAGTTTTGACTGGAGAGTGTTATACAGTTGTAATTTATATCACAATATTTAGGTTTTGTAGTTGAATGTGAAACACAGAAATATGGCCATACTGCTAGAATGATGAGATGAAATCACCATTGTGAGTGTGCGGCTGACAATGAATTCCTCGTTTGTTTCCAATCTCTACAATTACACCTAATTTACCTTGAGCCAAGATGACATTATTACCTTGGGAATAAGACGTAAATGCTGCATCCATATGTCATCTTTCCCATGTTGGACTCCTCGGTTTTAAAACGGACTTCTATTTTTTAGGTGCAAGCCTAACTCCCGTACCACTTGGAAGTTACAACTGCTGAACATAATACTGAACCATCAGCTCGGCTACAACATTCCCATAGTGAACCGACACCTCGAAATTTAAGGAATATTTTACAACATTACTCACATCAGCACTAGCGGAAACGACTTAAATCAGGGACAACATTTTCCTCTATAGACATATGAGAATTATTACGATATTTATAATGTTGAAGAATTACAATTCGGCGGAAACGAATGCACCAGTGACCTTTACACGACATCAACCTGCAGGCTATTTATGTGAACTTGCTAGTTGTGCCAATTAACTTGAGAGAAAGAAGGCAAACATAGTTAAAAATCTGCAATAAAGAGAGAAAAGTATTTAAAAATGGTACTATATTTAGCCTTCTTATGCTTTCTTACTTTTTAAGCGTTTCTTTTAGAATACGGCGTTTTACACGCTGCCTTTGATTGATCGCACGTTTGGTTATAGCAGCATGTATTACCTTGCATCGAGAGCTTTCAACTGGGCTGTTGAAACTAAAAGTGGTCTCTACATCAATCTGAGAAATAAATCACAATGACTACTTTAATCATACTTCACAAATCACAATCGATCAACTCACAGAATCCATCAATGAAAACAAAGCAGGTAGTTCGTTGAAGAGTCTGTTTTCGGCGGCAAATTCACTCACTGGGTTGTACAATCGCATTTATGTATACTTATTTTTGTATGTTTTTTACAACTGAACGGTAAAGGCTTCGGCAATACAGAGGATACGAAAGCGTATTGCCTTTGGTGCGTTGTTCTTCACCTTGTAGATCACTTTGAAGGAGGCATTTGTTGAGATGGAATGACAAGTGTTGACGAGATGTTCGATTGTCAAACTCCTTATACAGCCACTATCACCTATTCTCAGCTTTGCAGGATAGTTTTCTTGAACACTTTAGGACAGGATACGTTTCGAACCACAAATGTACCGGGCTCCACAGAAGCAGCGGCCAGCACAACTGAGATTGGCATAACTTCAAAATGCTACTACATGCGCGACACAGCATCTCTAGAGAATTATTTCCTCGTATAATTTGATTGACAAACACACAGTAGCACGTGCATATCTATTTCGTCGATGTTATCAACAAGAAAGTGCAGTTTTGTGAACAAGTGCTTCTCTGCAGCTGCTGCCATACTGACTTGTCTTACTGCTAAATTTACACTTTTGTAGATGAACTTGTCTGGATAGTCATCTTTTCTGCGTAACTCTATGATTATCTTAGGCTCTTCATTGAGTCAGCCGTTTGACCAGACTAACCTAGCTACCTCTACATACCAAACACTTGACTAAGTCGACTTTATATTTATTTCAGAAGTGCAACACTCAAAGGATGTGTATACTTACCACTGAAATGTCGTTGTAGGTCCTCTATATACACTCCCTCTTATTATATACCATCCTCCTTTTTGTTCAGAAAGATGTCTAGCAATGAAATACTATCATTGCTCTCTTTCTTTCTTTCCTTCCTTCCTTCCTTTTTTCTCAATGCTAAAGTTGACTTCTCGATGCACATCATTCAACTTGTCGGCTATGCTCGTCGTTGCTTCCTTCACTCTTGTTTTTCATGATCAAATCTGTGTCATCCATACATGGACAGCAGAATTCCGATTCACTGATTACTCCTTTCACTGACCGATTGTCTAACTTCGCGAGGAAAACACTAGCTAGCATTGGACCTACTGGTGAAGCCACAGCCACACCATCAGCTAGCCTATAGAATTGCTTATTGAAGAGCAAATGAACGTTGATAGTGCATCCTGAAACATCTGCCTTCATAGTGGATACGGAAGAGGATACCGATATCGATTTTCCGCCTAATAATTTCATCATATACAAAATCCACTGTTTCAATCAACGGGACATGACTGGACAAAGAGGATACATCAATCGAACTCACCGAAGTAGTAGACCACATTTATGCACTTCTGCCAGTCCATATAGTCGCGGTGTGAGTGTGCTTTTAGGCTTCAGTTATCTATATGGACCTTGTCAAATGACACCTATTCTTCACGTCCTTTCAATGAATCAACCAACCGTTTCCCAGTCAGATTAGTGGAAGCTGAGAATTTTAGGAATCTACATTGATCATTCCAGTATATTAATCATCTTTTCGATCTTTGTCGATGCATCTTACTCGTCAGTACTACTCCACAACCTTGATCCGGTTCAGTAATTAGTGAGTTCTCATTTACCTCCACCTCATTTGAGGCTTCACTATGCTTTCTAGTCGGTATACTATTCGGTTTGCGTTTGCTGTTCACATACATAATTACAGCAACAATCGACGAGAGTTGACCTACGTCTTTCAACCGCCTCGATGGATGAAGCTACACATCAAGTCTTCAGTCTGCGTATATGGCTTTTCAAACTCCCCTGGTACACCCATTTTATTAAGTCTGACATGATTATCACAAAACTTAGGACCAAGGAATAATACTCGCAAACCTATTTCGTCATCATCAAAATCACGCACACCCGATATCTATGGTCGACCCACGAAATTCGGGCTACCGATATCAACGCTGAAAATTCCATACTTGTACCAAAAATACGGTGTGGAATCAAGCTGTAAATCAAAAAATAAAAAAATAAAAAATAAATCATCATCAACAACAACAACGACGACAGTAACAACAGCAATAAACCCATCACCACTAGATTGGTAAAATTTTCGACGTTCTATAGCGATTAGTCCTTTTTATAAATTTGGATAGTGTTGTGAGAAGATGCAGATTATCTGAAAAATGCGCTTTATATTTTGAACAATCTATCTAATCACACATCAACTTGTCAATACGATATATATGAAAACAATTAATGGCGATTAAATTAAACAAAGTGACAAAAAACGATTTGAGAATAATTAACAGCACAGTTTTTATAGATAATCTCAACTGCCCTTAATTTCTTTCATATATGTCGACTTGACAAGTAAATGTGTGATCAGATTGTTCGAAATGCACAGCACAAATACAGCACATTTTTCAGCATACCAATAAAATTTTTATATATATGTATCAGAGTAGAGCCATGGACAAGCATCTAACTGAAAAGTGAGTGATTCTCCTCACTCAATTCTTTCGTCTTGTAAATGTCAGTCGACAAGCAAACGAGTCAGTAGTGCACAGCTTGTTTGTTAGGTAGTCGCCTATTTCAAAAACATCTAAACACACCCATTCACACTCATGAAGACAATAGAAGACAGAGAATTCATTGAAGAAATTATTTATCGACGAAGTTATTTGTAAAGACTGTACAATCGTATTTAAATTGGCACAGAACTCATACCAGTCTACTACTCCTACTACTATTGAGTGAAAAGGATGTGTGACACAGTTACTCAAAAGTGGTTTCTAAAGAGAAAAATAAATTGTGTAGTAGTCGGTCAACAAGAAAAGAAAACTAAGAGTCCCTTTTATACCTGATAAGGTGTAAATTCTAGCTGGATGAGAAGCTAAGGCGGTTGAGTGAGTGTCCACTGGATAAGTTTGATGGTGAGAAACAAGCAAACAAAGCAGCAAACCAATGCTCAAGAGCAATATGTAAGCGTGATAATAGTGAATCAGTTACTGAAAGTAGAAGCCATCAATTAGGAATGAGCTAGCTTGAGGTCATGGTAGAATAAGAGACAGAACAAACATCCTCCGCCAACCCAAAACACGTCAGGGTTGTATTAAAGAATCGAAAAATGATCTCTAATCACTTTCTGATGAAATCCTGCATTCATCGTGAACTCTTCACAATAGTGGGAACAAGGTATTTTTACAAGGTCCTCAGAAGTCTCCACAGCAATCAAATGATCCCCTTAGAAAAAGCTAGCAGTTAAGGGGAAATGATGTGTCTACTGGTACGAGACGACGTGCAGGTTGTTTCTGCCCACCTACCTACCGGAAGTTTCAGCCATATGCGTAAATCACCATCACCTCGACCAAGAAGGGATAATAAATTCGGTCGGTGAGGATCGAGTTTCTCGTTCAGTTTGCGTCTAGACCTCTGTTGTCCAATTATCCCAAATGATCAGGACAACAGAGATTCAGCGCAAACTCCATGAGAAACGAGTAATCTACGAGACAAGATAAAGTTGGACACAATCGAAACTCAATAAAGTAATTAACACCACCATCTGAGAACCAGTTACAAGGCGATCTCGTAGACGATTAAGCCAATCTGACCCGATCCGATGGCCCATGAAGTCTAACTTCTGCCAATTCATGACATAGCGCGACCACTTCGCAATGTCTTCTCCGATGAGATACTGCCTCACCTTCAAACTCCACGGTTCCAGCCCGGGGGGATGCGTACTTCTGAACAGTCACAAACTAGGGCGAATCAGCTGTCCAGTACTCCTTGCAGGTTTTCCAATGCTTCTCTAACTGATGTCAGCTCATGATGAAATCTCTCAACCAATCAAACAGAAATAGCTACAAACACCAATACTTGAAAAAAAAGTAATTATTTCAGTCGATGAAGTTCGAGTTTCTCGTTCAGTTTGCTCTAAGTCCTTCATGTCCATTTATCTGTGAATGATCACGACAATGAAGGTCTAAAGCAAACTCCATGAGAAACGAGTAATCCACGAGACAGGATAAAATTGGACACTATCGAAACAATAAAACAATTAACACCAACATATGAGAACCAGTATGATCTTCCTCATTCACCTTCTAGTATCAATGATATTACAATACTAATAATACCACTGCTAGTAAAAATACTAACAGTTTACTCGTGATAATCATTTCGGTCAGATAGACCAACATCACGTCATTTGATAATCACTCCTCTTCCCTTCCAGTGAGCACCAAATTACAGAAGACGATATTCTGAAACAACACTAATTATGGGAAGGCGAATGAATTGGTTACAGATTCCAGACGTCATCAAGCTGTTCACTGCATCATTGGTCACCTTGAAATTCTCCCCAACTCAGCGTTCCTCGTAAGCAAATGATGACATCTCGGATTTATTGCCAAATCTGAATATGTATTATTTTCAAATTGTGTCAGCCTACCTTTCAAATCGGAGAGAATTTTCGTGCATCTCTTGAGTAGATTATCCATATTTCCGTTGAATGAGTGATTTCTTCCTCGATCCAGTTGGCGATGATATCAAGTTAACTGGATGTTGCATATTTGTGAATTAGGTAGTGTGACATGCGTTCCTGGGAATAGCTGGACCTCGTACATGGTGTAGAGAAAGGCTAAGAAGAACTGCATTTTCAACTCTACATCATCACGACAACTAAGATTTTGACAGCCACTCAGTCAGCCAGACAGAGAGTTAGTGTGACAATTCACTATGTAATCAGTTTATAAATCCTGGAGATGCAGCAAAGTTATTTATCATTGGATGATCACAAATAACCAATAAAATCACACTGTAACAACAGAAGACAAGGGCAAGGGGCCACATATCGTTTATTAAAGAAATCAATACGTATTTAGAGATTTACATTTACATATTATGGATTATTGTTAGAAGAAAAACATAGACTTCTATTGGTTGTTTCTTGAATGTCAGACCGTCTATATGTTAAGTGTGTCCGCCTACGCAAAGCCTTTGTTCTCATTTTTCTCACGATCAATATTGGCGACATAGACAATTACATAGATTACTGTCTCACCACAACACTACTGAGTCAGACTGTCATGTGACGCTCAACGGGCAGAAGTTATAACACAATACAAAACAATAGAATACATTTTGCTTAGTCCTTGAAATGCAAATGGATAGGATTGTGAGCTTAGTCCACTAGGTTTTGGACAAATTTATTCTAGTGTATGTGAAAATTAGTGGGCGTCCAGGCTGGCCTTATATACTGCTCTAGATTTCAAAGTGACCATAGAGAAAGGCAGAAACAGCGAAGAAAATTTTCTTTTCGATGATTCATTTTCATGAGCTGTACAATCGTAATTATAACAAACTAAGATATCTTTAGACCAGTCAGATACTGGTAAACTTTGTCCTTGAAAATTGTACTACCCAATGTAAGGTGTAAGAAGGAATGACTAAGTATTTTTGTATAAACTTTGTATGAAAAAGCAATGTTAATAATAAACACCAATAGATTGGCAATAAAATGTGGATGATGTGAATAATAATGATGATAAAAGTATTAACAATAACAATAAAAATAACAGTAATAATATTCTATAGTTTTGTTTTATAAGAGTTAGTTATTTTTTTACGAGTTGATCACGGATTGATATCAGTTAGAGAAGCATTGAAAACCAGAGAGTACTGGACAGCTCCTGTTCTATCCTGGTTTGGGAATCATCGGAAGCACGCACCCACTAGGATTCGGACCCAGGAGCTTCCGGTTACAAGGCAAGCTCGTATACCATTCAGCCACTGGGACCCGATTTAATGGCTCATAAATTCTTACTTCTACCACTGAATCGTGTCTCAGTGGCTGAATGGTATACGAGCTTGCCTTGTAACCGGAAGCTCCTGGGTTCGAATCCTAGTGGGCGCGTGCTTCCGATGATTCCCAAACCAGGATAGAACAGGAGCTGTCCAGTTCTCTCTGGTTTTCAATGCTTCTCTAACTGATATCAATCCGTGATCAACTCGTAGAAACATAGTATTAATAATAATAATATTGAACTTACATATTCAAGGGAAGAAGCAAAATTATAGTAAGAACTTTACTATGGCCATGGTAGGGCCAGACAATGTATGTATCGCTTTTTGATGCACAGGTCCGGTTTCAGGTCTCTTATAGCTAATGCTTCAGCTATGTACAGATGGCGTATCCGAAGTCCCTTTGTACGATATTGAGGGACTCTGTGTGCCACTGTGAAGCATTCATGTGGGCGTGCTCGATGTCCGGAGATGACAAGGTGTTCGAGGATCGAGCTGTCGCTATTCTTCTTTTCTTCTCTGGCTAACCAAGCTGGGCAGTGTTCCAGGATACGTTTGTGGACTTGACGTTGCTTACGGCCGATATACTTTGCTCCACACGAGCAAGTAAGTTGATAAATACACATTGAAGTGGCCAAAAGGGGTATCTTGTCCTTAGCGTTAGACTGGATTAACTGTCTGCAGGAAAATGTTATACGTAGAGTGGCTGTTGGAAATGTCTTCTTCAGACTTTTTGAAAGGCGGTTTCTGAGAATTTCCGTTGCGATTTCACCTTTGAATGCTAGGTTCATGAAGAGAGTCTTCTTAGGAACCGTTGTGATTTTTGAAACCGGAGGCTTCTCCTTCATGCTTTTGTCGATGAATCTCGGTGGATACCCATTCTCTAGTAGGGTTTCAAGTAATAAATCTAATTCTTTCTCTACCATGTCTTCCCAGCAGATGTTTATAATCCTTGAACACAATGTACGTACCAGGTTTCTCTTTCGGATCAGTGGGACAAAGCTCTGGAAGTTGATAAACTGTCCAGTCCATGTTGGCTTACGGTATATCGAACTTTGGATCGTACAGTCGTGTCTTCTGGTGAGTAGTACATCGACGAATGGAAATGAGTTGTTCGATTCGCGTCTTAAGGTGAATCTTATTGGTGGATGCGCTGCGTTGAAGGTTTGGAGGAGAGAATCGTAATTGTAGTAGTAGAAGTAGTTGTAGTAGAAGTGGTAGTAGTATTACTAGCAGTATTATTATTAGCATTATTAGAAGTACTATTGTTAGTAGTAGTCTTATTAGACGTAGTAGTAGACGTAGTATTATTAATAGAAGTAGTAGTAATAGTAGAATTAGGTTTTAGTAGCAGAAGTGTTAATAGTATTAGTAGCATCAGTAATATCAACATTAGTAGTAGACGTATTCGAAGTAGTAGTAGAAGTAGTAATATCAGTCGAAGTCGTAGTAGTAGTAAAAGAAGTACTATTATTATTATTAGTAGTAGTAGCAGTAGTATTAGTAGTAAAAGCAGTAGTAGAAGTAATAATAGTAGTAGTAGTAATAGCATTAGTTATAGTAGTAGAAGCGGTTGATCTAGTAGTAGTAGTAGTAGTAGTAGTAGAAGTAGCAGTTTAAGTAGTAGTAGCAGTAGAAGAAGTAGTAGTAGTACTAGTAAAATAGTTAGTAACAAGAGTTGTATTAGTAGCAGTAGTTTTCGGAGTATTAGTAGTGGTCGTATTAGAAGAAGTAGCAATATTAGAAGTATTATTATTATTATTAGTAGTAGTAGTAGTACTAGAAGTAATAGTAGTAGAAGTAGTAGTAGTATTATTACTAGTAGCAGTAGTAGTAGTCGTAGTAGAAGTAGTAGACGTAGTAGTATTATTATTATTAGTGTTAGTAGTAGTGGTAGTAGTATTCTAGTAGAAGTAGTAGTGTGGTGAGAGCAGGCTGCTAGCCGATTGGTTGGCACTAATCTACGTTAAGGTCTAGGTCACTAATATGGGCCGTGAGAAAATATGAACAAGCCTGAGTAAACAACCAATCAGAAGCCTGCGTTTGTCTACCTAAACAACCAATCAGATGACTGCGCTTGTCTATAATAATGTAGTTGAAAGATGTATAAATACGTGTTGATTTTCATAAT
Organism: Trichobilharzia regenti; assembly: GCA_944472135.2. Taxonomy (NCBI): domain Eukaryota; kingdom Metazoa; phylum Platyhelminthes; class Trematoda; order Strigeidida; family Schistosomatidae; genus Trichobilharzia; species Trichobilharzia regenti. The sequence goes on along the minus strand of OX235270.1, from coordinate 71,265,267 downwards.
AAAACGATCTGTTGCCAGCCCTTGTCTTCTGTTGTTACAGTAGTAGTAGTGTAACAACAGAAGACAAGGGCCAGGCAACAGATCGTTTTATTATGAAAATCAACACGTATTTATACATATTTCAGACAACATTATTATAGACAAGCGCAGTCATCTGATTGGTTGTTTAGGTAGACAAACGCAGGCTTCTGATTGGTTGTTTCGGGATTCCTTGATAAATAGAGTTCTCTCTGCGAATCGTATTCTGCCACGTTAACTTTGCTGTGATTGGTTGTTGACTCAGGCTTGTTCATATTTTCTCACGGCCCATATTAGTGACCTAGACCTTAACGCAGATTAGTGCCAACCAATCGGCTAGCAGCCTGCTCTCACCACACTCGTCCCCCCGTCAAATACGTGCGACTGAAGTCGGCTTGATCTACTTGGTGCAGGCGTCATCGTTGGCTTGTCTCGCTGTATCCATTTCTGGAGCTCGCTGACGTTCACGCACCTCTCATTGTTCGCCATTGCGACTGTGTCTGCGTAACCCCATCTCGAAGTGACCATATATGGTCCTTCCCACTTTGGAAACTGTTTGCCTGACCCTGTCGAACATTCGTCCATACTTCGGCTCACACTTTCATATGCTGCTTTCACCCGACCTCCCAGCAGCGTCCCAAGTAGCAGCTCCATCGCTGACAGATCTTGAACGCCACTCAACTGCGCAGAAGCCTTGAAGTCCTGCCCGAAGATCCATATGTCTCCATCAAAAACTGCAGGGTATAGGCTTTTCATTTGTCGGTAGGCAGCGACACCAAATGTAACAACAGAAGACAAGGGCCAGGCAACAGATCGTTTTATTATGAAAATCAACACGTATTTATACATATTTCAGACAACATTATTATAGACAAGCGCAGTCATCTGATTGGTTGTTTAGGTAGACAAACGCAGGCTTCTGATTGGTTGTTTCGGGATTCCTTGATAAATAGAGTTCTCTCTGCGAATCATATTCTGCCACGTTAACTTTGCTGTGATTGGTTGTTGACTCAGGCTTGTTCATATTTTCTCACGGCCCATATTAGTGACCTAGACCTTAACGCAGATTAGTGCCAACCAATCGGCTAGCAGCCTGCTCTCACCACAGTAGTAGTGTTAGAGTTATTAGACGTAGTAGTAGTAATATTAGAACTAGTGGTAGTAGTGTTAGTAGAAATATTTCTAGTAGTATTAGTAGTGGAATTAGGAATAACACCAGAAGTAGTAGTAGTGGTAGAATTATTAGACGTAGTGGTGTAATTATCATTATTATTATTATTAGTAGTAGTAGTAGTTGTGTTAGTAGTAAAAGCTGTAGTAGAACTAATATCAGTAGTAGTTTCTATAGTATTAGAAGTGGTAGTAGTGGTAGTGTTAGTAGTGTNNNNTTTTTCTTATCACTCTTCTATTTATTTATTTATTTACATGCATTTGGAATTTATTGTTAGTTATTTTAATGTGAAGTGAGTAAACTTGTAAATAAAGTACTACATGCTCAGTAAAAAAGGCGCAATTTCTATAGTAGTTTTGCAAAGTTACAAACATTTCCCGACCCACAAATATTCTCTGTAAATTTACTTCTAACACAACGAGCACATTAACACTAACTAAGCATAATGATGAGCACTAACCAATATTGAGGTGAAAATACAAATTTCTGATTAAGTTAGCCAATGTGTTGACCAATGAAAGCAAATCGTCCGACTGTTAATTTTTAGACAGAAATTTTCCCTAAAGTTAATCAACTTACTGGTGAATGAGTAATAAGATTTTCACTCACACACTGTACGTGAACAATGTGAAGTTTCATTCCCATGAATAGGGAAGGATGTAATTCGATATAAACTATAATACTGCTTGCTTTAAAATCACTTGCTTTCTCCATGAGTTTCTTGAGGCTTTCAAATACGATTTTCATTGAGTGGTGGTGATAAGTAAAACCCAAGGGGAAACAGGAGGTTATCATACTCTGACTAACTCCTAATGTCTAATACTCAACAAACGCAGTTGACTTTAGATCAAAGCTGAAGTCTTGGGAGAGGGAGGAAGGGTTGGTTACCTTTCGCTCTTTCACAACACTCTTCTGTTCTGTTCTGTTCTGTTACACTTTAAAACTATTTTCCTCTGGATTATGTTCAAGGCTTGTTTCTCTGTGTTGCTTTATTCATTCAAAATAACTACAAGCATTCAGTGATCAATTTCAAATAATATTAAGTTGTATCACTAATTTATTTCTGCTTAGCTATGGATATGAACCACGTTCACCTTACTGAACAGTTGTCTTTCATTCGAAAAAAAACTTCGATTAGTGTTTTCAACTGAGTTCATTTAGAAGTAAAACTGGGTGAACTATGAATGCATTTGTATTTTCTAGGTATTTTTTCAGAAACGCGCGAACTTTGAAAATGGAGTTAATTTTCACGCTCTTGTTTATAATTGGATTTTGTTGTGTTATACGCTTCAAAAGTCCACAGATTTAACTTTAAATCAGTTTATTCTGGTCGAAGTTAGTTCACGTTTCAGATCTGAGTCTATGAATTATAGGAAGTGTTCTTATATTATAATAGCTACATATATCTATCTTTGTGCACTCATTAGCTTTTATCACTAATTTACAAAGGTTATATATATATATATATTTGAAGTTGTATTTAACTTTTCCTGGTTCGTTTTAAATAAAATGCCTATCAAATGAAACCGCTGTGGAAGGGCTATGTGCCAGTTTCCAGTGGATGAGGGAATGCAGTGTGATAACTGCAAGAGATGGTTTCACAGTATGTGCACGAACCTTACTCCAGCAGCATACAAACGCTGCTGCAAACCTCTAGCGAACTGGTTATGCAACGACTGCTGTAGTACAACTAAACTCCGTATTACAGAAGCCATAGCTACTCTTAGTGGGGCTTTAAAGCTCATGGACTGCAAGCGTCCTCCACCACAGAAGAATACCGACTATTGCTCAGATAGCGATGACGTCACTAGCGTCATTGACAAAACAGCACATGTCCCAGATGCGACCTTGCCAATAAGTGAGTGCTCTACAGCACAGAAGAACACCCACCATATTAAAGACACCCAGGTCGCCCCCACGATACTGGATGAGCTCTCCAGTGACAGTAATGGAAAGACTGCCGTGAAGAAGAGGCGTACTAGGGGTCTAAAACCTGCAGCTCCAGTCGCCCAGGGACTGGCGGAACAAGCCTCATCCACACCGGTGAGCAGCAGACAGACGAACCCCACTAAGATTAGCGAGGAGGACGCCAATGAATGGCGCACCGTAGTCTCTCGCAAAATGCGAGATAAGGATAACACTTCGGCCACACCGCCCAAGAAGGATAGAAACACACTTATACCTCAGGGCAAGAAAGTCACGGAAAGCAAACCCGATCTCTCTGATAGGTCTCTCATTCTCCACAAAGTGGAGGAGTCACTGGCTCTCGACCCTAAGACCAGATTCGAGCATGACCTTAACTTGGTCAAACCCTTTTTAGACAAGCTACTGCCACAAACAGTATCAGGCATTACTATACACAGCGTATACAGAATAGGTCAAAAGCCTGACCCTACAGTAAGTGAACCTGTACGTCTCCTCAAAGTCGTACTAAACTCTAAAGCGGAGAGGGACGCTATTCTAAGCAACTCTCATATTCTCAAAGGATCAGGGATATATGTCCGCGCTGACTTAAGCCTAGCAGACCGTGTCAAAAGACAGGCTGCGGCACTCGAATTAAGTGAGCGACGCTGGAACGGTGAGAAGAACCTTAATATTAAGGGTTTTCGGGTTGTCCGAGTTCGCAGTTTAATGATCCCGAAACCTCTGTGGGTAGGCCGGGGAAGCACCAATCTGAATTAACAGTCTGCTACACAAACGCCCGCAGCCTGTTAAATAAAAGGACAACGAAGTTAACCTGCCAAACTTCGAAGTGCACAGGGTAGACCGACTAAACCGCAAAGGAGGGGGCGTAGTCATCTACCTCAAGAAAGGCTTAACCGTGCGTAGTATCGAAGCACTCGCCCACGAAAGTGAGTCGTGCGAACTTCTACGCTGCAGACTTAAATGCATAGGTCAAGACATTGACCTCATTGCTGTGTACCGCAGTCCTGACTGCAGTGCAGACGACTTCCTAATAGAGAAGCTAGGCTCCTGGACTTCAAAATGTCGAAGTCTCGTAGTCGGTGACTTCAACGCCCCAACAGTTGACTGGTCGAGCCTAACAACTCCATCTTCAGTCATCTCCTTTGACCATAAACTGCTAGAATCTAGTATATCGCTAGCCCTAGTCCAACATATCATTAAGCCCACGCGCTATGACTCACAGCACTCCTCATCAACTCTGGACCTAGTGTTCTCACACGGTGAGGATGTGGATCTCATACAACATCTTCCTCCGTTAGGAAGAAGTGACCATGCTGTGCTCACTTTCAAGTTCACAGCAACGGCAGCAAGGGCCAAAACCCCAGCTCAACCAAACGTATGGAAAGCTGATATAAATGCGATCGTCTCAGCAGCCAACTCAGTAAACTGGTACATCAATCCAGAGTCTTAAGTAGAAGCCGCATGGAACCAATTTAAGCAACTTTACGCCCAAGTAACTGTACCCTTCATCCCTTGGTCTGTTCCAAAGGGTCGGAAACATTCCCCCCCTTGGATAAACCGGGAGATTCGTAAGTTACTCAGACGTAAACGCAAATGTTGGAACCTGTTTGCAACACTTGAGACTTCTGAGACCAGGGAATTATATACTACTGCTAGAAATAAAGCTATCGCAGAAATCCGCCAATCAAGGATGAAGTTCGAGACACACTTGGCTCAAAATGCAAAGGCACAACCTATGAAAATTTTCTCGTACTTGAATTTCAGGAATAAAACACCCAATGGTGTCCCAAACCTGATTATTGACAAAGATACAATCGAAGAAGATCAAGAAAAAGCAGTAGCAATGGCAAACTACTTCTCCCAAGTCTTTACTCAGGATTCATCACTGCTTATAGGATCAGCCCTGGCTGCATCAGAAGAACATGGGATAGATTCCGTTGACATCGACCAAGGCACCGTGCTCAACTTCTTAATGAAGCTAGATGCAGGAAAATCAATGGGTCCTGACAGTCTTCATCCAACCGACCAATAAATCTGAAATCTAAACATAAACAGCATTATTTAATCAGTCAATGTTTATTTATTTTTTTTATTGTGATCACTTTTCGGCTTTTGACTGTTGTTGTCATGAAAATATTTCAAAGAAAAAAGTAATGACTACTCAAGTTTTAACCAGGGTGGACGATGGAAGAGGTGTAAAGATTAGAAAGACGGTGGAGGTCATGACCTGTCTAGAAATAGTTGTCAATGCTATTCAACGCATGAGTGAATTCAAATAATTCTTTCTATTGAACTTACTTAATCAGTTGAAAAGTTGACTGAGTCGATTTTGACTATTTCACTTACTTAATACATAACTGCAGTACACTTATTCGGCTGACCTTATACACTGACTAACACTGACACCTACTTTCGGACAAGTCATCACTAACACCGTCTTTTAATCTCTACTGCCCAGCCACACTCGACCCTAATTAAAATTTGAGTATTCATCACATTTTTTGAAATACTTTCATGACATAAGCAACAAGCCTAATTACTTTTTATTTTTTTATTTTTGACAATCATAATGTGCACATAATGTACACCGTAAAGAGAATGAATTCGTCAAAAAGAAACTAATCACTCCTTTCATGTCTTAAATAGAATCAGAATGTATGTATGCTGTTTAGATTTCAACGAGTTTGCTAAACTGCACAAACAAACACTTATCAAACACTTTATTCTCGTATAAAAATATATTGGAAATTAAAATGACTCTGTATTATCATATTTTTCTGCATAGGTGTATTAATTCAAATCATAATGACAGTCACCAACATAATAATCCAGAATTGTGAGCTGACCTAGAATATTAGCCATTACCAGTATCCGTGGTTTTTAAATACTATCGACTTTTTCAGATAAATGAATTACAGTTGAAGCAGTATTGTTCATTTTCATAGTAAGCATAGAAATGCAGTATTAATAAATAGGATATCGAAAAAAATTAAGGCAATGTCTACAAGAGATTAGCATCTTTAAAGCCTAGAGGGCGAAAGTAACGAAAGCGTCTTAACCAACTTCTTCTTTTGGATATATTCCATACATAAGTTAGGCTGCTCAATGTAGATTTCAACAGTCTCCTCAATATGTTGTAGATGAACTCTTAAGGTGAAGTTAAGATTAGTTGGTATGCGTCAGATGACAATTTAGGCCTTCTTCACAACAATTCTGTGTTCTGCATCTACGAGATGTTACAGAATAGAATTATGAATAGACTTAGAAGGGAGATTGCTATTGAACTGGAAAACCACCTTCCAAAACGCTGAGTTCACTGCTACTGGAACTTCAGAGTTAACAAAAAATAAACTTACTCACTCAAGTGCTCAAGTAAGACGCACGACGCTGATTGGTGAAAGCCAACGGAAAGCCAGTTGGCCGACATATATATACTTTTTTCCTAATGGAAGCGAGAACAAGCATACGGACGTGAAATGTTCACATGATATTCCAGACTGACTGGTAATGAACTCAGACTGCAGAAGGTATTAGGAACTATGAAAATATTCATCACGAAATACTTATTTTTCACAAGGAAGACTTGGAGTGCCTGGAAGTGACATGTAGGAAAGCCTGTATAGACATTTCGGGACAAGAAATAGTTTAATATGGACACCTGATAACTAGTAGAAGAGACAAGAAAACGCCTGACTAATCAATTCAAAGGGCATCTGTATCGACCATCAACAATACCACCACAGAACCATGAGTGGACACATAGGTATTAGACCGCATAAAGTTTCTGAAAGCGGTAGGACTAGATGAAAGCCCCAAGAAGGTCCACTGAACAAACTGAGAGGCATCAGAAAACATGATTATAATACTACTGAAGAAGCTGTGGAAAACAAGAGAGGTGCTTGTCGACTGCAGGGAAGGCTGTCTTGTTCAACTCTCCCTAAATTGCTACTTGAGCCTATGCAAGAAGTGGTGTCACATCATATTCCTGTCCACCAAAACACAGAATATTCAGTTGGATCATCCTGGAAAGGTTGAAAGAAGTCTTAGGTGGAAAACGTCGCTCGAAACATTCTGAATTCAAGATACACACGTAATGTAAGCACTCAGTCACATCAGTGTGAATCATCGTCGAAAAACACCCAGGATAGCAGTCAACGCTTCACACCAACTATACTTACTTTGAAAAGACCTTAGATGATGTTGACTGCTAGGTAAATCGGTAACTATTCCAAAATTTTGTCAAGTAGTACCACATATCGAGTAATTCAGGACAGAAGACTCAGTGAAGCGTTTGAAGTGAAGACAGTGGCAAGTCAGGAGTCCCTACTATCATCGATGATATCGTTGATTGTGGTGGACTGAATCATGTGGTGTACCATAGAGAATGAGGAGATGGGCATGCGTTGGACTGACGAAAATATACCTGAAAGTCTGTGTCTGGTGGCATGGAACCTGAAAGATTTATGAGAGGAAACCAACAAGCTAACAGGAGGGACGGCGAAAACAGGACTTCAAATGACAACAGAAGAGACAGACACGTTGGAGATAACCAAAGCTGAAATGATCAGACAAAACGGATAAACAATAAGCCAATCTAACAGTTAGCAGACTAACTACCAACCCGTTGCCCAACAAGTATGCAGGAAGAAACTGAAATGGCTTAGACAAGCGGTGATAACACCGTCAAGGATCATCACACCTCAGATCTCAGAGACCCGACCGAAAGCTGCTACCTTGACGTGGTGGTCGGGCTTGAACACCGCAATGACCTAATCAAGCTATACTGGCTGAGACTTATGTCTCTTGAGGTTCTACCATGCCAGGCAGGTTGTTTGGATAGCGGTTAAACAAAAAGCAGCTACCCAATCCAACGTCATGTCCAATACAAAATTACAAAATCTCATGCCGGATCGGCCGTGGCCCGGATTAACAACGACCGCGCTTCCTGCTGCCGTGTCACAGGGCGGGAGTGATAAATTTGCTACTGAGACACACCAAATAAAAAAGAACGAACAAAAACAGGCCGCGTGTGACAGGCCTCAAGCAGTTGTCCCCTGGGCTCTGCGGTCACGCAACCAACTTCCAAGGTGTGGGCAGCCGGGAAGTAACAATCGCCCTCACAATCCGAAATGCACACGAAACCTCTCTATTACTCACTCATCTTTGTCTTCATCATCATCTCTATCATCTTGCCTTCCTTCCACTGATGCAACTCCTCGACTTGATAGCTCTCCATTTCCTCTCCTCTCTGCGTCCACTAAAAACGATGGAAGCCAAAAAACCACCACCGACAGCCTCTTAAAGCCGCGCCACCAATTTCATATAGGAGCTCTTAATGCTAGGACACTTTGCCAAATAGGGCAACAAGCATCACTAGCCAAGACCCTGGCATCACGAGCCATTGATGTATGCTGTGTTTCAGAAACACGCATACAAGACCCAAGTGTGGTTATTCACCTAACGCCACCTAGTCAACAGGTTGAATCTGCAGAATTCACCCTGAGGGTGTCGGGAGATGCCACAGCTAGTTCACGAGGATTAGCTGGTGTAGGGATAGCTTTGAGTACTAGGGCAGAAAAGACATTGCTTGACTGGATCCCGGTAGATAGCCGAATGTGTGCTGTCCGCCTGAACGGATCAGTAAGAAGGAGGAAGGACTGCACTACTCGCCGATGCCTTTTCGTAATCTCCGCCTACGCCCCCACTGACTGCAGTTCAGATGAAACGAAGGATGAGTTCTACCAAAAGCTGTCTAGTTTGGTGGGAAAGGCTAAACGCTCAGACATAGTCGTTCTAGCTGGTGACTTTAACGCTCAAGTAGGGAAATTGTGTCAATCTGAGAAGGATGTCGGTGGCACCTATGGAGTCCGGTGTCAGCGAACAGACAATGGTGACCGTCTCCTACAGTTCTGCTCTGATAATCATTTGTTTCTTGTAAGCACTAACTTTAAACACAAGGAGAGACACTGTTTGACTTGGAGACCCCCTTCATCAAACCAACGCTGGACACAAATAGACCACATAGCAATAAGCTATCGTTGGCGTGGGTCGGTAGGAGATTGTCGCTCCTTCTGGAACACGTGCGTAGATACCGACCATGCACTGGTCCGCGCTCGGGTGTGCTTACGACTGAACAGACGTAGGAAACAGCTGGCGGTAAAACCATCACGTCCCCAGCTCGATCAGGAAACTAAATCCGTATTTCAGGAAGAACTAGCTAAACACATATCTGTGTTCGACAGCTGTGCTCACCCGGAAGAAGCTTGGAAAAATATCCAGGCAGCCATAGATACAGCTGTAAAAGCTGTGAATAAGGTAAACCCAAAGGTGAGCAAAAACCACTGGATCTCCACCGCCTCATCCGAACTGATAGATGCTAGAAGACTTATTCCGGCGAGCTCCGAATTCAATGAGGAGCGAAAGCTGCACAAGAGGAAACTTACGAAAAGTCTCCGCAAGGACCGTGAACTGTGGTGGGCGACAAAAGCCAAAGAGATGGAGAAAGCTTTGAGGATAGGCAACACCAGGCAACTCTTTGGACTCATCAGGGAAACGGGTGGGAGAAGACAAATCATTAGTGAGACAATCTCGGAAAAAAATGGCACTATAATTAGCTCACAGGATAGACGACTGGATCGTTGGAAAGAGCATTATGAGGAGCACTTTAATTTGCCCACAGCCACGCTCAACCTTCCGAGCATCCAACACCTCCCTGAATGGGATATAGATACAGGTCCTCCGTCACTAACTGAGGTTACTAAAGCTGTCACCAATCTGAAACTAGGCAAAGCAGCGGGACCTGATGGAATGACGCCAGAGGTATTTAAGTACGGTGGAGACAGCTTACTGTCCGGATTAACTGAGGTACTAGGCAGCGTTTGGGAATCAGAAGAAGTCCCATCGGGTTGGTGTAAGTCACTGATTATCCCCATATACAAGAAGGGAGACAAGTCTTCCTGTGATAATCACAGAGGGATTAGCTTGACTAATATAGTATCTAAAGTCTTAGGCTCAATAATCATGCGTAGACTGAGTGGTGCTCGGGAAACACAAACACGAGAGAGCCAGGCAGGCTTTAGACCAGGAAGAGGGTGTATTGATCATATCTTCACCCTCCGACAGATTCTAGAACATAGGCATTCCTACCGGCGTCCAACAGTCATTATATTTCTTGACCTAAAGGCAGCATTCGACTCTGTCGATCGGGAAGTTCTCTGGAGATGCTTGGCTGTAAAGGGAATTCCAAAAAAATATATTGCACTGATTAAGGCACTCTATTCGTACTCATACAGCCAGGTGAGGGCTTACGGCGAGCTGTCATCTGAACTGATGACGACCAGTGGTGTCCGTCAAGGATGCCCATTATCTCCTTTTCTATTCAACTTCATCATAGATGTGTTAATGGACTTAACCCTAGGTGACTTCAGTGACTCAGGAATTGACTTGCTACCGGGGAATAATCTCGTTGACTTGGAATATGCAGACGATATAGTCCTTCTAGGAGAGGACGCTGACGAAATGCAGAGTCTTCTAAACACCTTGAGCAGAAATCTACGAATGTTTGGCATGCGATTCGCTCCCGCCAAATGCAAGATGATGTTACAGGACTGGACTACATCGACGCCAAGTTTAAAAATAGGAAGTGAAGTGGTAGAGCGCGTCGACCGCTTCACTTATTTGGGAAGTACCATCAGCCCCAACGGGCTGATCTCTGACGAAATCTCAGCACGAATACAAGGGGCTCGTTTCGCATTTGTTAGTTTACGCCGACTCTGGCGTAGACGAGATATTCGACTATCGACCAAAGGGCGGGTGTACTGCTCATCAGTCCGCTCCGTCCTCCTTTATGGCTGTGAGACCTGGCCACTGAGAGTGGAAGACATGAAAAGACTAGCTGTCTTTGATCATAGGTGCCTGCGTTCTATTTCCCGTGTAAAGTGGCATAATAAGGTGAGCAACATGGAGGTTAGGCGTAGAGTTCTAGGTAAACAGGGGAAATCAATCGACGAAGTCGTGAAGCTACAAAGACAGAGATGGTTAGGACATGTGTTACGTATGCCAAGCCATCGCCTCCCTCGACGAGCAATGTTAGCCGATATAGGGTCAGGCTGGAAAAAGGCTAGCGGCGGTCAAACAAAAACTTGGCATCAGTCAATGAAATCCACAACAGTTGGTCTAAGCCACGTAGAAAGGTGTAGACTTCCAGGCTGGGGTCCTCGGGACGGTAAAAATCTACGGTTGGAAACAATTGGTGACATGGCTCAAAATCGTTCTCAGTGGCGCAGATGCATCCACTCCTTGTGACTTATGATCTCCAATGAAACTGTTTTGTATTTCTTTATTACTCCTTTGTCTCACACCTCTGCTCACTGTTTCTATTATGCTTTTCTTGTACTTTCTTCTCTTGCTTCGCGTGCTACACGGAATGTGGCGTCTTGAACTTCCGCACATTTGTGCAAAGTTCTATGTCGAAAACAGACAGACAGACAGATCTCAGAGTTATTTCTCACGAATTTGCAGATAAATGAATGAAATAAATTTCTGTGACTAGTCATAAAGAATTGATGACAAGTTCGGTATTTTCAAGCAGTGAATTTTTCACAACCAGTATCTTGAAAACGAATCTTGGAAGAGCAGACAGTTCGGAAGTTACACGGTTCTCATACTTAAGAGTGGAGTTGGATTCAGACATAAATAACGAAAAATAAAAACGCTGAAAATGAATACAGAAAGACCCTTAGAATAAAGTCACCATAGTTTCACGAGAAAGCAATTCGTGGAAACACTTTCCGTCAGTATTTATTCACCTACACTGTACAACGTTTCAGACTGCTGGTTTCTGTTGACCACACAAAAGAGCATATATGATTCAAGCCGAGAGTGCGACTGCTTCATGTTTGATTACGACTGTTAACACATGCTACGTGGATGGTCGATCTACTCTATCACTACTGCAAAGGATATCGCATATGGAAGAATTAAGTGATGTAGTCTCGATAAAATACATGTTTATGAATTCACAGGACCTACTACTTGAGCCACGACAGCTACCTCTCGTGCAATGGGTGTCAGTTGTGATCACTTATTTCTAATTCAATTTCGATTTTTCGTCCAATCAATCAGCGAGAAAGTCAAAATTGAATGAAAATTAATAAGAGTTACCTCTTGATCACTTGCTAAGTAAGCTGATTAGAAAATCAAGGTGGAATCCCAAATAAACATTCGCCACACACGGTGTGAAGTATGGAGCTGTTGCTTATTTATTTCTATCAACAATCACATGTGAAACAAGCATGACTGACACATGGGAAGAAGATATATCATACAATAAAACCGACCATGGATTCCCCCTACACTCACTTATCCACAATCTGCATTTTTCAGAATTACTGGGTAATTTAGTCGATCATCTGTCTCATCCATGTTTATTCAAAACTGATACTTATCTGTTTGCAGTAATTTTGACTTGTAATTTTGTGTGAAATATTAGCTGAATAGTCTGTGTAAAGTTGTACTTCTCAGTTGAAAATAGAAACTGAATGAATATTAACTTACTCTGTATTTTACATGTGACGATGTCTTGACTGTGAAATGTGGATGAGGTGTTGTTGTTTTCCTTCATTCATGTCTAGATAACATTTCTGTTGAGGCTGAGACTCTTTTTGCTCCCCCATACTATTATAACGAATCAAACTAAGCCTAACTTGTCCATAGGCTTGCTTTAGCAGTCTAGCTGCAAATGGATACACTGAACCGATTTTTGTGGCATTTTAGTTAAATGTTTTCATTTTGTCATCTACACAGTTAAAGTGTAGCCTTGCTTCATATTTATCAGACGGTCTAACAGCATAAGTGTCGTCGGGATATGTAGAACTATAGTGACTGTTGTTCGCTATATTCGGTGAATTTGTGATGTGTTGGTTTTGTTCAACAATTATTTCTTGATGACTATCAGGTAGTCCATTCATCTTTGAGCTGAAGAATCGTAATCAATGGCGAACGTGTTACGATTTCCTTCTTTCTTCCCTTCCCGATGATAGTTAACGAACACTGTTTGAACTTGTTAAGCATGACTGTTTTCCTTCCAGATGAAGTTCTTTATCCGTTCTCTACTCATATATATATTTTTTCTCTTCTTTCTTTTTATTCTTTCGATCTATGTTGTTTTATTATTATTGTGTGGTGCATCCTTCTTGATGCCATATTGTACCAAGTTTTTTATGCGTTTAAATAATAATGAAATAAATGTATATATTTCACTACAGAAGTAATTGAATTGATAGACACACACAAAAGTGCTCAGATGAGAATGTTTATATTTTGAGTCATTGAAGAACATTGAGCAGGAGGAAAGTGCCAGTCTCAATGTGGACGGGAGGAAGGCGCTTAATATTCTCTCCTTTTGATGTAGTTGTGTTCCCTGAGCTGGATGGTTGATTTGCGAAGCTTTCATCACCCCACTGGGTGACATCTTCAGCGCATACTTCAGTTTGAAGTTTTCCACTCTTCAGGCATTATTTTATCTTTTCCATGTGTCTCCAGAAGAATGACCTAACATTATACCTGTTAAAGATATCCCATCAAAATCTTTGTGAAAATATACTGATGGAATCGAATTTTCTCATTGAAAGTGCAATATAAGCACCAAAACCGAGACCACCAGCCTCAGTTGATAATACATTGTTTAGAAACAGTCTCATGTCAAGATCAGATGATCAGTACACATTTGTTTTTCAATATTATTAAATTATTGATAATAAAAGATGTGCCAGTGTAGTGAATATAACAGTCATTAGTGGATTTGAATTGTCCCACGCTCGTGTTTAAAACTGATTAGAAACATCGAAATTCAAAATTAAATTTTCATCTTAGAATTTCATCGGGCTTGAGTGAAATAAAACAGACTCTTCGACTGATGCATATATCTAGATAGGTTGTTAGTGATTTGAAAAGGTTAAGCGAATTTTACTTATAAGAAAAGTAAAGCCTTGATAAAGATGACGGGACATTAGATCACAAGGAACATCCCTCCACAAGCGTATAAAATAATCAGCTGTTTATTTAAAACATTTTATTATATATATATATATATATATATATATATATATATATACATATATATATATATGTAGATCACAACATACTGGTTTGGAGAAAGATTTTTATGATATATAAACATTTGCCACACACGGTGTGAAGTGTGGAGCTGTTGCTTATTTATTTCTATCAACAATCACAAGTGAAACAAGCATGACTGACACATGGGAAGAAGATATATCATACAATAAAACCGACCATGGATTCCCCCTACACTCACTTATCCACAATCTGCATTTTTCAGAATTACTGGGTAATTTAGTCGATCATCTGTCTCATCCATGTTTATTCAAAACTGATACTTATCTGTTTGCAGTAATTTTGACTTGTAATTTTGTGTGAAATATTAGCTGAATAGTCTGTGTAAAGTTGTACTTCTCAGTTGAAAATAGAAACTGAATGAATATTAACTTACTCTGTATTTTACATGTGACGATGTCTTGACTGTGAAATGTGGATGAGGTGTTGTTGTTTTCCTTCATTCATGTCTAGATAACATTTCTGTTGAGGCTGAGACTCTTTTTGCTCCCCCACACTGTTATAACGAATCACACTAAGCATATAAATTCCTGTACGAAATGGGCAAAGGCTGTACTGTCAGACCCTCTGCACCCCCTTTATTCACACCTGTCCCCTTTTATCTCATCAGGTAGGACGAGAAATCAATATAAAAAGATATATGCTCGTACTACTAAGTATAGAAATTCTACAATACCCTATTTAGCGCGTACTTTATGTGACGAAGACTCTGTTAGACGTGAAACTTACAAGTTACTATGTAATTAGCACAGTAAATCGACCCTTTTATTGCTCATCTGTCTGTTTTTTATGGTGTCACACTTTCTATCGTTTAAATCGTTACTCTGCTATTTTATTTTTAGTTGGTATTACTATTATTACTACAATTTTGTACTTTATACATAGTTTTCTCCGTATGGCACACAGTATTTTGCTACGTAGCTGCTATAACAATTGTTTTATTACTGTTATGTAATGTGTATTTTTGATTTTTTTGTTGTCGTTTTTGGGTAAATTAGATGCAATATTGTACTGAAATGCTGAAAATTCCTTGCTGTATCATGAGTAGTGTTTTTGGAATAAGGCTATTATTATTATAAGTGTCATCGGGATATGTAGAACTATAGTGACCGATGTTCGCTATATTCGGTGAATTTGTGATGTGTTTGTTTTGTTCAACAATTATTTCTTGATGACTATCAGGTAGTCCATTCACCTTTGAGCTGAAGTCCTCCGTGTTACAGGTATAAGGAATTTGTGGAGGTGAAGATAATAGGCTTATAGAATTTATTTATTTAATTATTATTTTTTATTACAGCTTGATTTCAGACCATATTTTCAGTACAGGTGTGGAATTTTCCCCATGTGATACCAGTTAACCGAATTTCGCAGGCGGACCATGGATATCAGGTGTGCGTCGGCCGGGGATCGAAACTAGGACGATGTGCATGGTCGGTGAGAGTCCTAACCACTGATCCATAGACGCACACAACTATCAACTGATCACCTGATTTCAGTTTTCCCGATTTAATCTGCCAATCCATTTGGTCTGACTGACTTAATATATAATCCAGGTTTAGGATTTCACCATGAGCTGACATTAGTTAGAGAACCATTGGAAAACCTAGGAGTACTGGACAGCTGTTTCGTCCTAGTTTGGGACCCTTTAGCAGTACGCACCCACCGGGATTTGAACCCACGACGAGCTCGTATACCACTAGGCCACTGGGACCCGATCCAATGGCCAGACCATGAGTTCTAACTTCTGCCAGTTTTGTTTCCTGATTAGGGCGAAATCAGAAAACATCACATTTCAGGTTAACCGGTCAGTGTATAAGAAGTGAAATCATGTTGTCGAATTCCCGTGACTGATAGAAATCTGATAGTCAGTTGTATACAAGATGAGAGGAGGGTGGGTGTTTCAATTGAGTGAAAGACAAATTATGTAAGTAAGCTAGTGCTCCTCTGTACTTTCCAGTGGAAAGCGTTCACAAATTTTATACCATATCACTCCTACCGAACGTAGACAATCACGAAGCTTGTATGTTGGATAGAGTATACTTATACTCACCGAGCTGTCATCATTGTCTACAAATGTCGGATTCACAGTTAGTATCTAGATTTGAAATTCTTCACAAACAGTAAGATAACGCAAAATATATCCAATAGAAGGTCCTAAAATCATACATCCTGGTGAAAATCATAAGTCATTAACATGCAACTTAGGAAGAGCTCCGATTGAACTGTTTATATGATTGAACAGCAAAAGCGGGTTTCTACTTCTTGTAATAATAATTCATACATATAGGCGGATGAATAATATATCTGTGAGCAGGGCATAGACATTGATCAGCAATGATACGGTATGGTAGAGAAAGAAATAACTAATATAAACGTATTCCGTCATCACCAGCAACTAAGGAGATAAAGAGGGATATTTATTTGACCATGAGTACTTCCGTCCTGTCACTTGTGTTTAGTGACACGATATGCTTAGTGATACTAGGGTTACACGAAGGGTGTTGTCTTGGGCCTCTCATGTAGACAGGTATAGACTACTTGGCTGGTGACAGAGCGTGACAATCTTACATAACACCTGACAACATAAGAATTTAGCTAAGGGAAGAATGGTTGACCTCGGAAAGATAAGTAATTTAGAAAAATGCTCAGCAATCGCACTTCATGCATTAACACACAGCCACACAATAGGGCGGAAGAGGGTTAAAATTCTAAGAAGTAATCTAGGTAGGGGGAGAGAGAGGTTGATTACAGAATCCTTGTTCATCGATTCTACACGCAGCACATGCAACAGAAATGACTTAATGCAAATACCAGAAATATGGAAGATCTTATTGCCACCGCCAGTCAGTCAAATCAGACGAGGAAAATAAATAATCTTAAAATTCTATTTCAATTCAAATACATCACAACATTCTAACAAGTAACTAATTTTGACTATAAAAACACTCGTCTTATTCCGTGTCTGCTTTCAATTGATCAATAACACTCGTATTATTATCATTATTATTTCTGAATGTACATTATCTCATATTGATTTTTATTCCAATGTCTAATTACACTCCGCCTGTCTTCTTGTCTACCCTGGTAATACAATTTTGAAATTCAAATACATTCAGATAATAATAATCCAACCCACCAACCCCCCAAAACACCAATTCTCAACTTTTTTCTCTTCCCTCCTTTCTGTCATTGACTCAGAAATTCTTATGCTGACCTATAGTGAACTGAAATCTGACCTTTCATATCTTGTTAGTTGTTTTCTTGTTCAATATGTGGATGACCAATAAAAAACTGTGTTGCATAATCATTACAGATCACAGGCACATTACATAAGTAAATTACATTTTCAAATTGATTCATTTGGATTATTGACAAGAATTTGTCATTTTGAAAATTCACAATCCAGTGTCATTGTGACTGAGGGATGTCATTGTCACGAGCTCGATTTTATTATAGCCTACCGAATCTCAACCACGATGGCGAATATCTAAGGCCAGTACGTTAATAGATTTCACTTTGTTTCTTTATATACTGTCCATTTTATGTTTCATAAATCACCAGTTATTGCAGTTTTTACAGTCCTTTTGTTTCGGCCAAGCGACTGGAATTTCGCGAGGTCACTATAGTCTCAATAATGTGAACATTTCTTGTACCGAATCGACACAAATTTCGCTGTTATAGAAGATGACTTGAATGAATCGAATATTCGTGTTTCACCTACCTCTATCTTTTACACCTTCCATTTAGGCGGCTCCTCCGAACTCACCATGGTCGAATTGGGGGAGTCAAAACAAGCTTCCCAGTGAATATTATACACTTGGTGGAATCGCAAGACGTATATCATGGGATTCGGTAAGTCATTCTTTCTCACCTGTATTTTCATGAAGTAGGCATGTTTTCTGGAAGCTTTTAATTCAGTGCCCCTCTCACTCTGTATGCACTTGCATTCCAAAATAGTGTAGTGACTATTCCATGAGTATTTTGTGTGAACTAAGGAGGTCGTAATCAACAGTTGTTGATTGTTGATGAGACATTTTCTAATTTCACTTAGATTTAATGTATCACGATGACTCTTGCTACTGAAGGAGACGTATTTTAGGCGGTCACCAGCAGTGTCTATACAATATACTCAAATTTCACCCATCTGTGTGTTTTGACGAGCCGAATTGATATGATGATACCCCGTTCGGCGTATACTATCCACTAAGACGATTGTATATCTCTGACATGGAGTGGAGTAGAGGTAGTTGACCGGTTCCGTACAACTACTGGATCACCATACATAGGTGACCTTCTCGTTGTTTTCTCCAGCATTTATGATTGAAAATATTCGCGAACATGACATTTAGTGTGTCTGTTCTTTTGTTCGTGTTAACAGAGACATTTACCCATTGAATAGTGTTTGAGATATCAGTAGGACACTTTTAACGCAGTGTGTATCCTACACCAATTAATTCCAAAATGAGCTTTGTGTGTTTGTGTGGGCAGTGCGTATGCATTTTTATCAAGACTGCATTGAAATCTCAATGAGAATGGTGTCAACGGTGAGAATTGATTTGATTAATTTATGGCGAGTCTGTGTGACAGACAATCTGCATGGAAATATTACTCGGAACTCAGGAATCCGAAGTATGAGTTGTCAAATTGTACGCTAACTTGTTCACTGATTCACTACTACCATTACTACTATGACTCCTTATTATTCCCAACATTCTGCCACTCGATCATGCAATCGTTCGACTGAACGTTTGCACGAGTAACTTGGTCCACTTTCGAAATAACTCATGTGGCACACTCATAGCGAAAATCATGCTCACGGAAAAATATTGTGGAAAATGTATGAGATAATTCACTAATTAGTTAAATATTTGGCTAATCTATTTATCACTTCAATTCAAGTATATAACTGTAGTATTTCTTTTGATATTTCATTATATCACTTTGATGATAGTGTTTGAATGGAGCTGGTTCGAATCCAACACCCATACGTCGATTCTCGTATAAATCAAAGACACCTGTGACGAGTAGTCTTCACGAACAACCGAATTCAGCTGAGAATCAACGAGAAGGACTGGAGAGAATGAATGGCACTGTTCAGCGGGAAGACGATCATCCATATTCGGTAAGATAAAAATGATCACTTGTAATACTTGCCTTATTTTATGATTGTGAATCGTGTGAATGTGAATGTGTGACGATTTTGAGATTGAGCTGGCTATCAATCTTAGGTTTCCTATCAATGACTCTAATGTCACATCCTAGTTCTGTGGTCTAAAGTAATTCTGTTGTAGGTAAGTGAGCATTAGTTCTTGGAATTATTTGATGTGCCAGTCCTGACTATTCCCAATTAGACGAAACATGCTTTTCTCCTGCGTAAGTTAAGTTCTCCTCCATATTAGCAACACGCCTACAGTAATTCTAACTAATTCTTCCATTTTACAACACTAATCTTTCTCTCTCTCTCTCTCTCCTTAGGTACATGAAGAAATAAGATCTCAAGAAGTACAACCGGAGCGCCTAACATAGTGTTATTACTAAGAAAGAAAGGAGGTTAAGATGAACAAATCGGAACACATAGTGGGGTGACATTTCGCCTATTCTCTGCACAATTATCTATCGAATAAACTGTATTTGTAATTCATTCATCAATGTTCCTTTTCATCTTCTCAAATAAATACTGTGACTTTTCGTTCAGAATACATATTTATATAAATAAATGAATGGAAATTGAGTGTTCCTGCCTTCTGCCTACCCTACTTCGCTTGACGCCGATAGAGTGAAGGAACTGACTCTAACTGAGTTGATTCAAGTGTGATCGGTGTGTGTTTGCAGAGAATAATGTTGGGCGATCTCAGTCCGTCATATAGAATTCGATCAGTTTGGTGGATAAATTTAAAGGCGTCTTATAAGATCCGCGATTCACTTCACAGATATGTGGTTTACACGATTCAGCTGATTCATTTACAGCTTTATGAATTAGATGGTCTAGGTGAGTCATGAGTATGAAATGGTCTGTCTCACAGACACACTTAATTGTTTCATATGAAACTCGGACATTTTCGTTGAGGCTAATTGGAGAATATGTAATCTGTTCGCAAACAGAATTCAATATATAGTTCCCCACGTTTCACCTTGTTCGATGCATCACGAGTCATATGAATAGCCAAGACACTTTTTGGTGAATTCGTTGCAGTAACACCCAAGTTAGGTGACGCAATTCAATCTGTATTAATTTTCGCTTTGATAGTGGTGTTTATGTTTTTCTGAAGTATGACAGCCCAATGTAATGGATTTTTTTGCAGAGTTCTACGTTGGTGAGTCAGATGGTTAGGGGAATGAATTCAGTGTGGTGAAAGTTGATCGAGTAGGTGAGACAGAAATATTTCGGTAGTTAAGATGGGGTGAAAATGAATGAATATGGAAATGAATATGATCACTGACAGCTGACAGAAACTCAGTGAACATGAGTCATATAATTTCAGATAGTATAAGTCAACAAGTTTATCTGAGATCGCCAATCATTCCAGCTCTCCTACTTCACATTTCATACAAGAACTAAGTGTAATCAATTATCTGATCTTGTGACATAGAAAAGGCTATTTCAAAAAGATCACGAATTCGTTGTTTAACTCATAGTTATTATGCACAGTAAATGTATAAAGACATTTATTCATAAAACAGTTTTCGTTGGCTTTATTATAGCAAAAGTGGTAGTGTGTCAATTAACTGACGAGCCAATTCACTATCGACACCGAGATCCTAGATAAGACTCAGTGGAACTATTTATAGCGGTTGTGTCAGCTCTTCCAACCATATGATGGGAGTTAACTTTTTCTGAAGATCGCTTGCTTAGTGCACTTTCTGATTTAAAGTAGTACAAAACAATTTCACAGTGGATCATCCAATAGATTTAAATGTAAATATGACGATGAAATTCTCACCAGCGTTTAACGAACAAATTCTGTAGCTAATTCAGCTCTGTCTCACGCCATTTCCACCACACACATTCTTCCAGTTAACTCTAATTCTCCGATCATAGGTGCCCGCATTTTATCTCCAGTATTTAGTGGTATAATACGGTGTGCAGTATTGACGTTAGGTGTCGAGTGTTAGGAAAGGAGGAGAATCAATCGACGACGTTGTGAAGCTACATCGATTGGGATGGTTAGAACATGCGTCACGCATCCATCCCAGGTCACTGATCGCCTTCCTCTATGGCTAGTGTAAGCTGGCATAGGATCAGGTTGGAAAAGAGCTAGTGGAGGTCAAATGAAAACACGGCATCAGTCGATGAAATCCACAACAGTTAGATTAAGCCCCGTAGAAAGATGTAGACTTCCTGACTGGTTGGGATCCTTGGGATGGTAGGAATAAATGGAGACAATTGGTAATATGCCTCAAGATCTTTGTCAATGACTCAGATACATTCACTTTTTGTTTCTTTTCCTATCCAATAAAGCTCTATTGTTTTTGCTATATTACTATTCTTCTCCCTCCACATATCTATCTTCCTGCTGAATCTCTTTCTTCTCTCTTTTGACTTCCTTTGTGTGTTACGTGGAGTGTTGCAACTCGAACTGCTGCACTTCTGTGAAAAGTTCTATGTTAAACCCAGTCAATCAGTCAAATTCTAATATATTGAACCAAACACGAAATGTATTCTTTTCCTTCTATGCCAGTAAGGTTTGATGAGGGTCTCTATTCATCTGTATTTACAAATTGTTCAGATATATGCGTATTGTTTACTTTTTGTAACTAACTTCACTCTATTTATTGACTTTGTAACTTGCTCATTTTACATCGGACGATTGACTTCATAAACAGCAATAATAATAATAATAACACAAATGCAACACATTATCATAACTTCTTATTTAAAAGAGAGAAATACATTTTAGATCAAAAACAATTATGCACGTGTACACGCGGATAGTTGTACAGTGGTACAGTGGTTAGGTCTCTCACCGACCATGCATATGGTCCGGGGTTCGAGCCCACGCCGGCACACACCTGATATCTATGGTCGGCCTGCAAAATTTGGGCTACCGATATCCACGCTGAAAATGCCATACTTGTACCAAAAATACAGTATGGAATCAAGCTGTAAATCAAAAATAAAAAAATTAAATAATTGAACTTATTTAAGTGACAGTAAGGAATACAAGTTGATTTCAGAAGCAAATTTCGTTGCATGAATAGATTTTTGTCTAATGTGCTCCACATGGTTCATGTGTACGTCACAGACTAGTGAGTATTTGCATGGCTTATTACAGCCTTTCATTTAATAATTCATATTCTGTGTTTCCGTTTACATGAACTCGTTGAAGTGTCTCGCACACACGTACACACTCACACACACATCTTTGAATAATCAGCAGCATAATGATAGGATTTAGCTTGTTTCTAAATGATAAAAATGAAAGTCTACATTAAACTGCAAACCTAACGTGCTATTTGAAATAGGGACTTCGTAAAGACGTTATTATTACGAACCTGTGAATATTTATGGTCCCATATAGCATTGCTTGGATCATTCCACACGTAATTAACTGTTATGCACTAGTTAGTTGGTTAGCTGGTTTACATCGAATACTTTCAGTGACATGAATTTTATTTACTTATTTTTCAATTTATTTTTGATTACAGCTTGATTCCACACCGCATTTTTGGTACAAGTATGGAATTTTCAGCATGGATATCGGTAGCCCGAAATTCGCAGGCCGACCATGGATATCAGGTGTGCGTGGGCGTGGGCTCGAACCCCGGACCATGTGAATGGTCGGGGAGAGTCCTAACCACTGTGCCACTGACGTACTTCACAAGAATGTATCATGACTAATATCATTTCGATGCGACTTCACAATCAGTTCTGTTTCTAAATATGTTCATGCTTGGCTCACTCTATCATTGTTTGGGTTCGGATAAATCTCTAACCATTTATTGTTATCAATCCAGCCAGTGAAGAGCGCTTTGACTCGGTACACAGTTCTAATCAGTCTATTCTAGCTTTATATATACTAGATACCGTTGGCCATAGAATGTCCGCCGACTATATTAGGCTCTGGAGGGTCTTAGAAAGTGATAGTGGTTGCCTTACTTGGCAAGAATGATGTAACTTTCGGCCTTCGGAAATTAATACAAGCAAGTACGTGGTCATACGTGCGCTTTATAACAACATTCATCACTGCTCTATAAATGCATTTCGCTCTTCGTGTAGTTACTAGGCGTAGGGGCCTAGGAAAGACCCACAAACGTAAGCAAACGGAAAGGAGGCTTAGAATATTATGGCCTCTCCATAAGACTCAGGCAGGTTTATTTTGTATATTACATCCAACCTATATCAGATCCTAGGTAGCCAGTCTGTGTTTCGGATATGAAGCAGCCATGCTAAGAAGGATGCTAGATTTGGGAAAAATCGATCCGAGAATTCTCAGAATTCTCATGCACAGAGAGACTTAATCACATTACTGTCTTCTGTATTTTAAGCAATGGCTTGGGTGCTAGTATACCCTTTCTATTTCTGTCCATTGGATCAACGACTTTCTTAGATACCCCCTTAAATTACAATAATCAAGGTGAAGTCGTCTACTTTTGGAAGTTCACTTCTCGCACCGAATTGTAGACCAGTGTAATTCTCTACTGGAGTGTGACGTATCATCACCTTGTGTCAATTCACTCAAGGCAAAACTGGACGTCCAATGTCCACGAAATCCGAAGGCCTTAAGCTTAACATACTTAATAATCTGCAAAGTATAAAACCCTTTAGACATTTCATATTTTCTCGCTTGGTACAGATAATATGTAAATAAGAAATCCAAAAAGACAGCATCTAGTTCAAGTAGAAGTAAAGACCTATTTTCCTTTTTAGCCCCACACAACCTCTGTAAAGATGCATCACTTAAATACAGGGGATAATCATGGAACAAAACACAGTTGCACATCAGTTTCATTAAAAGTCATTAGATCCATAAATATATATAAATAAATGCTCTCAACATTGATTTCGTCAATACAATTTGTACATGGAAATATCGGTGTGAGGTTTCATTTCATGCTGTATAATAAATTTTGGTCTATCATTCTATTATGGGCAAGCTGATAATAAAAAACAAGTAGTTCAATTATCTGTCAAGTGAGAACACGGTTTTTACATTGAAGGGATTTACATTCTGACCACTATTTAGTATACTATACAATACTAGTTTATTTCATCAATGTATGAATTTTCTCTCCATTGTCTAAATAATATAATATATTATCTGCTTCATCTGAAGTAAGATAAAATAAAGCCGAAAGCATTCAAAAATAATGAGCGACAAAAGACTGTTTAAAAAATGACACATTAGAGTGAGTCGTGGGACAAAATATCAGACTTTTCAAGCAGAGTATTTTCATTAAGTTGAAGTGGTGTTTATTACAGAAGCTTAGTGAGACAGGCGATATAGAGTTGCTTCAATAAAGGGTGAACAATGATAAATACCTTTCATTTCATAAGAAATAGAGTTCAAAATCCTAGATTCCTGATCTGTGGTTGAGTTCTTCAACTCAAAAGTTTTGAACCTCTATTGTTACAACCTGGGAGAAGTCAAACTTCGCTCATTCATGAGAACTTACGAACTATGGGGGATAGTCAGTACTAGGGAATGTAGTGTTACCTTATATATATATATATATTAAAATTAATATTAATTGAATAAATAAGAGCAGTACAGGAGTTTAATAATAATAACAATAACAGCTTTATTCCAAACGGTATTTGTGGTACAGGTATGGAATTTTCAGCGTGCATTACAGTATATTGCATGTAGTTACCTCATAAATTATATAAGATTTTTAAAAATCAAAGATAAATAAATAAAAATAAAATAAATAAGTTATAAATAAATAAGATAAATAAAAACTAAAAATTAAGAAAAAAACAGCGTAGAGTATTTTCATTTCAAACAATGCACCACTGGATTTGAAATATAAAGTTGATGTGTGGTAGAAGATGAGAACAACAGTGTAATAGTAACGAGGAAAGGAAAACAAAAACTAATGAGACTATTTGTTAGAGTGCTGCAGTAAGTTGATCGTGTCATACCTAACGGATTTCTCATCACATAACAGCTGTGCCAGATATGGTATTGTGGAGTTTTTGTATTTGGTAGTCCTAGCATATAGCCTCCTACAGCTGCTTCTAGTTCTACCAGATGAAATGCAAGGAGATAGATGCGTATAGACAGGATGCTCGGGTTCCGACAATATTGTATTCGCTAGTTTCTTACATGACATAATATTTCTATCTACAATGGTGTTCACCAGTTGGTTTAACGATATCCCACTTGCCCTACTAACAGCTTTTAGTGCCCTTCTCAGCAAAGCAAAGTCTTTCTTAAGTAGTCCAGGAAAGACTAATGGGGAGCAGTAAAGGAGGATGGGTAGAATACAAGAATTTACAAACTGAGAAACCAAAGACTGTTTTATACCAGACTGCCTAAATTTCCTAATGTAGAACGTTAAGCGAAACATCTTTCTAGTAACTAGCAAGAAGTGGGAAGACCAGGAAAGATCGGTGGAAAAACTCAGCCCAAGGTACTTGACATAAGATGTATTTTCAACCTCTGTGCCGTCAATGAGAGTGGGGCCATGTGAGCTAACTAGTTGCTGTAGGTCTCATTTACGTCTGAAAGTGAAATTGACTACCTGACATTTAGACGGATTAAGCTTAAGTCCGTTTGAAGAGGACCACTGACTAATTTCCGACAGAAAGCTATTTAATTTGGAACAATCTGACTGAGAGTTGACAGGCATAGAAACCGAGAGAGTTTATCAATCATGTAACCGTATTTATATATTGGAAGGGAAGTGATTGTCGTAAGGTTAGTGACTTTCATCAGCTCTCCGTAGAATAATCTCTGTGTTGTCATACTAGGATATAGATGAAGTCAATATTTACTGTCTTCACATTCGTAAGCACAGTGAGTATAATCTTTAATTATATGGAAGCATTTCACATATTAGCTTCCTCAATTAAAAGCAATAAATACTGAATGAATAGAATTAACTAGGTAGGGAAGTTGATTACTTGTGAACTATCACTTACGTAAATGTTATTGCTTAGAAACGTATCACGACTAGATTGGTAATATTTGTTTTATTGTATTAAGCACACTGTGTAATACTTAGAATAAATCCATAGAAGAGATTCTAATTGAAAAGAAAATATTTCTTTGCCTAATCCTTCTGTATTGTAAATGTTTAAATAGAGATATTTTTCCACACTGAAAATAATAAATCTAACCAAGAGATTACCACATATTCACGTCTTGCATTATTGATTGCAGTGGCGGAAGGTAAGGTAAGCTAGGTGACTGGCTGAGATAGAGAAGGAAGTGATGAAACGATAGATACTCCAGTTGCTTTTCGAATGTTGTTCACAGGAAGTTTAGATTACTTTTGTAAACATGAGCAAAACGCAGACTGACTAAAGTCATTAAGACATCGGATCAATCTGAGTCGAAATACTTTCTTGTCACCCTCAGAGTAGTATCACTAATAATGAGGCATCCGGTCATTGTTAGGGATATGTGAATTCATTTGATCTAATGATCAGAACACTCCAAGTAATCGATAGAAGTATATCACTCCCTAGACTGATGAAGCTAATCCATGCACAAATGCAGCAACACTATTCACTTACACAGTGTGAAACATACACTGATCAATTCACACAATGTCTAAAATTCTGTCTCTCTCTCTCTCTCTCCTTCTCTGTGGTCAACTGACATCTGAACTCCACACATAATATAAAAAATGTAGGCAGCCTATTGAACAAATCATAACTATCTCCAATACAACTAAGTAAAATTTGTGTAGGCATCTGTAAGCTTAACTGAGCTGTAGATTGGTTACAAGATGGCAGACTAGTTGCATGTCTAATCAACAATCGTCATAAAGTATTCAAGTGATGTTTTGTAGGGATTTGATTGGTTCCAGGATTTCATCATGAGCTGACATTATTTAAGGAACCATTGGAAAACCCGAGAGTACTGGACAGATGTTTCGTCCTAGTTTGGGACTCTTCAGCAGTACGCACCCACCGAGATTCATAAAGTACACTGGTATTCGGTTGTTATACAAGTTAAAGAAGTAACGTTTCGTGTTCACACATCAAGTGTGCTGTTTTGGTAATAGATTATTATTCATTGGCGTGTTAATCACAAAGATTGGCAACCGCTCACGTGTGTCCGAGTGGTAGGAAAAATTTCTAGTTATCATAAAATGGATCGTCTAGTGTTACACTGTCTAAATCATTCATTGGTGAGCTGACGATGACGATGTTGGTGATGATGAAGGCCGATGTGTTTAGGGGACTTTGGAACTCCTGTGGAAAACCCTAAGTATAAATTGTCAACAATACACGAAGATTTCATACATTTATTCCCCTTAATGAATTTGAACAAAGCAAGAACTACAGTTTTAGCAGAATAATATGGTACCATCATTTATTTCGTTGGCTACTCATCTGCTGCTTACAGCCTAAATAAATTATGAGGTTTAAGTACAGACATGTTTTAACATATTTGCAAATTTTACATGTTGTCAGTTGACAGAAATTCTCACAATTTGTAAACAGTGCTCAGAAAATTGCGCTTATATAGTTTTCACATAGGCAGTTCAAGTTAAAACAAAATAAATGTATGCAGAAAATGGTAAAGGAGTTCCATAATAAAGATGAGATGTGCGTTAGATGCATAGTGACTAGTAAGTTAGGTAACAATGTACTGAGTTGAGCTCAAATCATAGAAACAAGAGACAAGCAAAATTACAGATTATAAAAGGGAGGGTGAGGTTGAAGACAAAGATTACGTTATCAGATGAGAGAAAAAAAGGCACCCAGTTACCAAGGCAAAGAAAGACGAATAACTGCTTCTTTCTGAACACATAGATCTGGTTTCAAGCGTTTGATAGAAATCGCTTCAGCAAACTTAAGGAGAATCGCCTATTGATAATTTTGAACAACTTTTCGACGTCCACCTCATGATCCGTGTCGAGGAGATGCCTGGCGATGGCACTGTTTAAAGCATTTGTTCCCTTTTGACGTAAGCTTTTTGGTACGTGTTCAGAAAATCGTAAATATGCCCTTCTTTCTGTTCTTCCAATGTAACTGCTCCCGCAGATACTTTGTCTGTTAATTATTTTGAATGATTCCAGTACATCTACTCGGTGTCCCGTGTCAATCAGGTGTTTCGCGACTGAGAGAATAAACAATTCGGTCCATGTAACCGGAGGCTCCTTGTTAAATGTTCACGGAAATTTTAAAGTTTTGATTTTCTCTTATCTAATTACCTAACTTTTACTAATTTTCTCTTGTTACCTCCCCGTCAACACAACTGTTCATTAATTTTCCTCAAGAAATGTTTCTCCAACAAGATACATAATTTTATTTATTAAAGTATTCAGGTTGTAGGCATCTGATGAGAACCAACGGAATAAAATGGATCCAGATTATTCTCAGCCAATGTTTCTTCTTCCTTTTGTTGTTTAAATTTATAAAAGGGAATCTTAGTTAGCACTCATTCCAACTTGGACCCTCGCTCCACTAGTGTGATATCAAGAACGCCGAGTGAAAAAATATGAGAAATACTTTGAGTTTACTTAGAATTCACCGTCAGTGTCACAATGACATTCCGAAAGATAAAAATACGCCTAATATATACCAAAAATCCACTGTTTTCATGATATTCATTGAGTCAGAGTGACCTGTTTCTATTGAAATACTGCCTTGTTTGACATTATGACATGTTTTGAAGTAGTTGGATGACAAGACACAGGACTCACTAACCTAGCTGATAATCCTTGAAATTGTCAGCTGGAAATTCAAGGGGATTCTTGTTAGTAGTGGAAAACTGTGGGATTTTTGTGTTCTGATTTGATTGACAGGACTGATACTAAACCGATGAAAATAAACGTATACATTCGTACCTGACTACTTACAGTAGTATGAAGTCATCACAAATTATTTTCACTTCAGCAGAATTGACTTGCATTAATTCCTCATTCTCCTACTTATCTAAGCTACACTAACTGAACATGTAGATAGCAATAAATTCACCTATTTCAAAGCGAAGTAAAAATTGAAGAAGTAGAATCCTGTGAGAGGGTGTTACACTGCAGGGTCAAGTCGATTTCTACATCATAACACCCAATAAATTGCAACCGTCCATTTGATAAGGGAAACAGGGTACTCTGAATGTAAAGTATGGTAAATAACATAGGTATAAAAGGCGTCTATCACAAACGGGTCCAAAGTCATTATACAAAATTCCTTAAGCAGCCTCATATTTGTTGACTACCTAGAGAAAGGCTAGAAGATTATCCCACTATTCGCTAATATTCAAGTGTTAATATTAGTAAGTATTCAAGTAATCGTCAATAACTTAACATGAGTTGGATTAATCCCTGCTTTCCCTAATGTAACTACCAGTGACTGACCTGGAAATCGTTCCAGAACAATATGAAACTGTTGACCACCTCGGTTTTTGGAATTGGAACTAAAACGAGAAATAGTTAGACATTTCAAATTTACCGGAAATCACTCAAGATAGCTGGCTAAAACTACCAACCATGAATTGGTAAACTTCTGTGAAACTGTTTGTGTGAACTATCTCTCTATCTACACGCATGGGCTGATTGGCAGGGATCAATCTCATATTATGGAGAAGTGAATGCCTACAGAACCTTGAACAACGTGTTCACAAAACAGATGCCAATTTAACTCGATAAAACGACACAGTCACTGAGACTATTTCAAGATTATAGACTTAGAACATTAGCTGGTATACAGCAACTGTTAATTCTATACAATTCAATAAAGCAGTAATAAATGTCACCTGCGCCATATGTGCCACAATCTCGTGTGAAAAGCAAGCGAGCGTGTTGTATATATGGTGAGATATAGCGATTGTAAGGCGATGGGAATTGTGTGAGTAGTCGTCAACCGCTCTGAAACACTATGCATACCAACCACTGACGATTTTCTTTCAATGGAAATATGCGAATTCAGTCTCCATTTCTGAATAACCGAAGCAGATGTTTCCCAACACTATCAGAAGATTATGTCTAAACTTGTATGGGGAAGTGAGGCACATTTTCGGAACTGTGAATTTATCTGTATACATGTTCACCTGGTCGACGGAATTCGTAGAGTTACTGCGTAAGATATTTTCCAACAACTTGCAATAATGTTCATGGTAGAACTTGTTGTCATCAATCTCCGGGTAATTAAATATTTGGGAACAGCATTATTTTCTCACCACCGGACACCAAGAAGTCAGTTTGTCGGCGAAATGTCTTTTCGAATGTCAAGTGTTTGTTAATGTTGACCAACAATGGAATATTATATGTTGTCATTCTCACCATCGGAGGTGAAGAATTTCGAAGCTCCGAAAGCTGATATTTCTGTGTGGTGTTTGATAGCAAAAGACACCTCAGGCTTTCGGTTATCTCACCAGATATAAATGTATATACATATATATTGTTTTGACGCATCCAAACAATTTCAACAGCTTCAAGGAAGACGTTTATCTGATAAACTTCACTTTCCTAGCATTGGAATTCCTGTACATTCCTCTGAAATGATCATAGCACAGCACCATCAGACAATTACCATTTACTGACAATCTAAAACAAGTTGACCACTGACATACTGCAGTGAAAAAACTAACATTTCATGGCTCCATTCGTAAACAGCATAAATGGAATTAAAATGTAGATCATGAAAGACGAGAAAAGTAATAAAATAAACACCGATCATGTAGTACACATTCATCCGAATGTCTGTGTTTCTAAGAGATGACCAATGGTAGATTTACGTTAGAAGACGTAGAGTGTACTCCTCACTTATTTTGTGAAGGTATTTTGATAAGGTTGAGTGAAAGCAGAAAGAGCAAGTGCCTTTGATTAGCAATCTCCACAATTAACTTAGGAGATATTAATTTATAATCAAAGTATGAATATTATTATTTCTAGAGTATTACAAAGCAAAAGTCTATGCCATATGTGTAAATTTGTTAAATCACAAATCGGAAGCGATGGTTGTCTGAACTGCTTCACAATTTATGTTTATGTGAAAATCTGCAGGTAAACTAAGTGGAAAACTATCACTTGATTGATAACGCGCTAATTAACCAACCTCTCACGTGATCACTTTTTGATTCTGACACTGTCAACGCTTCATCAAAATGTCGTTTGTTAAATTCTCGAATATTGTCAAAACTGTGTGCTCTTTCCTTGTTGAAATTCAATGCGCTCTGGTCTCTTTTGATCAGTTTGTATTGACAAGTTTGTTCCAGCTCCAACAAATCATCTCTAGACCATACTGGTTTACACTGCTTTGCTCCGAATATACTCAGATAAATTCTCAGAGTATCATTACTCAGCAATAGAAAACTTCCTCTAATAGTAATGGGATGTTTTAATTCACCCGAATCCCAATAATACTAGTAATGACAACTATTCAGTGGTGTTCCGAAGACAGTGTTGTAGTTGATGATGACGATGAGGATGAGGATGATGATGAAGAGACAAAGTCTGACGTCAAGTAAACTGAACATTTTGATACATGTTCAGTGTTGAATAAGGCCTTATGTTTCTCGCCTTCGTGGTGTTGACCACGACGACTGTCACATTTATTTCTTCTTAAAATAACACTAATTTGAAACCGAGAGGAAGTTGTCCGAAACCATATTTCACCATTTTCAGGCTGCTTTTTATCGTCTGTCTTAATCCATTGTTCATTGTCGTTTTTATTTAAATTTTCTAACGGTATCATAATGCTTCCGTCAACTTCAGATTTAGAATTACGATTGAAGTTTCTTCCTGAGATATGGTTACTGCTGCTACCCCAACAAGACGCTAAATTACATGAGCATTTAATGTATGAGTGTGCATGGTTATTATTGAATTCACATGTCTTCAGCCTATCACCGACATTTAAACCAGGTAAACTTAACTCTAATCTCAACAGACGCTGGCTTGATGCCTCTATGTCTGACTTTTGTTATCGCATCTCCTGGTATATCTGTAGCAATAATACTATCCGGTTGTGCAAATTGTATCACTGAGTCATTTTTGTTATAATTATCCGTGTATTCTGCACTTTGTGTTCTTCTCAGTGTAAAGTTGGATAGCATGAATACAGTGATGAGTAGGCTTTAATTAATTAACTAATTAATTAACAAAACATATCGTAGTGAGTGTGAATTATTAAATGTGACTGGTTTGTTGTTTATTTATAATGGGAAATCACGTGACTCAAGTGTCAGTCGATCAAATCCAACGATTATCAAGTCTAACGAGGAGTAATTGTCTTGTTGAATAAATTTGTATATGTACGAATCGGCTTGAAAATCATTTGCTTTCCAGTTGGCTAAATGGCTAATTTCCAAAGGCGTAGATCCATTTTAGAATTTTAGTGTGAATTTAATGTTTAGCTGACAGTATGAGTAGGTCGACGTCTTCAATGCCTAATGAATACCATTCATGGCCATATGGAATTACACTTGCACACCTTCACAAGACTGAGAAATGATCTGTGAAGTTGTCAATTCCTCAGTTATAACTGAAACACGTTATATGAGTGAACAGTATAGCTTTCAGTTACACCTTCCTCATGTTTAACTCAAATATGCATAGCACTAGACTTTTAGAATGTTACCCATAGACAATGGATTGGTGGATGAGTCCACTGTCTTGAACGGTGAACTTCAGTTTCGTTGCAGTGGAATCTCTGTATATTTCTCTGAAATGATAACGATATGAATAGGCCATCAGCCCATGATCATGTGACAATCTAAAACAAGTGAACCACTGATCTACCACATTGACAACCAATTTTGCTACTTTGTTCCTTATCAATGTAGCGATTGGCATTGAACGACTAAGGCCGAATTTACGCATTCAGAAGGAAGCCTTTGTTAATCTTGGATACGTAAATGTTAAAGATTAGTATATATAAATATGACAAGATCGATTGATTGATGTCAGATGATAGGGAAAATTGAGGTTTGTTATTTGGGTGCAGTCTGAGTATTGCTTAGCAGTGGTGAACTTTTATATAAGACCTGTCACGTACTACAAAGTCTTCCAAAGCTTCCATCACTGATGTCAGCTTGTGAATAAATTCTGATCTCTTCATCCGCTTCTTTTTATTCTTTAATGTTAAAATTTACCTTATCGAAATTCTCGACATGTTAAGTAATATTTCAGTTGCCTACTAAACCTATTAGTCCTATTGGTTTTACATTACTTTCTAACATCTAAAAATTCTATGAACTGGCATACATTACGCCACCCATTTATCATCACAAACATTGTTTTGCATTTCACAAATATCATTTTAACTGTTCACACCACTGATTGAGATCCCTCAGGAGACAAAGTTTCTCGGAAACCATATGTACATAATAATGCAAAGCTTAAGAGAAAGCCGCCTGAAAAGAGTCTCCCCCATTTAAAATAGGATATCACGCTGTAGTTCTTGCTTGCTAACCAGATCAATGCGAGGCAAACAATGGGTAGTCGTTTTGTTCATTTAGTTCTGAAATAATCACAATGTGTGGCGATGTTCTACGCAGATCGAGGAGTCAAATGAGGGCCAAGTAAATGTAACTAAGTGTAGACATTTATTCCTCTTTAAGAATTTGAATAAAGCAAGAACAACAGCTTTTGCAGAATAAAATGACACCATCATTTATAACCTTTGCTTCTCATCGTCTGATTACAGCCAACAAAGTGTGAATAAAATTTTCCATCTGCATTTAACAGAATTCAACTTCAAATTCCACTGCAGTTCACTTTCGTAGGGAACATTCCACGATACTTTACACTGTGACACACTCACCATCCAGTGTCATGTATCATCACGCATTTATACTTACCTTCCAGATTGTTGTCATGGGTAGTTTCAGGCAAACTCACATTGCTTTCCGAATAATTTCTGTTTTCAGTGTAGTTTGTAGTGAAATTTGAGGTCCGACCTTGTCAATTGCAGGTGGCAAATTTTATTCACAGTTTATTATCAGTTGGCCCGAGTATCTAGCCACAAATCGAGTGGTTCCAACTGTTTTGCCTCTCCGAGCTGAGTAGAACATCGCCACACATTGTGATGAGTTCAGAACGAGGTGAACAAAACGACTACCCCTTGTTTATATTACTTCGATCCGATTAGTAAGTAAACAAGCCCTACTGCGTGTTACCAGCAATATCCCTTACTCACTCACATCAATCAAATAAACTTATTCTCAGGTGACCTGAAACGTCAATATACCCTGTAGATCGTTTGGTAGAATGAAGATTCATTAGGGAGGTTATTGGACATAAAATGGTTGTTGGCAGATATTTCTGTGTATCACCAGAATGTGTGGTAAAAATGATGGAATGAAATGTTTCAATTCCTCAAATTGTCTCATGCAATTTGACAGTAGCAGCGTCAGTATCAGCCACAGCACTGTTAGTAGCACGAGAAATAACACAGACGGTTTATAAGCAGCTCAATAACAAGCAACTTATTCAGCAAACACTCACTACCAAATTCTTACTGAGGAGCATAGTGACTGCAACACTGTGAATTATATTTTCACACAAAGTGCTTCGTACATTCAGATACAATTTGCATGGATCCAAGGTGTGGATTCAATGTGTGCGAATCTCATGCTTTCAAAGCATCCCTGTTGAATGAGTTTTATAAAACCATTCTTATTCATTCACTGAAAACCATCGGTGTTCACCATCTATCCTGGCTGTTGTACGGTGATGAATATTATCTAGAATACTGAGATTAAATGAGTTCCCTGTCGGTCTCAAGAATCCAGGTTATATCCATTATTTTTGAGGCTGGTTGGAAGGTTTGTTTGTATTTGTTTCTGGCTCCTGATCTCCAGACAGGAGTTTACTTAAAATCTCAATTTCCTGTCTAACTGACATGTGGTAGTACCAAAAGTGGCTGACAAATGAGCCCTGTCTAGTAGGAAACTTGCAAACATTTCTCAGTCGTGCACACATTAACTGGCTTCAATGATTCAGGATAATGGTGATATATTCCACTGGTGATTTGTAGAAATCATCAGTTCTTATGGGATAACGATTGCGATTCATCTTTCGTCGAACAATACTTCGAATAAACTGCACCTTCTAGTGTGTATTGACAGGCAAACTGATATGACGATACTACAGTTAATGTTTACTATCCTCCAAGTCGAATATATGATACTGACCTGGAGTGGAGTGCAGTGAAGTTGGTAAGCCGAGTCCGAACAACATTCGGGTCGCGAGTAGTACGGAATATATTGCACGATCAGTTATAATTTCACATTCTGTGTGCTCAGCTACTTAGAATTAGTGATCGAATCACGGAACGTAACATTATGGTGTTTCAGACAGTCTGGGTGGCTGAGCAGCTTACATCTTTACAGACAGTCAACCTAGACACTGTAGGTCAGCATACAATTTCTAATGATGACGATGAAGTTCTAGGCTAGAAGATGTAGGGAAATATTTGCCACTTGTTCTGTTTACTGAATTGTCATTTATTCATTAATGTTAGATAATGCCGATCATCTAGTGCTAAAACGCACCCATCAAATCACCGGTTTCGATTAGTCATTGTAGAATTCGATTGAGGCTTACAGCTAAACATTTAGACAAAATATATTATCTTCTGGTGTTTTCAACAAGTGAAGTTTCGATCAGTATAAAACAGGAAAACAAATGCAAGATTAGAATTCCGTCACATTGATGGCATGAGGTTACGCATTACATAATTTTGTGTGATTTGAGTCAAAGTGATACAATGTTTATAGCTGGATGAAATTCCGACCACCATTTATTGTTCTCATTCATATCGATGTATTCGTCATACGACTCCCTAACTTATCAACACAGACAAATGCCCTCAAATTTATTTGATTTTCATTGCGATTTCTTTCATGCCCGAGATAGACTTTGTGTCATCACAATTTAATCGGTCAGGTGAAGATTTGACAAACAAGGGCGTCCTGAGTACAAAACACCTCAGCATCCACCCAACTTTTCTTAAACTTACGTTTGATTTCATCAAATCAGTGAAAAATTGCAATATGTTGGAAGGAGAATGCTCTCTCCAGAAGTGTCTTTCCTCTTCATAAGCATCCTCTCATTCATCTTGCCCACTCTCAACTCATTGTGTCATCCGGAGTCTTGAAAACATCGTCCACAATAGTTTGATCAATCAACTGCACCTCTACAAATGACGTGAAATGAAAACGTTTCTACCTGGACGACCTCCTCAACAATTTCAATGTTTCACACGCTTCAGTAAATCTCAGTCATGAACGAGAATCAAATCGAATCTCTCTTCTGTGAATGTGCTACACACCGAAAAACAAGCCAACTTGATGTAAAGGTCAGTTAACTGAAATTTGACCTAATGCCTTACCCTCAGTGATTCGAAGAATCCTTTCGTAAGACATATGACAGAGTCGATTACAATCTCAACGCTATTGATTTTGAGAAAATGGATGGATATACACTTAGATTTACAGACAACAGCATAAGATGGCAATGATGGTTGAACAGTTGAAGCCATCTTGAAACCCTGTCCAATGTTTAACAAACAGTTATCGGCATACTTCGCCCTTAGTTCGGATTTGGATAGTCAACCAACTTCAACACTTTCGAAAGTTGTGAAGACACTTGAGTCTTGTTGTATTGAGAGTTACAAGTGAAAACCCGGAAAGGTATTCTGTTGACGAAATCGAAATTCAGAAACGCGAAAACCAAGGAAAGCTGTATAACCGCGTAAAAATACAAATGCAACAAAGAAAGGCTACATTCAGTGATACAATGGGAAATATTCCACAAGCACACGTGAAATTAGTTTCTGCAATGGTGTAACGTGCATACATGAATTCGTTTCATAAGTCTTCAGTTAGACTCAATATAGGGTGGTACAAAGCTCCGTCTTTGATGCTTCTTCTACCGAATTATCGCTTTTCACTTGCATATCTTCCAGTTTGTGGGAAATCAGATATATATCATCGGCTAAGTACAGATCCTCCAAGTTTTTGTGCGTGTGCATTTTATGCCTGTCTCCATGTTGACCTGCCTGCTGTCTGTCACACTATCCAGTCAACCGGAATCACGAAAATCATTGGAGATAGCAGGCAGCCGGCTTATCTTACTCCAGTTTTCACTTCGGAAGATTCCGTGTGTTTCCCATTGTGGATTACCTGACATGTAGCATTTCGTACAACTGTTGGACGAGGTGTATAATTGTTGGTGGTACCCCGCAGTAGCGAAGTTGTTGCCAAATCACCTCTCAATCGACGCTGTCGAAGGTCTTCTCAAAGTCAACCAAGTCGAGGCAGGGAGTTGATTTCCATTCCAAGCTCTGTTCCATGATGATACGTAGTGTCGTCATTTGATCGATGCATGACTTGTTTCTCCTGAATCCAGCCTGTTCCAGTCTAAGTTCGTCATCCAGGGTGTGTTTGATTCTTTCCAGGATGAAGCGGCTTGGTATTGTGCTTGAGATAGACAGGAGCATAATTCCGCGCCATTTCTTGCATTGACTTAAGTCTCCTTTATTCAGCAGCTTGAACAGGTAGCTCTAAAAACTAATAAGCGAGTAACTAACGCGCCTGAATTTGTTGACAACTCATGCTTCCTTAACATTGCTTGTAAAAGTAAATGTTGAAATCCATATATCCAACAGCATAAGTCTTTTCACTCTACTACGACTACTACGAACTACGAATCGACATGGCGTATAAGCTGAATCTGAAATATGCAAGCACATGTTCGCACGCGTGTGTTTTAGTCAACCTGAAATTATTCCACAATATCGTCCTTCAAAGACAATCAGTATATTCCAATGGCTGCAATTACCGTTCCGTGCAACTAGCCGGGAGAAGCACCTCTAATGAAAACACTTCAAACTGCAACGAGTACATAACTAAGCTTGTATTTACACGAGGACGATGGTTGAAAGATTTGTTTACAGCAGTGGTCAATTCAAACGCATTAAGTCTCCAAATCGTTACACAATGATCCATTCCGGAAGACAGGAGTAGATTACTTGATAAGAAGACATCCCCATGTAATACTTCAGATCAATGACCTTCCGCACCTCCACAGATACATATCAACACTTCGCTCATCACATTCCACAGACGGAGAGAGTAATCTATGTGAAACACAAAATTCCACAATTGCGAAAACGATAATGACAATAATAAAAGTAGTTATAATTCTACTAGTCGAATAATACTCAAGTATAAATCTCACATTTGCTATGAAAGTGAAACAAGGTGATTGAGAAAGAAGCAGTAAATCCTGAAGGCAAGTGCATGTGTTCTATTCCAAACACATCGAACACTAAGCATCAGAGGAAATGAAGATCAATTCGCATATGTAAATTTGATATCCAACAACAAACACAATTGCATTAATTTGGGTGCAGAAAATAAACCTGTCAAAATTTGGATAATCGTAAGACTTGAAATATATATATATATATATGACACAGTTATACACAGTAGGTGACTTCCTCATCCTACATTCATTATCCACGTCCCTCATCATTGTTAACGTTTCCGTAGAATTCGGGCCTTATTTCGCACACAATTATTAGCATTCTCTGAATGCAGTATGCAACAAAATTATCAACAACCATGGAATAGTGACTAACGGTAACTAGTTTCGGTAAAGAAATCAATAGACAGAGAGAGAGCGAGAAATGTTAGTGTATCCAGAACTAGTATTTCTGGATCGCATTTCCTCCACATCTCATCTGCCCTACTGGTATTCCACACGTGAAGGAAATTTCATGATGTACATCAGATCATGTGAGTATCCTAAGCATTCACATCATTATAGCTCCAATTGAGTCAGTGTGCTCAATTAACCCTCATTTGACACTGTGTCCCATTCCAGCGCCTTCACATTACCGACAAAGCGTCAGGCGAATACGAATATTGCAAAGTTTGGCAAAATGGATCCAGCCTATATATACCTCATCTAGTAAATATCCATGGCATCCAGAACAACCCGAATAGCTTTTCCACTCACACATCAAAGTCTCAACAGTTATTTACGATTGTACATAAATAAGTGTGCATCAAAAAGCAAGTGCACAGAATGTACAGTTGAAGTTAACTTGCATTTGATCGGATCCATACGAGTGCACTATTCATGGGCTGTGATATGCAGACTGAAAACCAGAAGAGTGCACAAACTATGAAACGGAGGTGTTATGAAAATATGGGATTATATTGTAATCCATCCGCCGAGAACAACACGGAAAAGTAATGTGAAGCTCTCTGATGACGGATGCAACCGTTGTCTTGAGTCCAACAAGTGTAACGGCTTCTCAGCATATCTACCATTAAACAAACTGAATTAATTCGATTTGCATTTTTGTCAGTTTAGCCGACAGGAGCATCAGTATTAATGGCATTCAGGCAGAAGTGTAGACTTAACAATAGACATCCTAAAAAATAAAAGACGTTCGTGCAACTCAGTTATGAGACGAAAAATCTAAGTGGCCAGTCAACGGTACATTCGTACTTAAGTGAGAAGTGAGCGGACGACTGCGTAATAGTTTTGACTGGAGAGTGTTATACAGTTGTAATTTATATCACAATATTTAGGTTTTGTAGTTGAATGTGAAACACAGAAATATGGCCATACTGCTAGAATGATGAGATGAAATCACCATTGTGAGTGTGCGGCTGACAATGAATTCCTCGTTTGTTTCCAATCTCTACAATTACACCTAATTTACCTTGAGCCAAGATGACATTATTACCTTGGGAATAAGACGTAAATGCTGCATCCATATGTCATCTTTCCCATGTTGGACTCCTCGGTTTTAAAACGGACTTCTATTTTTTAGGTGCAAGCCTAACTCCCGTACCACTTGGAAGTTACAACTGCTGAACATAATACTGAACCAT
This sequence comes from Trichobilharzia regenti, assembly GCA_944472135.2. Lineage (NCBI taxonomy): Eukaryota > Metazoa > Platyhelminthes > Trematoda > Strigeidida > Schistosomatidae > Trichobilharzia > Trichobilharzia regenti. Next base: position 71,225,040 of record OX235270.1, on the reverse strand, counting down.
CAGCTCGGCTACAACATTCCCATAGTGAACCGACACCTCGAAATTTAAGGAATATTTTACAACATTACTCACATCAGCACTAGCGGAAACGACTTAAATCAGGGACAACATTTTCCTCTATAGACATATGAGAATTATTACGATATTTATAATGTTGAAGAATTACAATTCGGCGGAAACGAATGCACCACTGGGTTGTACAATCGCATTTATGTATACTTATTTTTGTATGTTTTTTACAACTGAACGGTAAAGGCTTCAGCAATACAGAGGATACGAAAGCGTATTGCCTTTGGTGCGTTGTTCTTCACCTTGTAGATCACTTTGAAGGAGGCATTTGTTGAGATGGAATGACAAGTGTTGACGAGATGTTCGATTGTCAAACTCCTTATACAGCCACTATCACCTATTCTCAGCTTTGCAGGATAGTTTTCTTGAACACTTTAGGACAGGATACGTTTCGAACCACAAATGTACCGGGCTCCACAGAAGCAGCGGCCAGCACAACTGAGATTGGCATAACTTCAAAATGCTACTACATGCGCGACACAGCATCTCTAGAGAATTATTTCCTCGTATAATTTGATTGACAAACACACAGTAGCACGTGCATATCTATTTCGTCGATGTTATCAACAAGAAAGTGCAGTTTTGTGAACAAGTGCTTCTCTGCAGCTGCTGCCATACTGACTTGTCTTACTGCTAAATTTACACTTTTGTAGATGAACTTGTCTGGATAGTCATCTTTTCTGCGTAACTCTATGATTATCTTAGGCTCTTCATTGAGTCAGCCGTTTGACCAGACTAACCTAGCTACCTCTACATACCAAACACTTGACTAAGTCGACTTTATATTTATTTCAGAAGTGCAACACTCAAAGGATGTGTATACTTACCACTGAAATGTCGTTGTAGGTCCTCTATATACACTCCCTCTTATTATATACCATCCTCCTTTTTGTTCAGAAAGATGTCTAGCAATGAAATACTATCATTGCTCTCTTTCTTTCTTTCCTTCCTTCCTTCCTTTTTTCTCAATGCTAAAGTTGACTTCTCGATGCACATCATTCAACTTGTCGGCTATGCTCGTCGTTGCTTCCTTCACTCTTGTTTTTCATGATCAAATCTGTGTCATCCATACATGGACAGCAGAATTCCGATTCACTGATTACTCCTTTCACTGACCGATTGTCTAACTTCGCGAGGAAAACACTAGCTAGCATTGGACCTACTGGTGAAGCCACAGCCACACCATCAGCTAGCCTATAGAATTGCTTATTGAAGAGCAAATGAACGTTGATAGTGCATCCTGAAACATCTGCCTTCATAGTGGATACGGAAGAGGATACCGATATCGATTTTCCGCCTAATAATTTCATCATATACAAAATCCACTGTTTCAATCAACGGGACATGACTGGACAAAGAGGATACATCAATCGAACTCACCGAAGTAATAGACCACATTTATGCACTTCTGCCAGTCCATATAGTCGCGGTGTGAGTGTGCTTTTAGGCTTCAGTTATCTATATGGACCTTGTCAAATGACACCTATTCTTCACGTCCTTTCAATGAATCAACCAACCGTTTCCCAGTCAGATTAGTGGAAGCTGAGAATTTTAGGAATCTACATTGATCATTCCAGTATATTAATCATCTTTTCGATCTTTGTCGATGCATCTTACTCGTCAGTACTACTCCACAACTTTGATCCGGTTCAGTGATTAGTGAGTTCTCATTTACCTCCACCTCATTTGAGGCTTCACTATGCTTTCTAGTCGGTATACTATTCGGTTTGCGTTTGCTGTTCACATACATAATTACAGCAACAATCGACGAGAGTTGACCTACGTCTTTCAACCGCCTCGATGGATGAAGCTACACATCAAGTCTTCAGTCTGCGTATATGGCTTTTCAAACTCCCCTGGTACACCCATTTTATTAAGTCTGACATGATTATCACAAAACTTAGGACCAAGGAATAATACTCGCAAACCTATTTCGTCATCATCAAAATCACGCACACCCGATATCTATGGTCGGCCTGCGAAATTTGGGCTACCGATATCAACGCTGAAAATTCCATACTTGTACCAAAAATACGGTGTGGAATCAAGCTGTAAATCAAAAAATCAAAAAATAAAAAATCATCATCAACAACAACAACGACGACAGTAACAACAGCAATAAACCCATCACCACTAGATTGGTAAAATTTTCGACGTTCTATAGCGATTAGTCCTTTTTATAAATTTGGATAGTGTTGTGAGAAGATGCAGATTATCTGAAAAATGCGCTTTATATTTTGAACAATCTATCTAATCACACATCAACTTGTCAATACGATATATATGAAAACAATTAATGGCGATTAAATTAAACAAAGTGAGAAAAAACGATTTGAGAATAATTAACAGCACAGTTTTTATAGATAATCTCAACTGCCCTTAATTTCTTTCATATATGTCGACTTGACAAGTAAATGTGTGATCAGATTGTTCGAAATGCACAGCACAAATACAGCACATTTTTCAGCATACCAATAAAATTTTTATATATATGTATCAGAGTAGAGCCATGGACAAGCATCTAACTGAAAAGTGAGTGATTCTCCTCACTCAATTCTTTCGTCTTGTAAATGTCAGTCGACAAGCAAACGAGTCAGTAGTGCACAGCTTGTTTGTTAGGTAGTCGCCTATTTCAAAAACATCTAAACACACCCATTCACACTCATGAAGACAATAGAAGACAGAGAATTCATTGAAGAAATTATTTATCGACGAAGTTATTGTAAAGACTGTACAATCGTATTTAAATTGGCACAGAACTCATACCAGTCTACTACTACTACTACTACTACTACTACTACTACTAGTACTACTCCTACTACTATTGAGTGAAAAGGATGTGTGACACAGTTACTCAAAAGTGGTTTCTAAAGAGAAAAATAAATTGTGTAGCAGTCGGTCAACAAGAAAAGAAAACTAAGAGTCCCTTTTATACCTGATAAGGTGTAAATTCTAGCTGGATGAGAAGCTAAGGCGGTTGAGTGAGTGTCCACTGGATAAGTTTGATGGTGAGAAACAAGCAAACAAAGCAGCAAACCAATGCTCAAGAGCAATATGTAAGCGTGATAATAGTGAATCAGTTACTGAAAGTAGAAGCCATCAATTAGGAATGAGCTAGCTTGAGGTCATGGTAGAATAAGAGACAGAACAAACATCCTCCGCCAACCCAAAACACGTCAGGGTTGTATTAAAGAATCGAAAAATGATCTCTAATCACTTTCTGATGAAATCCTGCATTCATCGTGAACTCTTCACAATAGTGGGAACAAGGTATTTTTACAAGGTCCTCAGAAGTCTCCACAGCAATCAAATGATCCCCTTAGAAAAAGCTAGCAGTTAAGGGGAAATGATGTGTCTACTGGTACGAGACGACGTGCAGGTTGTTTCTGCCCACCTACCTACCGGAAGTTTCAGCCATATGCGTAAATCACCATCACCTCGACCAAGAAGGGATAATAAATTCGGTCGGTGAGGATCGAGTTTCTCGTTCAGTTTGCGTCTAGACCTCTGTTGTCCAATTATCCCAAATGATCAGGACAACAGAGATTCAGCGCAAACTCCATGAGAAACGAGTAATCTACGAGACAAGATAAAGTTGGACACAATCGAAACTCAATAAAGTAATTAACACCACCATCTGAGAACCAGTTACAAGGCGATCTCGTAGACGATTAAGCCAATCTGACCCGATCCGATGGCCCATGAAGTCTAACTTCTGCCAATTCATGACATAGCGCGACCACTTCGCAATGTCTTCTCCGATGAGATACTGCCTCACCTTCAAACTCCACGGTTCCAGCCCGGGGGGATGCGTACTTCTGAACAGTCACAAACTAGGGCGAATCAGCTGTCCAGTACTCCTTGCAGGTTTTCCAATGCTTCTCTAACTGATGTCAGCTCATGATGAAATCTCTCAACCAATCAAACAGAAATAGCTACAAACACCAATACTTGAAAAAAAAGTAATTATTTCAGTCGGTGAAGTTCGAGTTTCTCGTTCAGTTTGCTCTAAGTCCTTCATGTCCATTTATCTGTGAATGATCACGACAATGAAGGTCTAAAGCAAACTCCATGAGAAACGAGTAATCCACGAGACAGGATAAAATTGGACACTATCGAAACAATAAAACAATTAACACCAACATATGAGAACCAGTATGATCTTCCTCATTCACCTTCTAGTATCAATGATATTACAATACTAATAATACCACTGCTAGTAAAAATACTAACAGTTTACTCGTGATAATCATTTCGGTCAGATAGACCAACATCACGTCATTTGATAATCACTCCTCTTCCCTTCCAGTGAGCACCAAATTACAGAAGACGATATTCTGAAACAACACTAATTATGGGAAGGCGAATGAATTGGTTACAGATTCCAGACGTCATCAAGCTGTTCACTGCATCATTGGTCACCTTGAAATTCTCCCCAACTCAGCGTTCCTCGTAAGCAAATGATGACATCTCGGATTTATTGCCAAATCTGAATATGTATTATTTTCAAATTGTGTCAGCCTACCTTTCAAATCGGAGAGAATTTTCGTGCATCTCTTGAGTAGATTATCCATATTTCCGTTGAATGAGTGATTTCTTCCTCGATCCAGTTGGCGATGATATCAAGTTAACTGGATGTTGCATATTTGTGAATTAGGTAGTGTGACATGCGTTCCTGGGAATAGCTGGACCTCGTACATGGTGTAGAGAAAGGCTAAGAAGAACTGCATTTTCAACTCTACATCATCACGACAACTAAGATTTTGACAGCCACTCAGTCAGCCAGACAGAGAGTTAGTGTGACAATTCACTATGTAATCAGTTTATAAATCCTGGAGAAGCAGCAAAGTTATTTATCATTGGATGATCACAAATAACCAATAAAATCACACTGTAACAACAGAAGACAAGGGCAAGGGGCCACATATCGTTTATTAAAGAAATCAATACGTATTTAGAGATTTACATTTACATATTATGGATTATTGTTAGAAGAAAAACATAGACTTCTATTGGTTGTTTCTTGAATGTCAGACCGTCTATATGTTAAGTGTGTCCGCCTACGCAAAGCCTTTGTTCTCATTTTTCTCACGATCAATATTGGCGACATAGACAATTACATAGATTACTGTCTCACCACAACACTACTGAGTCAGACTGTCATGTGACGCTCAACGGGCAGAAGTTATAACACAATACAAAACAATAGAATACATTTTGCTTAGTCCTTGAAATGCAAATGGATAGGATTGTGAGCTTAGTCCACTAGGTTTTGGACAAATTTATTCTAGTGTATGTGAAAATTAGTGGGCGTCCAGGCTGGCCTTATATACTGCTCTAGATTTCAAAGTGACCATAGAGAAAGGCAGAAACAGCGAAGAAAATTTTCTTTTCGATGATTCATTTTCATGAGCTGTACAATCGTAATTATAACAAACTAAGATATCTTTAGACCAGTCAGATACTGGTAAACTTTGTCCTTGAAAATTGTACTACCCAATGTAAGGTGTAAGAAGGAATGACTAAGTATTTTTGTATAAACTTTGTATGAAAAAGCAATGTTAATAATAAACACCAATAGATTGGCAATAAAATGTGGATGATGTGAATAATAATGATGATAAAAGTATTAACAATAACAATAAAAATAACAGTAATAATATTCTATAGTTTTGTTTTATAAGAGTTAGTTATTTTTTTACGAGTTGATCACGGATTGATATCAGTTAGAGAAGCATTGAAAACCAGAGAGTACTGGACAGCTCCTGTTCTATCCTGGTTTGGGAATCATCGGAAGCACGCACCCACTAGGATTCGGACCCAGGAGCTTCCGGTTACAAGGCAAGCTCGTATACCATTCAGCCACTGGGACCCGATTTAATGGCTCATAAATTCTTACTTCTACCACTGAATCGTGTCTCAGTGGCTGAATGGTATACGAGCTTGCCTTGTAACCGGAAGCTCCTGGGTTCGAATCCTAGTGGGCGCGTGCTTCCGATGATTCCCAAACCAGGATAGAACAGGAGCTGTCCAGTTCTCTCTGGTTTTCAATGCTTCTCTAACTGATATCAATCCGTGATCAACTCGTAGAAACATAGTATTAATAATAATAATATTGAACTTACATATTCAAGGGAAGAAGCAAAATTATAGTAAGAACTTTACTATGGCCATGGTAAGGCCAGACAATGTATGTATCGCTTTTTGATGCACAGGTCCGGTTTCAGGTCTCTTATAGCTAATGCTTCAGCTATGTACAGATGGCGTATCCGAAGTCCCTTTGTACGATATTCAGGGACTCTGTGTACCACTGTGAAGCATTCATGTGGGCGTGCTCGATGTCCGGAGATGACAAGGTGTTCGAGGATCGAGCTGTCGCTATTCTTCTTTTCTTCTCTGGCTAACCAAGCTGGGCAGTGTTCCAGGATACGTTTGTGGACTTGACGTTGCTTACGGCCGATATACTTTGCTCCACACGAGCAAGTAAGTTGATAAATACACATTGAAGTGGCCAAAAGGGGTATCTTGTCCTTAGCGTTAGACTGGATTAACTGTCTGCAGGAAAATGTTATACGTAGAGTGGCTGTTGGAAATGTCTTCTTCAGACTTTTTGAAAGGCGGTTTCTGAGAATTTCCGTTGCGATTTCACCTTTGAATGCTAGGTTCATGAAGAGAGTCTTCTTAGGAACCGTTGTGATTTTTGAAACCGGAGGCTTCTCCTTCATGCTTTTGTCGATGAATCTCGGTGGATACCCATTCTCTAGTAGGGTTTCAAGTAATAAATCTAATTCTTTCTCTACCATGTCTTCCCAGCAGATGTTTATAATCCTTGAACACAATGTACGTACCAGGTTTCTCTTTCGGATCAGTGGGACAAAGCTCTGGAAGTTGATAAACTGTCCAGTCCATGTTGGCTTACGGTATATCGAACTTTGGATCGTACAGTCGTGTCTTCTGGTGAGTAGTACATCGACGAATGGAAATGAATTGTTCGATTCGCGTCTTAAGGTGAATCTTATTGGTGGATGCGCTGCGTTGAAGGTTTGGAGGAGAGAATCGTAATTGTAGTAGTAGAAGTAGTTGTAGTAGAAGTGGTAGTAGTATTACTAGCAGTATTATTATTAGCATTATTAGAAGTACTATTGTTAGTAGTAGTCTTATTAGACGTAGTAGTAGACGTAGTATTATTAATAGAAGTAGTAGTAATAGTAGAATTAGGTTTTAGTAGCAGAAGTGTTAATAGTATTAGTAGCATCAGTAATATCAACATTAGTAGTAGACGTATTCGAAGTAGTAGTAGAAGTAGTAATATCAGTCGAAGTCGTAGTAGTAGTAAAAGAAGTACTATTATTATTAGTAGTAGTAGTAGCAGTAGTATTAGTAGTAAAAGCAGTAGTAGAAGTAATAATAGTAGTAGTAGTAATAGCATTAGTTATAGTAGTAGAAGCGGTTGATCTAGTAGTAGTAGTAGTAGTAGTAGAAGAAGTAGCAGTTTAAGTAGTAGTAGCAGTAGAAGAAGTAGTAGTAGTAGTAGTACTAGTAAAATAGTTAGTAACAAGAGTTGTATTAGTAGCAGTAGTTTTCGGAGTATTAGTAGTGGTCGTATTAGAAGAAGTAGCAATATTAGAAGTATTATTATTATTATTAGTAGTAGTAGTAGTAGTACTAGAAGTAATAGTAGTAGAAGTAGTAGTAGTATTATTACTAGTAGCAGTAGTAGTAGTCGTAGTAGAAGTAGTAGACGTAGTAGTAGTATTATTATTAGTGTTAGTAGTAGTGGTAGTAGTATTCTAGTAGAAGTAGTAGTAGTAGTAGTGGTAGAGTTATTAGACGTAGTAGTAGTAATATTAGAACTAGTGGTAGTAGTGTTAGTAGAAATATTTCTAGTAGTATTAGTAGTGGAATTAGGAATAACACCAGAAGTAGTAGTAGTGGTAGAATTATTAGACGTAGTGGTGTAATTATTATTATTATTATTATTAGTAGTAGTAGTAGTAGTTGTGTTAGTAGTAAAAGCTGTAGTAGAACTAATAGTAGTAGTTTCTATAGTATTAGAAGTAGTAGTAGTAGTAGTAGTGTTAGTAGTGTTTTTAGTGTTATTAGTGTTGATAGTTTTACTAGTGTTAATGGTGTTTGTGATGTAAGTAGTGTTGGTAATTTTACTAGCTTTAGTAGTGTTTGTACTGTTAGTAGTGTTAGTATTTTGGGTAGTGTCAGTACTGTTATTGGTGTTATTAGTGTTAGTAGTGTTTGTAATGTAAGTAGTGTTACTAGTGTTAGTGGTGTTTGTGGTGTTAGTTGTGTAAGTAGTGTTATTAGTGCTGGTAATATTAGTAATGTTAGTAATGGTAGTATTGGTAGTAGTGTTAGTGGTGGTAGTGGTATTAGCAGTAATAGTAGTAATAATAGTAGTAGCAGTAATAGTATTACTATCGTTACTGTTATTATTATTGTTATTGTTAATACTTTTATTATCATTATTATTCACATCATCCACATTTTATTGCCACTCTATTGGTGTTTATTAATAACATTGCTTTTCCATACAAAGTTTATACAAAAATACTTAGTCATTCCTTCTTACACCTTACATTGGGTAGTACAATTTTCAAGGACAAAGTTTACCAGTATCTGACTGGTCTAAAGATATCTTAGTTTGTTATAATTACGATTGTACAGCTCATGAAAATGAATCGTCGAAAAGAAAATTTTCTTATTATTTATTTTAATTTTTTATTTATTGCGTCGGTGGCACAGTGGTTAGGACTCTCGCCGACCATGCACATGGTCCGCGGTTCGAGCTTACGCCGACGCACACCTGATATCTATGGTCGGACTGCGAATTTTGGGCTACCGATATCCACGCTGAAAATTCTACACTTGCACCAAAAATACTGTGTGGAGTCTAGCTGTAATCAAAAATAAAATAAAAAAATAAAATAATGTAGTAGTGGTATTAGAATGAGTGTTAGTAATAGTAGTAATATTATTAATTATAATAGGATTAGTAGTAGTAGCAGTAGTAGTATTAGTAGCATTAGTATCAGCAGCATTAGTAGTAGAAGTATAAGGCGTATTACCTGTAGTAGAATTAGAAGCAGTAGTATTATTAGTATTTCTTGAAGTAGTAGTAGTAACAGTAGCATTAGTAGTATCAGTTCTAGTAGTAGTAGAAGTAGTAGTATAATTAGTAGTAGTAGAAGTAGTAGTATAATTAGTAGTAGTAGTAGTAGTGGTATTAGTATTAGTAGTGTGGTGAGAGCAGGCTGCTAGCCAATTGGTTGACATTAATCTACGTCAATGTATAGGTCACTAATATGGGCCGTGAGAAAGTATGAACAAGGCTGTTTCAACAACCAATCACAACAAACTTAACTTGATCAAATATGATTCGGAGATAGATGGCTCTACTTTTCGATGGTCACCCGAAACAATCAATCAGAAGACTGCGTCTGTCTACCTGACTAAGCTATAATAATGTATGTGAAATACATGTGAATACGTGTTGGTTTCCGTAATAAAAGGATCTGTTGTCGACCCATGTCTTCTGTAGTTATACTACTGATTATTCTTCTAATAATACTACTAATACTTCTGGTAATATTACTACTTCTAGTACTAATGCTTCTACTAATACCACTAATTTTACTACTACTATTTACTACATTAATAATAATAACATTTCTACTACCACTACTACAAATACTAATTATACTGCTACTAATATTATTACTAATACTAATAATACTAGTACTAATACTATTACTACTAATAATAATGCCACTACTACTGCTGCTTACACTTCTACCACCACTTCTACTAATATTACTAATTAGACTACTAATACTTCCACCAATATTAATACTAGTACTACTTCTACTAATACTACTATACTACCAATAATTATAATAATAATACTTCTGCTGCTACTACTACTTCTTTTACTAATAATACTAATACTTATACTACTACAACTTATAATACTACTACTAATACTACTCCTTCTACTGCTACTAGTACTTCATCTGATATTACTACTTCTACAACTATTTCTTATACGAATACTACTAAGTTTAGTACTATCATACTCCTAATACTATTGATGCTAATACTACTGCAACCACTACTACTACTTTTATCATTACTTCTTCTACTACTAGTTCTACTTCGACTTCTATTACTAATAGTACTAATAATTGTACTACTAATACTACTACTATTAATAATACTACTGCTAATATTATTACTACACTACTGCTACTATCACTACTTCTAATAATACTACTGTTGCTAATTCTAATTTTACTACCACTGCTACTACTCCTGCTATGAATACCACTACAGCTAATACTACTATTAATACGACTAGTAATACTATAACTGGTACTACTACTAATAATACTAATATTTCTATTACTATTACAACTACTACTAATTCTACTACTCCTACTTCTGCTACTAATACTACCAATAACACTTCTACTAATGCTACTACTACTAATACTAATACTTCTATTAATATTTCTACTGGTACTAGTACTACTACTACTTCGAATAATACTACTTTTACAACAACTCCTACTAATACTATTACGACTAATACTACTGTAACAACAGAAGACAAGGGCCAGGCAACAGATCGTTTTATTATGAAAATCAACACGTATTTATACATCTTTCAACTACATTATTATAGACAAGCGCAGTCATCTGATTGGTTGTTTAGGTAGACAAACGCAGGCTTCTGATTGGTTGTTTCCGAATTCCTTGACAAATAGAGTTCTCTCTGCGAATCATATTTTGCCACGTTAACTTTGCTGTGATTGGTTGTTGACTCAGGCTTGTTCATATTTTCTCACGGCCCATATTAGTGACCTAGACCTTAACGTAGATTAGTGCCAACCAATCGGCTAGCAGCCTGCTCTCACCACACTCGTCCCCCCGTCAAATACGTGCGACTGAAGTCGGCTTGATCTACTTGGTGCAGGCGTCATCGTTTGCTTGTCTCGCCGTATCCATTTCTGGAGCTCGCTGACGTTCACGCGCCTCTCATTGTTCGCCATTGCGACTGTGTCTGCGTAACCCCATCTCAAAGTGACCATATATGGTCCTTCCCACTTTGGAAACTGTTTGCCTGACCCTGTCGAACATTCATCCATACTTCGGCCCACACCTTCATATGCTGCTTTCGCCCGACCTCCCAGCAGCGTCTCAAGTAGCAGCTCCATCGCTGACAGATCTTGAACGCCACTCAACTGCGCAGAAGCCTTGAAGTCCTGCCCGAAGATCCATATGTCTCCATCAAAAACTGCAGGGTATTGGCTTTTCATTTGTCGGTAGGCAGCGACACCAAATGTAACAACAGAAGACAAGGGCCAGGCAACAGATCGTTTTATTATGAAAATCAACACGTATTTATACATCTTTCAACTACATTATTATAGACAAGCGCAGTCATCTGATTGGTTGTTTAGGTAGACAAACGCAGGCTTCTGATTGGTTGTTTCCGAATTCCTTGACAAATAGAGTTCTCTCTGCGAATCATATTTTGCCACGTTAACTTTGCTGTGATTGGTTGTTGACTCAGGCTTGTTCATATTTTCTCACGGCCCATATTAGTGACCTAGACCTTAACGTAGATTAGTGCCAACCAATCGGCTAGCAGCCTGCTCTCACCACACTACTACCGTTAATATTACTAATATTACTGTAACTAAAACTTCTTCTACCACTGGTATCATTTCTACTATTATTATTACTACTACTAATACTACTATTGCCACTACTACTACTAATAATAATAATTCTACTACTACTACTAATAATACTGCCACTTCTACTACGAACACTACTATTGCTAATACTACTACTAATACCTCTAATACTACTTTTACTAATACTACTACTAATAATAATTCTAATACTACTGTTACTACTAATACCACTACTACAATTACTACTACCAATATTAATATTACTACTACTGATAATACTAATACAACTATTGCTACTAATTCTACTATTAATACTACCTCTACTATTACTTCTACTTCTATTATCACTACTGCTATTTCTGCTAACAATATTACTACTGCTACTAATAATACCGATACTACCATTTCTAGTATCACTAATAATACTGTTAATACTACTAATAATAGTACTACTACTTCTAAAACAACAACAACTACTACTACTAATACTACAACTGCTAATTTTCACACTAATACTACTTCTATTGCTACAGCCATTACTAATTCTAGTAGTAAAATATGAACAAGGCTGATTCAACAACCAATCACAACAAACTTAACTTGATCAAATATGATTCGCAGATAGACGGCTCTACTTTTCGATGGTCATTCGAAACAATCAATCAGAAGACTGCGTTTTTCTACCCGACTAAGCTATAATAATGTATGTGAAATACATGTGAATACGTGTTGATTTCCGTAATAAAAGGATCTGTTGCCGGTCCTTGTCTTCGGTTGTTACACTACTACTAGTAGTAGTCTTCTGATTGATTGTTTCGGGTGACCATCGAAAAGTAGAGCCGTCTATCTGCGAATCATATTTGTCCACATTTAAGTTTGCTGTGATTGGTTGTTGAAACAGCCTTGTTCATATTTTCGCACGGCCCATATTAGTGACCTAGACATTAACGTAGATTAGTGCCGACCAATTGGTTAGCACCCTGCTCTAACCACACTCGACCCCCCGTCAAATAGCTTAATGCGCAGACGTTCCGACCTTCTGGGTGCTACATCCTCTAGTTGAGGATTGTTACTGACCGGCCTGTCCCACTGTACTCATCTTTGGAGCTGACTGGCATTAACTCGTTTCTGTTTATCACCTCTTCGGATGGTATATACTTGACCCCGTCTTTTTGTGATTGTGTATGGTCCTTCCCACTTTGGAAGGAGTTTCTGTGAACCTAGCCCGCCTCCAACTGTATATCTTTTGTCTCTACACTTCACTTGGTCCCCGATTGCAAAGGTATTGCACTGAGTCTTTCTTTTCAGCTGAGACTTCGCGACATCACTCCGCTGCTTCTGCATTACATTCTTGACTGCTTCTTTCCGCTCTGTTTTTAATTTTGTCGTACTCCATTTTTGGTGAAGGGGCTAGGTCTCGTTGTGTATCGGCAATCGTGGTTTTCTACCACACATCAGTTGGAACAGTGACTTCTTTGTTGTTTCCAAAGTGGTAGCACGATGTGTCAGTAAAACCAGTGGAAGCTCCGTTTCCCAGTTCCCGCCCTTCGAGGCCAGCCACTCCTTAAGTGTACGGTTGTTTCTCTCCGTTAGGCCATTCGTTTGTGGATGATATGGGGTCGTTCTGATCCTTTAGATACCCAGCTGTTGCAAACAGGAAGTAAATTGTTCACTCTCGAAACACGGACCTTGGTCTGTCAGTATTGTCTTTGGCACGCCGTGGTCTGCAACAATGTGTCTAACTACTGCATCTGTTACGGTCCTTGCATGTTGGTCTGAGATCGCTACGGCGTCTACCCATCGTTTCGCGTGTTCCGTCATCACCAAGAGGTACTGAAAACCATTGGATGTCTGAGGAAATGGACCCATGACATCTACGGACCACAAGTCACCTATCGCGGTAACTGGAATCGACTGAAGTGGTGGTCGTATACACAGGTCACTTTTCATCAGCTGGCACCGTGGACATCCAAGCACGTATCTTGCTACGTCTTCTCTCATACCTGGCCAGTACATACTTTGTCTTAGGAGGTCGGTCGTTCTGGCCACGCCTGTATGCGCTAGCTGGTGACATTCTTCTATCATGTCGTGGCGCGACGATTAAGGTATGACAGCCAGCCAGCTTCCGTCGTTCTCTCGCCAGGTCAGGGTCCCTTGGGCATTCACTCTTAGTCGATCTCTCTGCCTGAGTAGTGTGGTTAGCTCCTTACTCGCCATAGCTTGATCCACTTCTATTCCGTTGGTGATCACCTGTATTACTGTATTCAGCGTATCGTCCAACCTCTGCCTGCGTGCAAGTCTTAGTGGGTCTTGTTCTACTGCATGCACTCCGTAAGCGACCTCGGGCAACTCAGACTCATCTTCTGGTCTCGATAACATATCTGCCAAGACATTTTCACTTCCAGGAACGTGTGAGATCGCAAAATCGTACTCCCGAAGACGCAACATCCACCGTGACAATTTCCCCCGTGAGTCTCTCGCTGTCTTCAAAAACTGTAGCGGCTTATGATCAGTTTCGATATGGAACCGCCGGCCGAGTAAATAAGGTCTCCATTTGTCGACTGCCCATACCATACGAAAATAAACACGTATTAATATATATGTTATGTACATTAATAAGGCTTATGCAAGCAGAAAAAGACAGTCTTCTGATTGGTTGTTTCTCGGAAGTTAAGCAGACAAACACAGTCTTCTGATTGGTTGTTTCGAAATTTCTCGGGAAGCAGAGCCATTTATCTGCGAATCATATTTGTCCACGTTTAAGTTTGCTGTGATTGGTTGTTGAAACAGCCTTGTTCATATTTTCGCACGGCCCATATTAGTGACCTATACATTCACGTAGATTAATGTCTACCAATTAGCTAGCAGACTGCTCTCACCAAACTACTAATACTAATACCACTACTACCACGACATTATTGAGGAAGCTGATAGCCCGTACAACTCTCCAGTGCTGTTAGTAAAAAAAGCGAATAGAAAGTATAGATTCTGTGTTGATTTTCGACAGTTAAACAGTATGACAGAGTTAAGACCGTGTGCCATGCCAACAGTGGTAGAAACTTTAGATCGCCTACAAGGTGCGAATGTGTTTTCGGTTCTCGATCTTCGCTCAGGATACTGGCAGATACCGATAAAACAAGGTGATAGAGATAAGACGGCTTTCATCGTGGGTCAGACACAATATCGATTTAAACGCATGCCATTTGGACTAGCAGGTGCACCGTTTACGTTCAGACGACTGATGAAGCTATTACTTAGGAACTTGAAAAACGTGGAGGTTTATGGTGATGATCTCGTCATATACAGTCAAAACGAAAACGATCACGTCAACCATGTAGAAGCCGTGCTGCGACGCATCGAAGAGTTTGGACTACGCGTCAACAAAACCAAGTCTCAGATAGCCAAAAAGAATGTTACTCTGTTGGGACATAAAGTGGGAAATGGTGAGATTAAACCACTGCCGGAGAAAATTTTGACGATTAAAACGATTCCAACCCCGAATTCAAAGAGAAACAACCGTACACTGAAGGAGTGGCTGGCCTCGAAGGGCGGGAACTGGGAAACGGAGCTTCCACTGATTTTACTAACACATCGGGCTACCACTCAGGAAACAACGAAGAAGTCACCCTTCCAACTGATGTATGGTAGAAAACCACGATTACCGGTACACAATGAGACCTGGCCCATGCACCAAAAGTGGAGTACGACGAAATTAAAAGCAGAGAGGAAAGAGGCAGTCAAGAATGTTTTACGGAAGCAGCGCAGTGATGTCACGAAGTCTCAGATGAAAGAAAGGACGCAGTGCATTACCTTTGCAGTCGGGGACCAAGTGAAGTGTAGAGACAGGAGATATACAGTTGGAGGCGGGCTAGGTTCACGGAAACTCCTTCCAAAGTGGGAAGGACCATACACAATCACAAAAAGACGGGGTCAAGTATATACCATCCGAAGAGGTGATAAACAGAAACGAGTTAACGCCAGTCAGCTCCAAAGATGGGTACAGTGGGACAAGCCGGTCAGTAACAATCCTCAACTAGAGGATGTAGCACCCAGAAGGTCGGAACGTCTGCGCACGAAGCTATTTGACGGGGGGACGAGTGTGGTGAGAGCAGGCTGCTAGCCGATTGGTTGGCACTAATCTACGTTAATGTCTAGGTCACTAATATGGGCCGTGAGAAAATATGAACAAGGCTGTTTCAACAACCAATCACAGCAAACTTAAATGTGGACAAATATGATTCGCAGATAGATGGCTCTACTTTCCGAGAAATATCGAAAACAACCAATCATAAGACTGTGTTTGTCTGCTTAACTTCCGAGAAACAACCAATCAGAAGACTGCCTTTTTCTGCTTGCATAAGCCTTATTAATGCACATAAAATATATATAAATACGTGTTGATTTTCGTAATAAAACGATCTGTTGCCAGCCCTTGTCTTCTGTTGTTACATTTGGTGTCGCTGCCTCCAAAAGATGAAGATCCCGTGGCCAGCTGCGTTTGAAGAAGGAGACATACGGAGCTTCTTACGTGACTTCGAGGCTGTTGCTGAGCTGGTGGGTGTCAAGGAGCAGGCGGCGAAGGCAGTTGTCCTGGGGACGCTGTTGAGAGGCCGAGCGAAGGCTGCATATGACAGCGTAGACAGGTCAAATGGCACAGCGTCTTGGAAGAAATTGGTTGAACGACTAGTGTCCGAGTTTGACAGCGAAACAGACAGACAGCTAGCAATGCAGCAGTTCCGGTCAATGAAGCTTGGACCTGATGGAGACCCGCTAGTGTTGGCGGTGAAACTGACTAATCTACTTCGACGCGCGCTTCCCACTTTAGATGAAGAATCAGAAGCGCAGTTACTGTCTTCCCAATTCATCGAGAGTGTCCCAGACCACATTTCTCAGCGATTACAACTGGTTAACGCAACGCAGCCGATGGATATTAGTGAGCTGGCGAAGGTGACCAGACAGCTGCTGAGCACAACGGTAGCCGCTATAGACCAACCAAAACCAAACGAATATGAGCAAAAAATTGAAGCATTGCAGAGGGAAGTGGCGGCGTTAAAGTTGGCTGATAGAAAAGACCGATGTTTTGAATGCGGTAAGCCGGGACACTGGAGAAGATACTGCCCAGAAAGGCGAAAAAGAAAAAATTTCAGACGGTATAATGCTTGTTCTTTCTCTCGTATGAACCTAGATTTAGTGGGGGCTATTGAGAAAGGGGCTCTGTATTCGAAGTTGCGAGTGAATGATCGAGAAGTAGTATGTTTGATAGATACAGGGGCGGCCGTGTCGTTAATAGATAAGAATTTATGTAAGAGTGTTAGTCCGTGTTCATTGACAGTACAAACAGTAGGCGGGCATGTGTTGCGTATCACGGGTAGATCGAACTGTACGGTCGTTGTTGGTGGCTGCGAGGTGACGTTTCCTTTCATTGTTGTACCCGAACTACAGCGAACGATATTAGGAGCGGATTTTCTGCGTGAGATTGGTGCAATAATCGACACGCAAGCGAACGTGGTGATCACGAAATACGGGCATATCAACATGTATGAGACCAGCGAGATAGCAGCGATTAAGCTGTCGACGGTACACAATGTGACAGAGTTAATTAATAAATACGATCATCTGTTCACTGGAGATGGCGACCCATACGGTTATTGCGATAAGGTGAATCATGAAATTCCGTTAAGTGATCCGAAAGTAAGGTCATTTTTAACGCGAAGAGTTCCATGTCATCTGGAAGGCGAAGTGGAGCGACAAGTGCAAGAGATGTTAAAAGATGACATTATTGAGGAAGCTGATAGCCCGTACAACTCTCCAGTGCTGTTAGTAAAAAAAGCGAATGGAAAGTATAGATTCTGTGTTGATTTTCGACAGTTAAACAGTATGACAGAGTTAAGACCGTGTGCCATGCCAACAGTGGTAGAAACTTTAGATCGCCTACAAGGTGCGAATGTGTTTTCGGTTCTCGATCTTCGCTCAGGATACTGGCAGATACCGATAAAACAAGGTGATAGAGATAAGACGGCTTTCATCGTGGGTCAGACACAATATCGATTTAAACGCATGCCATTTGGACTAGCAGGTGCACCGTTTACGTTCAGACGACTGATGAAGCTATTACTTAGGAACTTGAAAAACGTGGAGGTTTATGGTGATGATCTCGTCATATACAGTCAAAACGAAAACGATCACGTCAACCATGTAGAAGCCGTGCTGCGACGCATCGAAGAGTTTGGACTACGCGTCAACAAAACCAAGTCTCAGATAGCCAAAAAGAATGTTACTCTGTTGGGACATAAAGTGGGAAATGGTGAGATTAAACCACTGCCGGAGAAAATTTTGACGATTAAAACGATTCCAACCCCGAATTCAAAGAGAAACAATCGTACACTGAAGGAGTGGCTGGCCTCGAAGGGCGGGAACTGGGAAACGGAGCTTCCACTGATTTTACTAACACATCGGGCTACCACTCAGGAAACAACGAAGAAGTCACCCTTCCAACTGATGTATGGTAGAAAACCACGATTACCGGTACACAATGAGACCTGGCCCATGCACCAAAAGTGGAGTACGACGAAATTAAAAGCAGAGAGGAAAGAGGCAGTCAAGAATGTTTTACGGAAGCAGCGCAGTGATGTCACGAAGTCTCAGATGAAAGAAAGGACGCAGTGCATTACCTTTGCAGTCGGGGACCAAGTGAAGTGTAGAGACAGGAGATATACAGTTGGAGGCGGGCTAGGTTCACGGAAACTCCTTCCAAAGTGGGAAGGACCATACACAATCACAAAAAGACGGGGTCAAGTATATACCATCCGAAGAGGTGATAAACAGAAACGAGTTAACGCCAGTCAGCTCCAAAGATGGGTACAGTGGGACAAGCCGGTCAGTAACAATCCTCAACTAGAGGATGTAGCACCCAGAAGGTCGGAACGTCTGCGCACGAAGCTATTTGACGGGGGGACGAGTGTGGTGAGAGCAGGCTGCTAGCCGATTGGTTGGCACTAATCTACGTTAATGTCTAGGTCACTAATATGGGCCGTGAGAAAATATGAACAAGGCTGTTTCAACAACCAATCACAGCAAACTTAAATGTGGACAAATATGATTCGCAGATAGATGGCTCTACTTTCCGAGAAATATCGAAAACAACCAATCATAAGACTGTGTTTGTCTGCTTAACTTCCGAGAAACAACCAATCAGAAGACTGCCTTTTTCTGCTTGCATAAGCCTTATTAATGCACATAAAATATATATAAATACGTGTTGATTTTCGTAATAAAACGATCTGTTGCCAGCCCTTGTCTTCTGTTGTTACATTTGGTGTCGCTGCCTCCAAAAGATGAAGATCCCGTGGCCAGCTGCGTTTGAAGAAGGAGACATACGAAGCTTCTTACGTGACTTCGAGGCTGTTGCTGAGCTGGTGGGTGTCAAGGAGCAGGCGGCGAAGGCAGTTGTCCTGGGGACGCTGTTGAGAGGCCGAGCGAAGGCTGCATATGACAGCGTAGACAGGTCAAATGGCACAGCGTCTTGGAAGAAATTGGTTGAACGACTAGTGTCCGAGTTTGACAGCGAAACAGACAGACAGCTAGCAATGCAGCAGTTCCGGTCAATGAAGCTTGGACCTGATGGAGACCCGCTAGTGTTGGCGGTGAAACTGACTAATCTACTTCGACGCGCGCTTCCCACTTTAGATGAAGAATCAGAAGCGCAGTTACTGTCTTCCCAATTCATCGAGAGTGTCCCAGACCACATTTCTCAGCGATTACAACTGGTTAACGCAACGCAGCCGATGGATATTAGTGAGCTGGCGAAGGTGACCAGACAGCTGCTGAGCACAACGGTAGCCGCTATAGACCAACCAAAACCAAACGAATATGAGCAAAAAATTGAAGCATTGCAGAGGGAAGTGGCGGCGTTAAAGTTGGCTGATAGAAAAGACCGATGTTTTGAATGCGGTAAGCCGGGACACTGGAGAAGATACTGCCCAGAAAGGCGGAAAAGAAAAAATTTCAGACGGTATAATGCTTGTTCTTTCTCTCGTATGAACCTAGATTTAGTGGGAGCTATTGAGAAAGGGGCTCTGTATTCGAAGTTGCGAGTGAATGGTCGAGAAGTAGTATGTTTGATAGATACAGGGGCGGCCGTGTCGTTAATAGATAAGAATTTATGTAAGAGTGTTAGTCCGTGTTCATTGACAGTACAAACAGTAGGCGGGCATGTGTTGCGTATCACGGGTAGATCGAACTGTACGGTCGTTGTTGGTGGCTGCGAGGTGACGTTTCCTTTCATTGTTGTACCCGAACTACAGCGAACGATATTAGGAGCGGATTTTCTGCGTGAGATTGGTGCAATAATCAACACGCAAGCGAACGTGGTGATCACGAAATACGGGCATATCAACATGTATGAGACCAGCGAGATAGCAGCGATTAAGCTGTCGACGGTACACAATGTGACAGATTTAATTAATAAATACGATCATCTGTTCACTGGAGATGGCGACCCATACGGTTATTGCGATAAGGTGAATCATGAAATTCCGTTAAGTGATCCGAAAGTAAGGTCATTTTTAACGCGAAGAGTTCCATGTCATCTGGAAGGCGAAGTGGAGCGACAAGTGCAAGAGATGTTAAAAGATGACATTATTGAGGAAGCTGATAGCCCGTACAACTCTCCAGTGCTGTTAGTAAAAAAAGCGAATGGAAAGTATAGATTCTGTGTTGATTTTCGACAGTTAAACAGTATGACAGAGTTAAGACCGTGTGCCATGCCAACAGTGGTAGAAACTTTAGATCGCCTACAAGGTGCGAATGTGTTTTCGGTTCTCGATCTTCGCTCAGGATACTGGCAGATACCGATAAAACAAGGTGATAGAGATAAGACGGCTTTCATCGTGGGTCAGACACAATATCGATTTAAACGCATGCCATTTGGACTAGCAGGTGCACCGTTTACGTTCAGACGACTGATGAAGCTATTACTTAGGAACTTGAAAAACGTGGAGGTTTATGGTGATGATCTCGTCATATACAGTCAAAACGAAAACGATCACGTCAACCATGTAGAAGCCGTGCTGCGACGCATCGAAGAGTTTGGACTACGCGTCAACAAAACCAAGTCTCAGATAGCCAAAAAGAATGTTACTCTGTTGGGACATAAAGTGGGAAATGGTGAGATTAAACCACTGCCGGAGAAAATTTTGACGATTAAAACGATTCCAACCCCGAATTCAAAGAGAAACAATCGTACACTGAAGGAGTGGCTGGCCTCGAAGGGCGGGAACTGGGAAACGGAGCTTCCACTGATTTTACTAACACATCGGGCTACCACTCAGGAAACAACGAAGAAGTCACCCTTCCAACTGATGTATGGTAGAAAACCACGATTACCGGTACACAATGAGACCTGGCCCATGCACCAAAAGTGGAGTACGACGAAATTAAAAGCAGAGAGGAAAGAGGCAGTCAAGAATGTTTTACGGAAGCAGCGCAGTGATGTCACGAAGTCTCAGATGAAAGAAAGGACGCAGTGCATTACCTTTGCAGTCGGGGACCAAGTGAAGTGTAGAGACAGGAGATATACAGTTGGAGGCGGGCTAGGTTCACGGAAACTCCTTCCAAAGTGGGAAGGACCATACACAATCACAAAAAGACGGGGTCAAGTATATACCATCCGAAGAGGTGATAAACAGAAACGAGTTAACGCCAGTCAGCTCCAAAGATGGGTACAGTGGGACAAGCCGGTCAGTAACAATCCTCAACTAGAGGATGTAGCACCCAGAAGGTCGGAACGTCTGCGCACGAAGCTATTTGACGGGGGGACGAGTGTGGTGAGAGCAGGCTGCTAGCCGATTGGTTGGCACTAATCTACGTTAATGTCTAGGTCACTAATATGGGCCGTGAGAAAATATGAACAAGGCTGTTTCAACAACCAGTCACAGCAAACTTAAATGTGGACAAATATGATTCGCAGATAGATGGCTCTACTTTCCGAGAAATATCGAAAACAACCAATCATAAGACTGTGTTTGTCTGCTTAACTTCCGAGAAACAACCAATCAGAAGACTGCCTTTTTCTGCTTGCATAAGCCTTATTAATGCACATAAAATATATATAAATACGTGTTGATTTTCGTAATAAAACGATCTGTTGCCAGCCCTTGTCTTCTGTTGTTACATTTGGTGTCGCTGCCTCCAAAAGGATGAAGATCCCGTGGCCAGCTGCGTTTGAAGAAGGAGACATACGAAGCTTCTTACGTGACTTCGAGGCTGTTGCTGAGCTGGTGGGTGTCAAGGAGCAGGCGGCGAAGGCAGTTGTCCTGGGGACGCTGTTGAGAGGCCGAGCGAAGGCTGCATATGACAGCGTAGACAGGTCAAATGGCACAGCGTCTTGGAAGAAATTGGTTGAACGACTAGTGTCCGAGTTTGACAGCGAAACAGACAGACAGCTAGCAATGCAGCAGTTCCGGTCAATGAAGCTTGGACCTGATGGAGACCCGCTAGTGTTGGCGGTGAAACTGACTAATCTACTTCGACGCGCGCTTCCCACTTTAGATGAAGAATCAGAAGCGCAGTTACTGTCTTCCCAATTCATCGAGAGTGTCCCAGACCACATTTCTCAGCGATTACAACTGGTTAACGCAACGCAGCCGATGGATATTAGTGAGCTGGCGAAGGTGACCAGACAGCTGCTGAGCACAACGGTAGCCGCTATAGACCAACCAAAACCAAACGAATATGAGCAAAAAATTGAAGCATTGCAGAGGGAAGTGGCGGCGTTAAAGTTGGCTGATAGAAAAGACCGATGTTTTGAATGCGGTAAGCCGGGACACTGGAGAAGATACTGCCCAGAAAGGCGGAAAAGAAAAAATTTCAGACGGTATAATGCTTGTTCTTTCTCTCGTATGAACCTAGATTTAGTGGGAGCTATTGAGAAAGGGGCTCTGTATTCGAAGTTGCGAGTGAATGGTCGAGAAGTAGTATGTTTGATAGATACAGGGGCGGCCGTGTCGTTAATAGATAAGAATTTATGTAAGAGTGTTAGTCCGTGTTCATTGACAGTACAAACAGTAGGCGGGCATGTGTTGCGTATCACGGGTAGATCGAACTGTACGGTCGTTGTTGGTGGCTGCGAGGTGACGTTTCCTTTCATTGTTGTACCCGAACTACAGCGAACGATATTAGGAGCGGATTTTCTGCGTGAGATTGGTGCAATAATCAACACGCAAGCGAACGTGGTGATCACGAAATACGGGCATATCAACATGTATGAGACCAGCGAGATAGCAGCGATTAAGCTGTCGACGGTACACAATGTGACAGATTTAATTAATAAATACGATCATCTGTTCACTGGAGATGGCGACCCATACGGTTATTGCGATAAGGTGAATCATGAAATTCCGTTAAGTGATCCGAAAGTAAGGTCATTTTTAACGCGAAGAGTTCCATGTCATCTGGAAGGCGAAGTGGAGCGACAAGTGCAAGAGATGTTAAAAGATGACATTATTGAGGAAGCTGATAGCCCGTACAACTCTCCAGTGCTGTTAGTAAAAAAAGCGAATGGAAAGTATAGATTCTGTGTTGATTTTCGACAGTTAAACAGTATGACAGAGTTAAGACCGTGTGCCATGCCAACAGTGGTAGAAACTTTAGATCGCCTACAAGGTGCGAATGTGTTTTCGGTTCTCGATCTTCGCTCAGGATACTGGCAGATACCGATAAAACAAGGTGATAGAGATAAGACGGCTTTCATCGTGGGTCAGACACAATATCGATTTAAACGCATGCCATTTGGACTAGCAGGTGCACCGTTTACGTTCAGACGACTGATGAAGCTATTACTTAGGAACTTGAAAAACGTGGAGGTTTATGGTGATGATCTCGTCATATACAGTCAAAACGAAAACGATCACGTCAACCATGTAGAAGCCGTGCTGCGACGCATCGAAGAGTTTGGACTACGCGTCAACAAAACCAAGTCTCAGATAGCCAAAAAGAATGTTACTCTGTTGGGACATAAAGTGGGAAATGGTGAGATTAAACCACTGCCGGAGAAAATTTTGACGATTAAAACGATTCCAACCCCGAATTCAAAGAGAAACAATCGTACACTGAAGGAGTGGCTGGCCTCGAAGGGCGGGAACTGGGAAACGGAGCTTCCACTGATTTTACTAACACATCGGGCTACCACTCAGGAAACAACGAAGAAGTCACCCTTCCAACTGATGTATGGTAGAAAACCACGATTACCGGTACACAATGAGACCTGGCCCATGCACCAAAAGTGGAGTACGACGAAATTAAAAGCAGAGAGGAAAGAGGCAGTCAAGAATGTTTTACGGAAGCAGCGCAGTGATGTCACGAAGTCTCAGATGAAAGAAAGGACGCAGTGCATTACCTTTGCAGTCGGGGACCAAGTGAAGTGTAGAGACAGGAGATATACAGTTGGAGGCGGGCTAGGTTCACGGAAACTCCTTCCAAAGTGGGAAGGACCATACACAATCACAAAAAGACGGGGTCAAGTATATACCATCCGAAGAGGTGATAAACAGAAACGAGTTAACGCCAGTCAGCTCCAAAGATGGGTACAGTGGGACAAGCCGGTCAGTAACAATCCTCAACTAGAGGATGTAGCACCCAGAAGGTCGGAACGTCTGCGCACGAAGCTATTTGACGGGGGGACGAGTGTGGTGAGAGCAGGCTGCTAGCCGATTGGTTGGCACTAATCTACGTTAATGTCTAGGTCACTAATATGGGCCGTGAGAAAATATGAACAAGGCTGTTTCAACAACCAATCACAGCAAACTTAAATGTGGACAAATATGATTCGCAGATAGATGGCTCTACTTTCCGAGAAATATCGAAAACAACCAATCATAAGACTGTGTTTGTCTGCTTAACTTCCGAGAAACAACCAATCAGAAGACTGCCTTTTTCTGCTTGCATAAGCCTTATTAATGCACATAAAATATATATAAATACGTGTTGATTTTCGTAATAAAACGATCTGTTGCCAGCCCTTGTCTTCTGTTGTTACATTTGGTGTCGCTGCCTCCAAAAGGATGAAGATCCCGTGGCCAGCTGCGTTTGAAGAAGGAGACATACGAAGCTTCTTACGTGACTTCGAGGCTGTTGCTGAGCTGGTGGGTGTCAAGGAGCAGGCGGCGAAGGCAGTTGTCCTGGGGACGCTGTTGAGAGGCCGAGCGAAGGCTGCATATGACAGCGTAGACAGGTCAAATGGCACAGCGTCTTGGAAGAAATTGGTTGAACGACTAGTGTCCGAGTTTGACAGCGAAACAGACAGACAGCTAGCAATGCAGCAGTTCCGGTCAATGAAGCTTGGACCTGATGGAGACCCGCTAGTGTTGGCGGTGAAACTGACTAATCTACTTCGACGCGCGCTTCCCACTTTAGATGAAGAATCAGAAGCGCAGTTACTGTCTTCCCAATTCATCGAGAGTGTCCCAGACCACATTTCTCAGCGATTACAACTGGTTAACGC
This sequence comes from Trichobilharzia regenti, assembly GCA_944472135.2. Classification (NCBI taxonomy): domain Eukaryota; kingdom Metazoa; phylum Platyhelminthes; class Trematoda; order Strigeidida; family Schistosomatidae; genus Trichobilharzia; species Trichobilharzia regenti. Next base: position 71,199,759 of record OX235270.1, on the reverse strand, counting down.
AACGCAGCCGATGGATATTAGTGAGCTGGCGAAGGTGACCAGACAGCTGCTGAGCACAACGGTAGCCGCTATAGACCAACCAAAACCAAACGAATATGAGCAAAAAATTGAAGCATTGCAGAGGGAAGTGGCGGCGTTAAAGTTGGCTGATAGAAAAGACCGATGTTTTGAATGCGGTAAGCCGGGACACTGGAGAAGATACTGCCCAGAAAGGCGGAAAAGAAAAAATTTCAGACGGTATAATGCTTGTTCTTTCTCTCGTATGAACCTAGATTTAGTGGGAGCTATTGAGAAAGGGGCTCTGTATTCGAAGTTGCGAGTGAATGGTCGAGAAGTAGTATGTTTGATAGATACAGGGGCGGCCGTGTCGTTAATAGATAAGAATTTATGTAAGAGTGTTAGTCCGTGTTCATTGACAGTACAAACAGTAGGCGGGCATGTGTTGCGTATCACGGGTAGATCGAACTGTACGGTCGTTGTTGGTGGCTGCGAGGTGACGTTTCCTTTCATTGTTGTACCCGAACTACAGCGAACGATATTAGGAGCGGATTTTCTGCGTGAGATTGGTGCAATAATCAACACGCAAGCGAACGTGGTGATCACGAAATACGGGCATATCAACATGTATGAGACCAGCGAGATAGCAGCGATTAAGCTGTCGACGGTACACAATGTGACAGATTTAATTAATAAATACGATCATCTGTTCACTGGAGATGGCGACCCATACGGTTATTGCGATAAGGTGAATCATGAAATTCCGTTAAGTGATCCGAAAGTAAGGTCATTTTTAACGCGAAGAGTTCCATGTCATCTGGAAGGCGAAGTGGAGCGACAAGTGCAAGAGATGTTAAAAGATGACATTATTGAGGAAGCTGATAGCCCGTACAACTCTCCAGTGCTGTTAGTAAAAAAAGCGAATGGAAAGTATAGATTCTGTGTTGATTTTCGACAGTTAAACAGTATGACAGAGTTAAGACCGTGTGCCATGCCAACAGTGGTAGAAACTTTAGATCGCCTACAAGGTGCGAATGTGTTTTCGGTTCTCGATCTTCGCTCAGGATACTGGCAGATACCGATAAAACAAGGTGATAGAGATAAGACGGCTTTCATCGTGGGTCAGACACAATATCGATTTAAACGCATGCCATTTGGACTAGCAGGTGCACCGTTTACGTTCAGACGACTGATGAAGCTATTACTTAGGAACTTGAAAAACGTGGAGGTTTATGGTGATGATCTCGTCATATACAGTCAAAACGAAAACGATCACGTCAACCATGTAGAAGCCGTGCTGCGACGCATCGAAGAGTTTGGACTACGCGTCAACAAAACCAAGTCTCAGATAGCCAAAAAGAATGTTACTCTGTTGGGACATAAAGTGGGAAATGGTGAGATTAAACCACTGCCGGAGAAAATTTTGACGATTAAAACGATTCCAACCCCGAATTCAAAGAGAAACAACCGTACACTGAAGGAGTGGCTGGCCTCGAAGGGCGGGAACTGGGAAACGGAGCTTCCACTGATTTTACTAACACATCGGGCTACCACTCAGGAAACAACGAAGAAGTCACCCTTCCAACTGATGTATGGTAGAAAACCACGATTACCGGTACACAATGAGACCTGGCCCATGCACCAAAAGTGGAGTACGACGAAATTAAAAGCAGAGAGGAAAGAGGCAGTCAAGAATGTTTTACGGAAGCAGCGCAGTGATGTCACGAAGTCTCAGATGAAAGAAAGGACGCAGTGCATTACCTTTGCAGTCGGGGACCAAGTGAAGTGTAGAGACAGGAGATATACAGTTGGAGGCGGGCTAGGTTCACGGAAACTCCTTCCAAAGTGGGAAGGACCATACACAATCACAAAAAGACGGGGTCAAGTATATACCATCCGAAGAGGTGATAAACAGAAACGAGTTAACGCCAGTCAGCTCCAAAGATGGGTACAGTGGGACAAGCCGGTCAGTAACAATCCTCAACTAGAGGATGTAGCACCCAGAAGGTCGGAACGTCTGCGCACGAAGCTATTTGACGGGGGGACGAGTGTGGTGAGAGCAGGCTGCTAGCCGATTGGTTGGCACTAATCTACGTTAATGTCTAGGTCACTAATATGGGCCGTGAGAAAATATGAACAAGGCTGTTTCAACAACCAATCACAGCAAACTTAAATGTGGACAAATATGATTCGCAGATAGATGGCTCTACTTTCCGAGAAATATCGAAAACAACCAATCATAAGACTGTGTTTGTCTGCTTAACTTCCGAGAAACAACCAATCAGAAGACTGCCTTTTTCTGCTTGCATAAGCCTTATTAATGCACATAAAATATATATAAATACGTGTTGATTTTCGTAATAAAACGATCTGTTGCCAGCCCTTGTCTTCTGTTGTTACATTTGGTGTCGCTGCCTCCAAAAGGATGAAGATCCCGTGGCCAGCTGCGTTTGAAGAAGGAGACATACGAAGCTTCTTACGTGACTTCGAGGCTGTTGCTGAGCTGGTGGGTGTCAAGGAGCAGGCGGCGAAGGCAGTTGTCCTGGGGACGCTGTTGAGAGGCCGAGCGAAGGCTGCATATGACAGCGTAGACAGGTCAAATGGCACAGCGTCTTGGAAGAAATTGGTTGAACGACTAGTGTCCGAGTTTGACAGCGAAACAGACAGACAGCTAGCAATGCAGCAGTTCCGGTCAATGAAGCTTGGACCTGATGGAGACCCGCTAGTGTTGGCGGTGAAACTGACTAATCTACTTCGACGCGCGCTTCCCACTTTAGATGAAGAATCAGAAGCGCAGTTACTGTCTTCCCAATTCATCGAGAGTGTCCCAGACCACATTTCTCAGCGATTACAACTGGTTAACGCAACGCAGCCGATGGATATTAGTGAGCTGGCGAAGGTGACCAGACAGCTGCTGAGCACAACGGTAGCCGCTATAGACCAACCAAAACCAAACGAATATGAGCAAAAAATTGAAGCATTGCAGAGGGAAGTGGCGGCGTTAAAGTTGGCTGATAGAAAAGACCGATGTTTTGAATGCGGTAAGCCGGGACACTGGAGAAGATACTGCCCAGAAAGGCGGAAAAGAAAAAATTTCAGACGGTATAATGCTTGTTCTTTCTCTCGTATGAACCTAGATTTAGTGGGAGCTATTGAGAAAGGGGCTCTGTATTCGAAGTTGCGAGTGAATGGTCGAGAAGTAGTATGTTTGATAGATACAGGGGCGGCCGTGTCGTTAATAGATAAGAATTTATGTAAGAGTGTTAGTCCGTGTTCATTGACAGTACAAACAGTAGGCGGGCATGTGTTGCGTATCACGGGTAGATCGAACTGTACGGTCGTTGTTGGTGGCTGCGAGGTGACGTTTCCTTTCATTGTTGTACCCGAACTACAGCGAACGATATTAGGAGCGGATTTTCTGCGTGAGATTGGTGCAATAATCAACACGCAAGCGAACGTGGTGATCACGAAATACGGGCATATCAACATGTATGAGACCAGCGAGATAGCAGCGATTAAGCTGTCGACGGTACACAATGTGACAGATTTAATTAATAAATACGATCATCTGTTCACTGGAGATGGCGACCCATACGGTTATTGCGATAAGGTGAATCATGAAATTCCGTTAAGTGATCCGAAAGTAAGGTCATTTTTAACGCGAAGAGTTCCATGTCATCTGGAAGGCGAAGTGGAGCGACAAGTGCAAGAGATGTTAAAAGATGACATTATTGAGGAAGCTGATAGCCCGTACAACTCTCCAGTGCTGTTAGTAAAAAAAGCGAATGGAAAGTATAGATTCTGTGTTGATTTTCGACAGTTAAACAGTATGACAGAGTTAAGACCGTGTGCCATGCCAACAGTGGTAGAAACTTTAGATCGCCTACAAGGTGCGAATGTGTTTTCGGTTCTCGATCTTCGCTCAGGATACTGGCAGATACCGATAAAACAAGGTGATAGAGATAAGACGGCTTTCATCGTGGGTCAGACACAATATCGATTTAAACGCATGCCATTTGGACTAGCAGGTGCACCGTTTACGTTCAGACGACTGATGAAGCTATTACTTAGGAACTTGAAAAACGTGGAGGTTTATGGTGATGATCTCGTCATATACAGTCAAAACGAAAACGATCACGTCAACCATGTAGAAGCCGTGCTGCGACGCATCGAAGAGTTTGGACTACGCGTCAACAAAACCAAGTCTCAGATAGCCAAAAAGAATGTTACTCTGTTGGGACATAAAGTGGGAAATGGTGAGATTAAACCACTGCCGGAGAAAATTTTGACGATTAAAACGATTCCAACCCCGAATTCAAAGAGAAACAATCGTACACTGAAGGAGTGGCTGGCCTCGAAGGGCGGGAACTGGGAAACGGAGCTTCCACTGATTTTACTAACACATCGGGCTACCACTCAGGAAACAACGAAGAAGTCACCCTTCCAACTGATGTATGGTAGAAAACCACGATTACCGGTACACAATGAGACCTGGCCCATGCACCAAAAGTGGAGTACGACGAAATTAAAAGCAGAGAGGAAAGAGGCAGTCAAGAATGTTTTACGGAAGCAGCGCAGTGATGTCACGAAGTCTCAGATGAAAGAAAGGACGCAGTGCATTACCTTTGCAGTCGGGGACCAAGTGAAGTGTAGAGACAGGAGATATACAGTTGGAGGCGGGCTAGGTTCACGGAAACTCCTTCCAAAGTGGGAAGGACCATACACAATCACAAAAAGACGGGGTCAAGTATATACCATCCGAAGAGGTGATAAACAGAAACGAGTTAACGCCAGTCAGCTCCAAAGATGGGTACAGTGGGACAAGCCGGTCAGTAACAATCCTCAACTAGAGGATGTAGCACCCAGAAGGTCGGAACGTCTGCGCACGAAGCTATTTGACGGGGGGACGAGTGTGGTGAGAGCAGGCTGCTAGCCGATTGGTTGGCACTAATCTACGTTAATGTCTAGGTCACTAATATGGGCCGTGAGAAAATATGAACAAGGCTGTTTCAACAACCAGTCACAGCAAACTTAAATGTGGACAAATATGATTCGCAGATAGATGGCTCTACTTTCCGAGAAATATTTCGAAAACAACCAATCATAAGACTGTGTTTGTCTGCTTAACTTCCGAGAAACAACCAATCAGAAGACTGCCTTTTTCTGCTTGCATAAGCCTTATTAATGCACATAAAATATATATAAATACGTGTTGATTTTCGTAATAAAACGATCTGTTGCCAGCCCTTGTCTTCTGTTGTTACAATACCACTACTACTACTACTACTATTTATACTACTACTTCTACTACTACTAGAACTGATACTACTAATGCTACTGTTACTACTACTACTTCAAGAAATACTAATAATACTACTGCTTCTAATTCTACTACAGGTAATACGCCTTATACTTCTACTACTAATGCTGCTGATACTAATGCTACTAATACTACTACTGCTACTACTACTAATCCTATTATAATTAATAATATTACTACTATTACTAACACTCATTCTAATACCACTACTACATTATTTTATTTTTTTTATTTTATTTTTGATTACAGCTAGACTCCACACAGTATTTTTGGTGCAAGTGTGGAATTTTCAGCGTGGATATCGGTAGCCCAAAATTCGCAGTCCGACCATAGATATCAGGTGTGCGTCGGCGTAAGCTCGAACCGCGGACCATGTGCATGGTCGGCGAGAGTCCTAACCACTGTGCCACCGACGCAATAAATAAAAAATTAAAATAAATAATAAGAAAATTTTCTTTTCGACGATTCATTTTCATGAGCTGTACAATCGTAATTATAACAAACTAAGATATCTTTAGACCAGTCAGATACTGGTAAACTTTGTCCTTGAAAATTGTACTACCCAATGTAAGGTGTAAGAAGGAATGACTAAGTATTTTTGTATAAACTTTGTATGAAAAAGCAATGTTAATAATAAACACCAATAGAGTGGCAATAAAATGTGGATGATGTGAATAATAATGATAATAAAAGTATTAACAATAACAATAATAATAACAGTAACGATAGTAATACTATTACTGCTACTACTATTATTACTACTATTACTGCTAATACCACTACCACCACTAACACTACTACCAATACTACCATTACTAACATTACTAATATTACCAGCACTAATAACACTACTTACACAACTAACACCACAAACACCACTAACACTAGTAACACTACTTACATTACAAACACTACTAACACTAATAACACCAATAACAGTACTGACACTACCCAAAATACTAACACTACTAACAGTACAAACACTACTAAAGCTGGTAAAATTACCAACACTACTTACATCACAAACACCATTAACACTAGTAAAACTATCAACACTAATAACACTAAAAACACTACTAACACTACTACTACTACTACTACTAATACTAATAATAATAATAATAATAATAATTACACCACTACGTCTAATAATTCTACCACTACTACTACTTCTGGTGTTATTCCTAATTCCACTACTAATACTACTAGAAATATTTCTACTAACACTACTACCACTAGTTCTAATATTACTACTACTACGTCTAATAACTCTACCACTACTACTACTACTACTTCTACTAGAATACTACTACCACTACTACTAACACTAATAATAATACTACTACTACGTCTACTACTTCTACTACGACTACTACTACTGCTACTAGTAATAATACTACTACTACTTCTACTACTATTACTTCTAGTACTACTACTACTACTAATAATAATAATAATAATACTTCTAATATTGCTACTTCTTCTAATACGACCACTACTAATACTCCGAAAACTACTGCTACTAATACAACTCTTGTTACTAACTATTTTACTAGTACTACTACTACTACTACTTCTTCTACTGCTACTACTACTTAAACTGCTACTTCTTCTACTACTACTACTACTACTACTAGATCAACCGCTTCTACTACTATAACTAATGCTATTACTACTACTACTATTATTACTTCTACTACTGCTTTTACTACTAATACTACTGCTACTACTACTAATAATAATAATAGTACTTCTTTTACTACTACTACGACTTCGACTGATATTACTACTTCTACTACTACTTCGAATACGTCTACTACTAATGTTGATATTACTGATGCTACTAATACTATTAACACTTCTGCTACTAAAACCTAATTCTACTATTACTACTACTTCTATTAATAATACTACGTCTACTACTACGTCTAATAAGACTACTACTAACAATAGTACTTCTAATAATGCTAATAATAATACTGCTAGTAATACTACTACCACTTCTACTACAACTACTTCTACTACTACAATTACGATTCTCTCCTCCAAACCTTCAACGCAGCGCATCCACCAATAAGATTCACCTTAAGACGCGAATCGAACAATTCATTTCCATTCGTCGATGTACTACTCACCAGAAGACACGACTGTACGATCCAAAGTTCGATATACCGTAAGCCAACATGGACTGGACAGTTTATCAACTTCCAGAGCTTTGTCCCACTGATCCGAAAGAGAAACCTGGTACGTACATTGTGTTCAAGGATTATAAACATCTGCTGGGAAGACATGGTAGAGAAAGAATTAGATTTATTACTTGAAACCCTACTAGAGAATGGGTATCCACCGAGATTCATCGACAAAAGCATGAAGGAGAAGCCTCCGGTTTCAAAAATCACAACGGTTCCTAAGAAGACTCTCTTCATGAACCTAGCATTCAAAGGTGAAATCGCAACAAAAATTCTCAGAAACCGCCTTTCAAAAAGTCTGAAGAAGACATTTCCAACAGCCACTCTACGTATAACATTTTCCTGCAGACAGTTAATCCAGTCTAACGCTAAGGACAAGATACCCCTTTTGGCCACTTCAATGTGTATTTATCAACTTACTTGCTCGTGTGGAGCAAAGTATATCGGCCGTAAGCAACGTCAAGTCCACAAACGTATCCTGGAACACTGCCCAGCTTGGTTAGCCAGAGAAGAAAAGAAGAATAGCGACAGCTCGATCCTCGAACACCTTGTCATCTCCGGACATCGAGCACGCCCACATGAATGCTTCACAGTGGTACACAGAGTCCCTGAATATCGTACAAAGGGACTTCGGATACGCCATCTGTACATAGCTGAAGCATTAGCTATAAGAGACCTGAAACCGGACCTGTGCATCAAAAAGCGATACATACATTGTCTGGCCTTACCATGGCCATAGTAAAGTTCTTACTATAATTTTGCTTCTTCCCTTGAATATGTAAGTTCAATATTATTATTATTAATACTATGTTTCTACGAGTTGATCACGGATTGATATCAGTTAGAGAAGCATTGAAAACCAGAGAGAACTGGACAGCTCCTGTTCTATCCTGGTTTGGGAATCATCGGAAGCACGCGCCCACTAGGATTCGAACCCAGGAGCTTCCGGTTACAAGGCAAGCTCGTATACCATTCAGCCACTGAGACACGATTCAGTGGTAGAAGTAAGAATTTATGAGCCATTAAATCGGGTCCCAGTGGCTGAATGGTATACGAGCTTGCCTTGTAACCGGAAGCTCCTGGGTTCGAATCCTAGTGGGTGCGTGCTTCCGATGATTCCCAAACCAGGATAGAACAGGAGCTGTCCAGTACTCTCTGGTTTTCAATGCTTCTCTAACTGATATCAATCCGTGATCAACTCGTAAAAAAATAACTAACTCTTATAAAACAAAACTATAGAATATTATTACTGTTATTTTTATTGTTATTGTTAATACTTTTATCATCATTATTATTCACATCATCCACATTTTATTGCCACTCTATTGGTGTTTATTAATAACATTGCTTTTTCATACAAAGTTTATACAAAAATACTTAGTCATTCCTTCTTACACCTTACATTGGGTAGTACAATTTTCAAGGACAAAGTTTACCAGTATCTGACTGGTCTAAAGATATCTTAGTTTGTTATAATTACGATTGTACAGCTCATGAAAATGAATCATCGAAAAGAAAATTTTCTTCGCTGTTTCTGCCTTTCTCTATGGTCACTTTGAAATCTAGAGCAGTATATAAGGCCAGCCTGGACGCCCACTAATTTTCACATACACTAGAATAAATTTGTCCAAAACCTAGTGGACTAAGCTCACAATCCTATCCATTTGCATTTCAAGGACTAAGCAAAATGTATTCTATTGTTTTGTATTGTGTTATAACTTCTGCCCGTTGAGCGTCACATGACAGTCTGACTCAGTAGTGTTGTGGTGAGACAGTAATCTATGTAATTGTCTATGTCGCCAATATTGATCGTGAGAAAAATGAGAACAAAGGCTTTGCGTAGGCGGACACACTTAACATATAGACGGTCTGACATTCAAGAAACAACCAATAGAAGTCTATGTTTTTCTTCTAACAATAATCCATAATATGTAAATGTAAATCTCTAAATACGTATTGATTTCTTTAATAAACGATATGTGGCCCCTTGCCCTTGTCTTCTGTTGTTACAGTGTGATTTTATTGGTTATTTGTGATCATCCAATGATAAATAACTTTGCTGCTTCTCCAGGATTTATAAACTGATTACATAGTGAATTGTCACACTAACTCTCTGTCTGGCTGACTGAGTGGCTGTCAAAATCTTAGTTGTCGTGATGATGTAGAGTTGAAAATGCAGTTCTTCTTAGCCTTTCTCTACACCATGTACGAGGTCCAGCTATTCCCAGGAACGCATGTCACACTACCTAATTCACAAATATGCAACATCCAGTTAACTTGATATCATCGCCAACTGGATCGAGGAAGAAATCACTCATTCAACGGAAATATGGATAATCTACTCAAGAGATGCACGAAAATTCTCTCCGATTTGAAAGGTAGGCTGACACAATTTGAAAATAATACATATTCAGATTTGGCAATAAATCCGAGATGTCATCATTTGCTTACGAGGAACGCTGAGTTGGGGAGAATTTCAAGGTGACCAATGATGCAGTGAACAGCTTGATGACGTCTGGAATCTGTAACCAATTCATTCGCCTTCCCATAATTAGTGTTGTTTCAGAATATCGTCTTCTGTAATTTGGTGCTCACTGGAAGGGAAGAGGAGTGATTATCAAATGACGTGATGTTGGTCTATCTGACCGAAATGATTATCACGAGTAAACTGTTAGTATTTTTACTAGCAGTGGTATTATTAGTATTGTAATATCATTGATACTAGAAGGTGAATGAGGAAGATCATACTGGTTCTCATATGTTGGTGTTAATTGTTTTATTGTTTCGATAGTGTCCAATTTTATCCTGTCTCGTGGATTACTCGTTTCTCATGGAGTTTGCGCTGAATCTCTGTTGTCCTGATCATTTGGGATAATTGGACAACAAAGGTCTAGACGCAAACTGAACGAGAAACTCGATCCTCACCGACCGAATTTATTATCCCTTCTTGGTCGAGGTGATGGTGATTTACGCATATGGCTGAAACTTCCGGTAGGTAGGTGGGCAGAAACAACCTGCACGTCGTCTCGTACCAGTAGACACATCATTTCCCCTTAACTGCTAGCTTTTTCTAAGGGGATCATCATTTGATTGCTGTGGAGACTTCTGAGGACCTTGTAAAAATACCTTGTTCCCACTATTGTGAAGAGTTCACGATGAATGCAGGATTTCATCAGAAAGTGATTAGAGATCATTTTTCGATTCTTTATTACAACCCTGACGTGTTTTGGGTTGGCGGAGGATGTTTGTTCTGTCTCTTATTCTACCATGACCTCAAGCTAGCTCATTCCTAATTGATGGCTTCTACTTTCAGTAACTGATTCACTATTATCACGCTTACATATTGCTCTTGAGCATTGGTTTGCTGCTTTGTTTGCTTGTTTCTCACCATCAAACTTATCCAGTGGACACTCACTCAACCGCCTTAGCTTCTCATCCAGCTAGAATTTACACCTTATCAGGTATAAAAGGGACTCTTAGTTTTCTTTTCTTGTTGACCGACTACTACACAATTTATTTTTCTCTTTAGAAACCACTTCTGAGTAACTGTGTCACACATCCTTTTCACTCAATAGTAGTAGTAGTAGTAGTAGTAGTAGTAGTAGACTGGTATGAGTTCTGTGCCAATTTAAATACGATTGTACAGTCTTTACAAATAACTTCGTCGATAAATAATTTCTTCAATGAATTCTCTGTCTTCTATTGTCTTCATGAGTGTGAATGGGTGTGTTTAGATGTTTTTGAAATAGGCGACTACCTAACAAACAAGCTGTGCACTACTGACTCGTTTGCTTGTCGACCGACATTTAGAAGACGAAAGAATTGAGTGAGGAGAATCACTCACTTTTCAGTTAGATGCTTGTCCATGGCTCTACCCTGATACATATATATAAAAATTTTATTGGTATGCTGAAAAATGTGCTGTATTTGTGCTGTGCATTTCGAACAATCTGATCACACATTTACTTGTCAAGTCGACATATATGAAAGAAATTAAGGGCAGTTGAGATTATCTATAAAAACTGTGCTGTTAATTATTCTTAAATCGTTTTTTGTCACTTTGTTTAATTTAATCGCCATTAATTGTTTTCATATATATCGTATTGACAAGTTGATGTGTGATTAGATAGATTGTTCAAAATATAAAGCGCATTTTTCAGATAATCTGCATCTTCTCACAACACTATCCAAATTTATAAAAAGGACTAATCGCTATAGAACGTCGAAAATTTTACCAATCTAGTGGTGATGGGTTTATTGCTGTTAATACTGTCGTCGTTGTTGTTATTGTTGTTGTTTTTTTATTTTTTGATTTACAGCTTGATTCCACACCGTATTTTTGGTACAAGTATGGAATTTTCAGCGTTGATATCGGTAGCCCGAATTTCGTGGGTCGACCATAGATATCGGGTGTGCGTGATGATGATGATGACGAAATATGTTTGCGAGTATTATTCCTTGGTCCTAAGTTTTGTGATAATCATGTCAGACTTAATAAAATGGGTGTACCAGGGGAGTTTGAAAAGCCATATACGCAGACTGAAGACTTGATGTGTAGCTTCATCCATCGAGGCGGTTGAAAGACGTAGGTCAACTCTCGTCGATTGTTGCTGTAATTATGTATGTGAACAGCAAACGCAAACCGAATAGTATACCGACTAGAAAGCATAGTGAAGCCTCAAATGAGGTGGAGGTAAATGAGAACTCACTAATTACTGAACCAAATCAAGTTTGTGGAGTAGTACTGACGAGTAAGATGCATCGACAAAGATCGAAAAGATGATTAATATACTGGAATGATCAATGAAGATTCCTAAAATTCTCAGCTTCCAGTAATCTGACTGGGAAACGGTTGGTTGATTCATTGAAAGGACGTGAAGAATAGGTGTCATTTGACAAGGTCCATATAGATAACTGAAGCCTAAAAGCACACTCAAATCGAGACTATATGGACTGGCAGAAGTGCATAAATGTGGTCTACTACTTCGGTGAGTTCGATTGATGTATCCTCTTTGTCCAGTCATGTCCCGTTGATTGGAACAGTGGATTTTGTATGTGATGAAATTATTAGGCGGAAAATCGATATCGGTATCCTCTTCCGTATTCACTATGAAGGCAGATGTTTCAGGATGCACTATCAACGTTCATTTGCTCTTCAATAAGCAATTCTATAGGCTAGCTGATGGTGTGGCTGTGGCTTCACCAGTAGGTCCAATGCTAGCTAGTGTTTTCCTCGCGAAGTTAGACAATCGGTCAGTGAAAGGAGTAATCAGTGAATCGGAATTCTGCCGTCCATGTATGGATGACACAGATTTGATCATGAAAAACAAGAGTGAATGAAGCAACGACGAGCATAGTCGACAAGTTTAATGATGTGCATCGAGAAGTCAACTTTAGCATTGAGAAAAAAGGAAGGAAGGAAAGAAAGAAAGAAAGAGAGCAATGATAGTATTTCATTGCTAGACATCTTTCTGAACAAAAAGGAGGATGGTATATAATAAGAGGGAGTGTATATAGAGGACCTACAACGACATTTCAGTGGTAAGTATACACATCCTTTGAGTGTTGCACTTCTGAAATAAATATAAAGTCGACTTAGTCAAGTGTTTGGTATGTAGAGGTAGCTAGGTTAGTCTGGTCAAACGGCTGACTCAATGAAGAGCCTAAGATAATCATAGAGTTACGCAGAAAAGATGACTATCCAGACAAGTTCATCTACAAAAGTGTAAATTTAGCAGTAAGACAAGTCAGTATGGCAGCAGCTGCAGAGAAGCACTTGTTCACAAAACTGCACTTTCTTGTTGATAACATCGACGAAATAGATATGCACGTGCTACTGTGTGTTTGTCAATCAAATTATACGAGGAAATAATTCTCTAGAGATGCTGTGTCGCGCATGTAGTAGCATTTTGAAGTTATGCCAATCTCAGTTGTGCTGGCCGCTGCTTCTGTGGAGCCCGGTACATTTGTGGTTCGAAACGTATCCTGTCCTAAAGTGTTCAAGAAAACTATCCTGCAAAGCTGAGAATAGGTGATAGTGGCTGTATAAGGAGTTTGACAATCGAACATCTCGTCAACACTTGTCATTCCATCTCAACAAATGCCTCCTTCAAAGTGATCTACAAGGTGAAGAACAACGCACCAAAGGCAATACGCTTTCGTATCCTCTGTATTGCCGAAGCCTTTACCGTTCAGTTGTAAAAAACATACAAAAATAAGTATACATAAATGCGATTGTACAACCCAGTGAGTGAATTTGCCGCCGAAAACAGACTCTTCAACGAACTACCTGCTTTGTTTTCATTGATGGATTCTGTGAGTTGATCGATTGTGATTTGTGAAGTATGATTAAAGTAGTCATTGTGATTTATTTCTCAGATTGATGTAGAGACCACTTTTAGTTTCAACAGCCCAGTTGAAAGCTCTCGATGCAAGGTAATACATGCTGCTATAACCAAACGTGCGATCAATCAAAGGCAGCGTGTAAAACGCCGTATTCTAAAAGAAACGCTTAAAAAGTAAGAAAGCATAAGAAGGCTAAATATAGTACCATTTTTAAATACTTTTCTCTCTTTATTGCAGATTTTTAACTATGTTTGCCTTTTTCTCTCAAGTTAATTGGCACAACTAGCAAGTTCACATAAATAGCCTGCAGGTTGATGTCGTGTAAAGGTCACTGGTGCATTCGTTTCCTTCGAATTGTTATTCTTCAACATTATAAATATCGTAATAATTCTCATATGTCTATAGAGGAAAATGTTGTCCCTGATTTAAGTCGTTTCCGCTAGTGCTGATGTGAGTAATGTTGTAAAATATTCCTTAAATTTCGAGGTGTCGGTTCACTATGGGAATGTTGTAGCCGAGCTGATGGTTCAGTATTATGTTCAGCAGTTGTAACTTCCAAGTGGTACGGGAGTTAGGCTTGCACCTAAAAAATAGAAGTCCGTTTTAAAACCGAGGAGTCCAACATGGGAAAGATGACATATGGATGCAGCATTTACGTCTTATTCCCAAGGTAATAATGTCATCTTGGCTCAAGGTAAATTAGGTGTAATTGTAGAGATTGGAAACAAACGAGGAATTCATTGTCAGCCGCACACTCACAATGGTGATTTCATCTCATCATTCTAGCAGTATGGCCATATTTCTGTGTTTCACATTCAACTACAAAACCTAAATATTGTGATATAAATTACAACTGTATAACACTCTCCAGTCAAAACTATTACGCAGTCGTCCGCTCACTTCTCACTTAAGTACGAATGTACCGTTGACTGGCCACTTCGATTTTTCGTCTCATAACTGAGTTGCACGAACGTCTTTTATTTTTTAGGATGTCTATTGTTAAGTCTACACTTCTGCCTGAATGCCATTAATACTGATGCTCCTGTCGGCTAAACTGACAAAAATGCAAATCGAATTAATTCAGTTTGTTTAATGGTAGATATGCTGAGAAGCCGTTACACTTGTTGGACTCAAGACAACGGTTGCATCCGTCATCAGAGAGCTTCACATTACTTTTCCGTGTTGTTCTCGGCGGATGGATTACAATATAATCCCATATTTTCATAACACCTCCGTTTCATAGTTTGTGCACTCTTCTGGTTTTCAGTCTGCATATCACAGCCCATGAATAGTGCACTCGTATGGATCCGATCAAATGCAAGTTAACTTCAACTGTACATTCTGTGCACTTGCTTTTTGATGCACACTTATTTATGTACAATCGTAAATCACTGTTGAGACTTTGATGTGTGAGTGGAAAAGCTATTCGGGTTGTTCTGGATGCCATGGATATTTACTAGATGAGGTATATATAGGCTGGATCCATTTTGCCAAACTTTGCAATATTCGTATTCGCCTGACGCTTTGTCGGTAATGTGAAGGCGCTGGAATGGGACACAGTGTCAAATGAGGGTTAATTGAGCACACTGACTCAATTGGAGCTATAATGATGTGAATGCTTAGGATACTCACATGATCTGATGTACATCATGAAATTTCCTTCACGTGTGGAATACCAGTAGGGCAGATGAGATGTGGAGGAAATGCGATCCAGAAATACTAGTTCTGGATACACTAACATTTCTCGCTCTCTCTCTCTTTATTGATTTCTTTACCGAAACTAGTTACCGTTAGTCACTATTCCATGGTTGTTGATAATTTTGTTGCATACTGCATTCAGAGAATGCTAATAATTGTGTGCGAAATAAGGCCCGAATTCTACGGAAACGTTAACAATGATGAGGGACGTGGATAATGAATGTAGGATGAGGAAGTCACCTACTGTGTATAACTGTGTCATATATATATATATATATTTCAAGTCTTACGATTATCCAAATTTTGACAGGTTTATTTTCTGCACCCAAATTAATGCAATTGTGTTTGTTGTTGGATATCAAATTTACATATGCGAATTGATCTTCATTTCCTCTGATGCTTAGTGTTCGATGTGTTTGGAATAGAACACATGCACTTGCCTTCAGGATTTACTGCTTCTTTCTCAATCACCTTGTTTCACTTTCGTAGGAAATGTGAGATTTATACTTGAGTATTATTCGACTAGTAGAATTATAACTACTTTTATTATTGTCATTATCGTTTTCGCAATTGTGGAATTTTGTGTTTCACATAGATTACTCTCTCCGTCTGTGGAATGTGATGAGCGAAGTGTTGATATGTATCTGTGGAGGTGAGGAAATTCATTGATCTGAAGTATTACATGGGGATGTCTTCTTATCAAGTAATCTACTCCTGTCTTCCGGAATGGATCATTGTGTAACGATTTGGAGACTTAATGCGTTTGAACTGACCACTGCTGTAAACAAATCTTTCAACCATCGTCCTCGTGTAAATACAAGCTTAGTTATGTACTCGTTGCAGTTTGAAGTGTTTTCATTAGAGGTGCTTATCCCGGCTAGTTGCACGGAACGGTAATTGCAGCCATTGGAATATACTGATTGTCTTTGAAGGACGATATTGTGGAATAATTTCAGGTTGACTAAAACACACGCGTGCGAACATGTGCTTGCATATTTCAGATTCAGCTTATACGCCATGTCGATTCGTAGTTCGTAGTAGTCGTAGTAGAGTGAAAAGACTTATGCTGTTGGATATATGGATTTCAACATTTACTTTTACAAGCAATGTTAAGGAAGCATGAGTTGTCAACAAATTCAGGCGCGTTAGTTACTCGCTTATTAGTTTTTAGAGCTACCTGTTCAAGCTGCTGAATAAAGGAGACTTAAGTCAATGCAAGAAATGGCGCGGAATTATGCTCCTGTCTATCTCAAGCACAATACCAAGCCGCTTCATCCTGGAAAGAATCAAACACACCCTGGATGACGAACTTAGACTGGAACAGGCTGGATTCAGGAGAAACAAGTCATGCATTGATCAAATGACGACACTACGTATCATCATGGAACAGAGCTTGGAATGGAAATCAACTCTCTGCCTCGACTTGGTTGACTTTGAGAAGACCTTCGACAGCGTCGATTGAGAGGTGATTTGGCAACAACTTCGCTACTGCGGGGTACCACCAACAATTATACACCTCGTCCAACAGTTGTACGAAATGCTACATGTCAGGTAATCCACAATGGGAAACACACGGAATCTTCCGAAGTGAAAACTGGAGTGAGATAAGCCGGCTGCCTGCTATCTCCAATGATTTTCGTTATTCCGGTTGACTGGATAGTGTGACAGACAGCAGGCAGGTCAACATGGAGACAGGCATAAAATGCACACGCACAAAAACTTGGAGGATCTGTACTTAGCCGATGATATATATCTGATTTCCCACAAACTGGAAGATATGCAAGTGAAAAGCGATAATTCGGTAGAAGAAGCATCAAAGACAGAGCTTTGTACCACCCTATATTGAGTCTAACTGAAGACTTATGAAACGAATTCATGTATGCACGTTACACCATTGCAGAAACTAATTTCACGTGTGCTTGTGGAATATTTCCCATTGTATCACTGAATGTAGCCTTTCTTTGTTGCATTTGTATTTTTACGCGGTTATACAGCTTTCCTTGGTTTTCGCGTTTCTGAATTTCGATTTCGTCAACAGAATACCTTTCCGGGTTTTCACTTGTAACTCTCAATACAACAAGACTCAAGTGTCTTCACAACTTTCGAAAGTGTTGAAGTTGGTTGACTATCCAAATCCGAACTAAGGGCGAAGTATGCCGATAACTGTTTGTTAAACATTGGACAGGGTTTCAAGATGGCTTCAACTGTTCAACCATCATTGCCATCTTATGCTGTTGTCTGTAAATCTAAGTGTATATCCATCCACTTTCTCAAAATCAATAGCGTTGAGATTGTAATCGACTCTGTCATATGTCTTACGAAAGGATTCTTCGAATCACTGAGGGTAAGGCATTAGGTCAAATTTCAGTTAACTGACCTTTACATCAAGTTGGCTTGTTTTTCGGTGTGTAGCACATTCACAGAAGAGAGATTCGATTTGATTCTCGTTCATGACTGAGATTTACTGAAGCGTGTGAAACATTGAAATTGTTGAGGAGATCGTCCAGGTAGAAACGTTTTCATTTCACGTCATTTGTAGAGGTGCAGTTGATTGATCAAACTATTGTGGACGATGTTTTCAAGACTCCGGATGACACAATGAGTTAAGAGTGGGCAAGATGAATGAGAGGATGCTTATGAAGAGGAAAGACACTTCTGGAGAGAGCATTCTCCTTCCAACATATTGCAATTTTTCACTGATTTGATGAAATCAAACGTAAGTTTAAGAAAAGTTGGGTGGATGCTGAGGTGTTTTGTACTCAGGACGCCCTTGTTTGTCAAATCTTCACCTGACCGGTTAAATTGTGATGACACAAAGTCTATCTCGGGCATGAAAGAAATTGCAATGAAAATCAAACAAATTTGAGGGCATTTGTCTGTATTGATAAGTTAGGGAGTCGTATGACGAATACATCGATATGAATGAGAACAATAAATGGTGGTCGGAATTTCATCCAGCTATAAACATTGTATCACTTTGACTCAAATCACACAAAATTATGTAATGCGTAACCTCATGCCATCAATGTGACGGAATTCTAATCTTGCATTTGTTTTCCTGCTTTATACTGATCGAAACTTCACTTGTTGAAAACACCAGAAGATAATATATTTTGTCTAAATGTTTAGCTGTAAGCCTCAATCGAATTCTACAATGACTAATCGAAACTGGTGATTTGATGGGTGCGTTTTAGCACTAGATGATCGTCATTATCTAACATTAATGAATAAATGACAATTCAGTAAACAGAACAAGTGGCAAATATTTCCCTACATCTTCTAGCCTAGAACTTCATCGTCATCATTAGAAATTGTATGCTGACCTACAGTGTCTAGGTTGACTGTCTGTAAAGATGTAAGCTGCTCAGCCACCCAGACTGTCTGAAACACCATAATGTTACGTTCCGTGATTCGATCACGAATTCTAAGTAGCTGAGCACACAGAATGTGAAATTATAACTGATCGTGCAATATATTCCGTACTACTCGCGACCCGAATGTTGTTCGGACTCGGCTTACCAACTTCACTGCACTCCACTCCAGGTCAGTATCATATATTCGACTTGGAGGATAGTAAACATTAACTGTAGTATCGTCATATCAGTTTGCCTGTCAATACACACTAGAAGGTGCAGTTTATTCGAAGTATTGTTCGACGAAAGATGAAGCGCAATCGTTATCCCATAAGAACTGATGATTTCTACAAATCACCAGTGGAATATATCACCATTATCCTGAATCATTGAAGCCAGTTAATGTGTGCACGACTGAGAAATGTTTGCAAGTTTCCTACTAGACAGGGCTCATTTGTCAGCCACTTTTGGTACTACCACATGTCAGTTAGACAGGAAATTGAGATTTTAAGTAAACTCCTGTCTGGAGATCAGGAGCCAGAAACAAATACAAACAAACCTTCCAACCAGCCTCAAAAATAATGGATGTAACCTGGATTCTTGAGACCGACAGGGAACTCATTTAATCTCAGTATTCTAGATAATATTCATCACCGTACAACAGCCAGGATAGATGATGAACACCGGTGGTTTTCAGTGAATGAATAAGAATGGTTTTATAAAACTCATTCAACAGGGATGCTTTGAAAGCATGAGATTCGCACACATTGAATCCACACCTTGGATCCATGCAAATTGTATCTGAATGTACGAAGCACTTTGTGTGAAAATATAATTCACAGTGTTGCAGTCACTATGCTCCTCAGTAAGAATTTGGTAGTGAGTGTTTGCTGAATAAGTTGCTTGTTATTGAGCTGCTTATAAACCGTCTGTGTTATTTCTCGTGCTACTAACAGTGTGGTGAGAGCAGGCTGCTAGCCGATTGGTTGACACTAATCTACGTTAATGTCTAGGTCACTAATATGGGCCGTGAGAAAATATGAACAAGGCTGTTTCAACAACCAATCACAGCAAACTTAAATGTGGACAAATATGATTCGCAGATAGATGGCTCTACTTTCCGAGAAATATCGAGAACAACCAATCATAAGACTGTGTTTGTCTGCTTAACTTCCGAGAAACAACCAATCAGAAGACTGCCTTTTTCTGCTTGCATAAGCCTTATTAATGTACATAAAATATATATAAATACGTGTTGATTTTCGTAATAAACTGATCTGTTGCCAGCCCTTGTCTTCTGTTGTTACATTTGGTGTCGCTTCCTCCAAAAAGATGAAGATCCTGTGGCCAGCTGCGTTTGAAGAAGGAGACATACGGAGCTTGTTACGTGACTTCGAGGCCGTTGCTGAGCTGGTGGGTGTCAAGGAGCAGGCGGCGAAGGCAGTTGTCCTGGGACGCTGTTGAGAGGCCGAGCGAAGGCTGCATATGACAGCGTAGACAGGTCAAATGGCACAGCGTCTTGGAAGAAATTGGTTGAACGACTAGTGTCCGAGTTTGACAGCGAAACAGACCAGACAGCTGCTGAGCACAACGGTAGCCGCTATAGACCAACCAAAACCAAACGAATATGAGCAGAAAATTGAAGCATTGCAGAGGGAAGTGGCGGCGTTAAAGTTGGCTGATAGAAAAGACCGGTGTTTTGAATGCGGTAAGCCGGACACTGGAGAGATACTGCCCAGAAAGGCGGAAAAGAAAAAATTTCAGACGGTATAATGCTTGTTCTTTCTTTCGTATGAACCTAGATTTAGTGGGGGCTATTGAGAAAGGGGCTCTGTATTCGAAGTTGCGAGTGAATGATCGAGAAGTAGTATGTTTGATAGATACAGGGCGGCCGTGTCGTTAATAGATAAGAATTTATGAAAGGGTGTTAGCCCGTGTTCATTGACAGTACAAACAGTAGGCGGGTATGTGTTGCGTATCACGGGTAGATCGAACTGTACGGTCATTGTTGGTGGCTGCGAGGTGACGTTTCCTTTCATTGTTGTACCCGAACTACAGCGAACGATATTAGGAGCGGATTTTCTGCTGTGATTGGTTGTTGAAACAGCCTTGTTCATATTTTCTCACGGCCCATATTAGTGACCTAGACATTAACGTAGATTAGTGTCAACCAATCGGCTAGCAGCCTGCTCTCACCACACTCCAAAGTGGGAAGGACCATACACAATCACAAAAAGACGGGGTCAAGTATATACCATCCGAAGAGGTGATAAACAGAAACGAGTTAACGCCAGTCAGCTCCAAAGATGGGTACAGTGGGACAAGCCGGTCAGTAACAATCCTCAACTAGAGGATGTAGCACCCAGAAGGTCGGAACGTCTGCGCACGAAGCTATTTGATGGGGGGACGAGTGTGGTGAGAGCAGGCTGCTAGCCGATTGGTTGACACTAATCTACGTTAATGTCTAGGTCACTAATATGGGCCGTGAGAAAATATGAACAAGGCTGTTTCAACAACCAATCACAGCAAACTTAAATGTGGACAAATATGATTCGCAGATAGATGGCTCTACTTTCCGAGAAATATCGAGAACAACCAATCATAAGACTGTGTTTGTCTGCTTAACTTCCGAGAAACAACCAATCAGAAGACTGCCTTTTTCTGCTTGCATAAGCCTTATTAATGTACATAAAATATATATAAATACGTGTTGATTTTCGTAATAAAACTGATCTGTTGCCAGCCCTTGTCTTCTGTTGTTACATTTGGTGTCGCTTCCTCAAAAGATGAAGATCCTGTGGCCAGCTGCGTTTGAAGAAGGAGACATACGGAGCTTGTTACGTGACTTCGAGGCCGTTGCTGAGCTGGTGGGTGTCAAGGAGCAGGCGGCGAAGGCAGTTGTCCTGGGGACGCTGTTGAGAGGCCGAGCGAAGGCTGCATATGACAGCGTAGACAGGTCAAATGGCACAGCGTCTTGGAAGAAATTGGTTGAACGACTAGTGTCCGAGTTTGACAGCGAAACAGACCAGACAGCTGCTGAGCACAACGGTAGCCGCTATAGACCAACCAAAACCAAACGAATATGAGCAGAAAATTGAAGCATTGCAGAGGGAAGTGGCGGCGTTAAAGTTGGCTGATAGAAAAGACCGGTGTTTTGAATGCGGTAAGCCGGGACACTGGAGAAGATACTGCCCAGAAAGGCGGAAAAGAAAAAATTTCAGACGGTATAATGCTTGTTCTTTCTTTCGTATGAACCTAGATTTAGTGGGGGCTATTGAGAAAGGGGCTCTGTATTCGAAGTTGCGAGTGAATGATCGAGAAGTAGTATGTTTGATAGATACAGGGGCGGCCGTGTCGTTAATAGATAAGAATTTATGAAAGGGTGTTAGCCCGTGTTCATTGACAGTACAAACAGTAGGCGGGTATGTGTTGCGTATCACGGGTAGATCGAACTGTACGGTCATTGTTGGTGGCTGCGAGGTGACGTTTCCTTTCATTGTTGTACCCGAACTACAGCGAACGATATTAGGAGCGGATTTTCTGCTGTGATTGGTTGTTGAAACAGCCTTGTTCATATTTTCTCACGGCCCATATTAGTGACCTAGACATTAACGTAGATTAGTGTCAACCAATCGGCTAGCAGCCTGCTCTCACCACACTCCAAAGTGGGAAGGACCATACACAATCACAAAAGACGGGGTCAAGTATATACCATCCGAAGAGGTGATAAACAGAAACGAGTTAACGCCAGTCAGCTCCAAAGATGGGTACAGTGGGACAAGCCGGTCAGTAACAATCCTCAACTAGAGGATGTAGCACCCAGAAGGTCGGAACGTCTGCGCACGAAGCTATTTGACGGGGGGACGAGTGTGGTGAGAGCAGGCTGCTAGCCGATTGGTTGGCACTAATCTACGTTAATGTCCAGGTCACTAATATGGGCCGTGAGAAAATATGAACAAGGCTGTTTCAACAACCAATCACAGCAAACTTAAATGTGGACAAATGTGATTCGCAGACAGATGGCTCTACTTTCCGAGAAATATCGAGAACAACCAATCATAAGACTGTGTTTGTCTGCTTAACTTCCGAGAAACAACCAATCAGAAGACTGCCTTTTCTGCTTGCATAAGCCTTATTAATGTACATAAAATATATATAAATACGTGTTGATTTTCGTAATAAAACTGATCTGTTGCCAGCCCTTGTCTTCTGTTGTTACAACAGTGCTGTGGCTGATACTGACGCTGCTACTGTCAAATTGCATGAGACAATTTGAGGAATAGAAACATTTCGTTCCATCATTTTTACCACACATTCTGGTGATACACAGAAATATCTGCCAACAACCATTTTATGTCCAATAACCTCCCTAATGAATCTTCATTCTACCAAACATTCTGCAGGGTATATTGACGTTTCAGGTCACCTGAGAATAAGTTTATTTGATTGATGTGAGTGAGTAAGGGATATTGCTGGTAACACGCAGTAGGGCTTGTTTACTAATCGGATTGAAGTAATATAAACAAGGGGTAGTCGTTTTGTTCACCTCGTTCTGAACTCATCATAAAGTGTGGCGATGTTCTACTCAGCTCGGAGAGGCAAAACAGTTGGAACCACTCGATTTGTGGCTAGATACTCGGGCCAACTGATAATAAACTGTGAATAAAATTTGCCACCTGCAATTGACAAGGTCGGACCTCAAATTTCACTACAAACTACACTGAAAACAGAAATTATTCGGAAAGCAATGTGAGTTTGTCTGAAACTACCCATGACAACAATCTGGAAGGTAAGTATAAATGCGTGATGATACATGACACTGGATGGTGAGTGTGTCACAGTGTAAAGTATCGTGGAATGTTCCCTACGAAAGTGAACTGCAGTGGAATTTGAAGTTGAATTCTGTTAAATGCAGATGGAAAATTTTATTCACACTTTGTTGGCTGTAATCAGACGATGAGAAGCAAAGGTCACAAATGATGGTGTCATTTTATTCTGCAAAAGCTGTTGTTCTTGCTTTATTCAAATTCTTAAAGAGGAATAAATGTCTACACTTAGTTACATTTACTTGGCCCTCATTTGACTCCCCGATCTGCGTAGAACATCGCCACACATTGTGATTATTTCAGAACTAAATGAACAAAACGACTACCCATTGTTTGCCTCGCATTGATCTGGTTAGCAAGCAAGAACTACAGCGTGATATCCTATTTTAAATGGAGGAGACTCTTTTCAGGCGGCTTTCTCTTAAGCTTTGCATTATTGTGTACATATGGTTTCTGAGAAACTTTGTCTCCTGAGGGATCTCAATCAGTGGTGTGAACAGTTAAAATGATATTTGTGAAATGCAAAACAATGTTTGTGATGATAAATGGGTGGCGTAATGTATGCCAGTTCATAGAATTTTTAGATGTTAGAAAGTAATGTAAAACCAATAGGACTAATAGGTTTAGTAGGCAACTGAAATATTACTTAACATGTCGAGAATTTCGATAAGGTAAATTTTAACAATAAAGAATAAAAAGAGGCGGATGGAGAGATCAGAATTTATTCACAAGCTGACATCAGTGATGGAAGCTTTGGAAGACTTTGTAGTACGTGACAGGTCTTATATACAAGTTCACCACTGCTAAGCAATACTCAGACTGCACCCAAATAACAAACCTCAATTTTCCCTATCATCTGACATCAATCAATCGATCTTGTCATATTTATATATACTAATCTTTAACATTTACGTATCCAAGATTAACAAAGGCTTCCTTCTGAATGCGTAAATTCGGCCTTAGTCGTTCAATGCCAATCGCTTCATTGATAAGGAACAAAGTAGCAAAATTGGTTGTCAATGTGGTAGATCAGTGGTTCACTTGTTTTAGATTGTCACATGATCATGGGCTGATGGCCTATTCATATCGTTATCATTTCAGAGAAATATACAGAGATTCCACTGCAACGAAACTGAAGTTCACCGTTCAAGACAGTGGAGTCATCCACCAATCCATTGTCTATGGGTAACATTCTAAAAGTCTAGTGCTATGCATATTTGAGTTAAACATGAGGAAGGTGTAACTGAAAGCTATACTGTTCACTCATATAACGTGTTTCAGTTATAACTGAGGAATTGACAACTTCACAGATCATTTCTCAGTCTTGTGAAGGTGTGCAAGTGTAATTCCATATGGCCATAAATGGTATTCATTAGGCATTGAAGACGTCGACCTACTCATACTGTCAGCTAAACATTAAATTCACACTAAAATTCTAAAATGGATCTACGCCTTTGGAAATTAGCCATTTAGCCAACTGGAAAGCAACTGATTTTCAAGCCGATTCATACGTATACAAATTGATTGATCAAACTATTGTGGACGATGTTTTCAAGACTCCGGATGACACAATGAGTTGAGAGTGGGCAAGATGAATGAGAGGATGCTTATGAAGAGGAAAGACACTTCTGGAGAGAGCATTCTCCTTCCAACATATTGCAATTTTTCACTGATTTGATGAAATCAAACGTAAGTTTAAGAAAAGTTGGGTGGATGCTGAGGTGTTTTGTACTCAGGACGCCCTTGTTTGTCAAATCTTCACCTGACCGGTTAAATTATGATGACACAAAGTCTATCTCGGGCATGAAAGAAATTGCAATGAAAATCAAACAAATTTGAGGGCATTTGTCTGCATTGATAAGTTAGGGAGTCGTATGACGAATACATCGATATGAATGAGAACAATAAATGGTGGTCGGAATTTCATCCAGCTATAAACATTGTATCACTTTGACTCAAATCACACAAAATTATGTAATGCGTAACCTCATGCCATCAATGTGACGGAATTGTAATCTTGCATTTGTTTTCCTGCTTTATACTGATCGAAACTTCACTTGTTGAAAACACCAGAAGATAATATATTTTGTCTAAATGTTAAGCTGTAAGCCTCAATCGAATTCTACAATGACTAATCGAAACTGGTGATTTGATGGGTGCGTTTTAGCACTAGATGATCGGCATTATCTAACATTAATGAATAAATGACAATTCAGTAAACAGAACAAGTGGCAAATATTTCCCTACATCTTCTAGCCTAGAACTTCATCGTCATCATTAGAAATTGTATGCTGACCTACAGTGTCTAGGTTGACTGTCTGTAAAGATGTAAGCTGCTCAGCCGCCCAGACTGTCTGAAACACCATAATGTTACGTTCCGTGATTCGATCACGAATTCTAAGTAGCTGAGCACACAGAATGTGAAATTATAACTGATCGTGCAATATATTCCGTACTACTCGCGACCCGAATGTTGTTCGGACTCGGCTTACCAACCTCACTGCACTCCACTCCAGGTCAGTATCATATATTCGACTTGGAGGATAGTAAACATTAACTGTAGTATCGTCATATCAGTTTGCCTGTCAATACACACTAGAAGGTGCAGTTTATTCGAAGTATTGTTCGACGAAAGATGAAGCGCAATCGTTATCCCATAAGTACTGATGATTTCTACAAATCACCAGTGGAATATATCACCATTATCCTGAATCATTGAAGCCAGTTAATGTGTGCACGACTGAGAAATGTTTGCAAGTTTCCTACTAGACAGGGCTCATTTGTCAGCCACTTTTGGTACTACCACATGTCAGTTAGACAGGAAATTGAGATTTTAAGTAAACTCCTGTCTGGAGATCAGGAGCCAGAAACAAATACAAACAAACCTTCCAACCAGCCTCAAAAATAATGGATGTAACCTGGATTCCTGAGACCGACAGGGAACTCATTTAATCTCAGTATTCTAGATAATATTCATCACCGTACAACAGCCAGGATAGATGATGAACACCGGTGGTTTTCAGTGAATGAATAAGAATGGTTTTATAAAACTCATTCAACAGGGATGCTTTGAAAGCATGAGATTCGCACACATTGAATCCACACCTTGGATCCATGCAAATTGTATCTGAATGTACGAAGCACTTTGTGTGAAAATATAATTCACAGTGTTGCAGTCACTATGCTCCTCAGTAAGAATTTGGTAGTGAGTGTTTGCTGAATAAGTTGCTTGTTATTGAGCTGCTTATAAACCGTCTGTGTTATTTCTCGTGCTACTAACAGTGTGGTGAGAGCAGGCTGCTAGCCGATTGGTTGACACTAATCTACGTTAATGTCTAGGTCACTAATATGGGCCGTGAGAAAATATGAACAAGGCTGTTTCAACAACCAATCACAGCAAACTTAAATGTGGACAAATATGATTCGCAGATAGATGGCTCTACTTTCCGAGAAATATCGAGAACAACCAATCATAAGACTGTGTTTCTGCTTAACTTCCGAGAAACAACCAATCAGAAGACTGCCTTTTTCTGCTTGCATAAGCCTTATTAATGTACATAAAATATATATAAATACGTGTTGATTTTCGTAATAAAACTGATCTGTTGCCAGCCCTTGTCTTCTGTTGTTACATTTGGTGTCGCTTCCTCCAAAAAGATGAAGATCCTGTGGCCAGCTGCGTTTGAAGAAGGAGACATACGGAGCTTGTTACGTGACTTCGAGGCCGTTGCTGAGCTGGTGGGTGTCAAGGAGCAGGCGGCGAAGGCAGTTGTCCTGGGACGCTGTTGAGAGGCCGAGCGAAGGCTGCATATGACAGCGTAGACAGGTCAAATGGCACAGCGTCTTGGAAGAAATTGGTTGAACGACTAGTGTCCGAGTTTGACAGCGAAACAGACCAGACAGCTGCTGAGCACAACGGTAGCCGCTATAGACCAACCAAAACCAAACGAATATGAGCAGAAAATTGAAGCATTGCAGAGGGAAGTGGCGGCGTTAAAGTTGGCTGATAGAAAAGACCGGTGTTTTGAATGCGGTAAGCCGGGACACTGGAGAAGATACTGCCCAGAAAGGCGGAAAAGAAAAAATTTCAGACGGTATAATGCTTGTTCTTTCTTTCGTATGAACCTAGATTTAGTGGGGGCTATTGAGAAAGGGGCTCTGTATTCGAAGTTGCGAGTGAATGATCGAGAAGTAGTATGTTTGATAGATACAGGGGCGGCCGTGTCGTTAATAGATAAGAATTTATGAAAGGGTGTTAGCCCGTGTTCATTGACAGTACAAACAGTAGGCGGGTATGTGTTGCGTATCACGGGTAGATCGAACTGTACGGTCATTGTTGGTGGCTGCGAGGTGACGTTTCCTTTCATTGTTGTACCCGAACTACAGCGAACGATATTAGGAGCGGATTTTCTGCTGTGATTGGTTGTTGAAACAGCCTTGTTCATATTTTCTCACGGCCCATATTAGTGACCTAGACATTAACGTAGATTAGTGTCAACCAATCGGCTAGCAGCCTGCTCTCACCACACTCCAAAGTGGGAAGGACCATACACAATCACAAAAAGACGGGGTCAAGTATATACCATCCGAAGAGGTGATAAACAGAAACGAGTTAACGCCAGTCAGCTCCAAAGATGGGTACAGTGGGACAAGCCGTCAGTAACAATCCTCAACTAGAGGATGTAGCACCCAGAAGGTCGGAACGTCTGCGCACGAAGCTATTTGATGGGGGGACGAGTGTGGTGAGAGCAGGCTGCTAGCCGATTGGTTGACACTAATCTACGTTAATGTCTAGGTCACTAATATGGGCCGTGAGAAAATATGAACAAGGCTGTTTCAACAACCAATCACAGCAAACTTAAATGTGGACAAATATGATTCGCAGATAGATGGCTCTACTTTCCGAGAAATATCGAGAACAACCAATCATAAGACTGTGTTTGTCTGCTTAACTTCCGAGAAACAACCAATCAGAAGACTGCCTTTTCTGCTTGCATAAGCCTTATTAATGTACATAAAATATATATAAATACGTGTTGATTTTCGTAATAAAACTGATCTGTTGCCAGCCCTTGTCTTCTGTTGTTACAACAGTGCTGTGGCTGATACTGACGCTGCTACTGTCAAATTGCATGAGACAATTTGAGGAATAGAAACATTTCGTTCCATCATTTTTACCACACATTCTGGTGATACACAGAAATATCTGCCAACAACCATTTTATGTCCAATAACCTCCCTAATGAATCTTCATTCTACCAAACATCTGCAGGGTATATTGACGTTTCAGGTCACCTGAGAATAAGTTTATTTGATTGATGTGAGTGAGTAAGGGATATTGCTGGTAACACGCAGTAGGGCTTGTTTACTAATCGGATTGAAGTAATATAAACAAGGGGTAGTCGTTTTGTTCACCTCGTTCTGAACTCATCATAAAGTGTGGCGATGTTCTACTCAGCTCGGAGAGGCAAAACAGTTGGAACCACTCGATTTGTGGCTAGATACTCGGGCCAACTGATAATAAACTGTGAATAAAATTTGCCACCTGCAATTGACAAGGTCGGACCTCAAATTTCACTACAAACTACACTGAAAACAGAAATTATTCGGAAAGCAATGTGAGTTTGTCTGAAACTACCCATGACAACAATCTGGAAGGTAAGTATAAATGCGTGATGATACATGACACTGGATGGTGAGTGTGTCACAGTGTAAAGTATCGTGGAATGTTCCCTACGAAAGTGAACTGCAGTGGAATTTGAAGTTGAATTCTGTTAAATGCAGATGGAAAATTTTATTCACACTTTGTTGGCTGTAATCAGACGATGAGAAGCAAAGGTCACAAATGATGGTGTCATTTTATTCTGCAAAAGCTGTTGTTCTTGCTTTATTCAAATTCTTAAAGAGGAATAAATGTCTACACTTAGTTACATTTACTTGGCCCTCATTTGACTCCCCGATCTGCGTAGAACATCGCCACACATTGTGATTATTTCAGAACTAAATGAACAAAACGACTACCCATTGTTTGCCTCGCATTGATCTGGTTAGCAAGCAAGAACTACAGCGTGATATCCTATTTTAAATGGAGGAGACTCTTTTCAGGCGGCTTTCTCTTAAGCTTTGCATTATTATGTACATATGGTTTCCGAGAAACTTTGTCTCCTGAGGGATCTCAATCAGTGGTGTGAACAGTTAAAATGATATTTGTGAAATGCAAAACAATGTTTGTGATGATAAATGGGTGGCGTAATGTATGCCAGTTCATAGAATTTTTAGATGTTAGAAAGTAATGTAAAACCAATAGGACTAATAGGTTTAGTAGGCAACTGAAATATTACTTAACATGTCGAGAATTTCGATAAGGTAAATTTTAACAATAAAGAATAAAAAGAAGCGGATGAAGAGATCAGAATTTATTCACAAGCTGACATCAGTGATGGAAGCTTTGGAAGACTTTGTAGTACGTGACAGGTCTTATATACAAGTTCACCACTGCTAAGCAATACTCAGACTGCACCCAAATAACAAACCTCAATTTTCCCTATCATCTGACATCAATCAATCGATCTTGTCATATTTATATATACTAATCTTTAACATTTACGTATCCAAGATTAACAAAGGCTTCCTTCTGAATGCGTAAATTCGGCCTTAGTCGTTCAATGCCAATCGCTTCATTGATAAGGAACAAAGTAGCAAAATTGGTTGTCAATGTGGTAGATCAGTGGTTCACTTGTTTTAGATTGTCACATGATCATGGGCTGATGGCCTATTCATATCGTTATCATTTCAGAGAAATATACAGAGATTCCACTGCAACGAAACTGAAGTTCACCGTTCAAGACAGTGGAGTCATCCACCAATCCATTGTCTATGGGTAACATTCTAAAAGTCTAGTGCTATGCATATTTGAGTTAAACATGAGGAAGGTGTAACTGAAAGCTATACTGTTCACTCATATAACGTGTTTCAGTTATAACTGAGGAATTGACAACTTCACAGATCATTTCTCAGTCTTGTGAAGGTGTGCAAGTGTAATTCCATATGGCCATAAATGGTATTCATTAGGCATTGAAGACGTCGACCTACTCATACTGTCAGCTAAACATTAAATTCACACTAAAATTCTAAAATGGATCTACGCCTTTGGAAATTAGCCATTTAGCCAACTGGAAAGCAACTGATTTTCAAGCCGATTCATACGTATACAAATTTATTCAACAAGACAATTACTCCTCGTTAGACTTGATAATCGTTGGATTTGATCGACTGACACTTGAGTCACGTGATTTCCCATTATAAATAAACAAACAAAATTTTAATAAAAACGACAATGAACAATGGATTAAGACAGACGATAAAAAGCAGCCTGAAAATGGTGAAATATGGTTTCGGACAACTTCCTCTCGGTTTCAAATTAGTGTTATTTTAAGAAGAAATAAATATGACAGTCGTCGTGGTCAACACCACGAAGGCGAGAAACATAAGGCCTTATTCAACACTGAACATGTATCAAAATGTTCAGTTTACTTGACGTCAGACTTTGTCTTTTCATCATCATCCTCATCATCATCGTCATCATCAACTACAACACTGTCTTCGGAACACCACTGAATAGTTGTCATTACTAGTATTATTGGGATTCGGGTGAATTAAAACATCCCATTACTATTAGAGGAAGTTTTCTATTGCTGAGTAATGATACTCTGAGAATTTATCTGAGTATATTCGGAGCAAAGCAGTGTAAACCAGTATGGTCTAGAGATGATTTGTTGGAGCTGGAACAAACTTGTCAATACAAACTGATCAAAAGAGACCAGAGCGCATTGAATTTCAACAAGGAAAGAGCACACAGTTTTGACAATATTCGAGAATTTAACAAACGACATTTTGATGAAGCGTTGACAGTGTCAGAATCAAAAAGTGATCACGTGAGAGGTTGGTTAATTAGCGCGTTATCGATCAAGTGATAGTTTTCCACTTAGTTTACCTGCAGATTTTCACATAAACATAAATTGTGAAGCAGTTCAGACAACCATCGCTTCCGATTTGTGATTTAACAAATTTACACATATGGCATAGACTTTTGCTTTGTAATACTCTAGAAATAATAATATTCATACTTTGATTATAAATTAATATCTCCTAAGTTAATTGTGGAGATTGCTAATCAAAGGCACTTGCTCTTTCTGCTTTCACTCAACCTTATCAAAATACCTTCACAAAATAAGTGAGGAGTACACTCTACGTTTTCTAACGTAAATCTACCATTGGTCATCTCTTAGAAACACAGACATTCGGATGAATGTGTACTACATGATCGGTGTTTATTTTATTACTTTTCTCGTCTTTCATGATCTACATTTTAATTCCATTTATGCTGTTTACGAATGGAGCCATGAAATGTTAGTTTTTTCACTGCAGTATGTCAGTGGTCAACTTGTTTTAGATTGTCAGTAAATGGTAATTGTTTGATGGTGCTGTGCTATGATCATTTCAGAGGAATGTACAGGAATTCCAATGCTAGGAAAGTGAAGTTTATCAGATAAACTTCTTCCTTGAAGCTGTTGAAATTGTTTGGATGCGTCAAAACAATAAATATGTATATACATTTATATCTGGTGAGATAACCGAAAGCCTGAGGTGTCTTTTGCTATCAAACACCACACAGAAATATCAGCTTTCGGGGCTTCGAAATTCTTCACCTCCGATGGTGAGAATGACAACATATAATATTCCATTGTTGGTCAACATTAACAAACACTTGACATTCGAAAAGACATTTCGCCAACAAACTGACTTCTTGGTGTCCGGTGGTGAGAAAATAATGCTGTTCCCAAATATTTAATTACCCGGAGATTGATGACAACAAGTTCTACCATGAACATTATTGCAACTTGTTGGAAAATATCTTACGCAGTAACTCTACGAATTCCGTCGACCAGGTGAACATGTATACAGATAAATTCACAGTTCCGAAAATGTGCCTCACTTCCCCATACAAGTTTAGACATAATCTTCTGATAGTGTTGGGAAACATCTGCTTCGGTTATTCAGAAATGGAGACTGAATTCGCATATTTCCATTGAAAGAAAATCGTCAGTGGTTGGTATGCATAGTGTTTCAGAGCGGTTGACGACTACTCACACAATTCCCATCGCCTTACAATCGCTATATCTCACCATCCATACAACACGCTCGCTTGGTTTTCACACGAGATTGTGGCACATATGGCGCAGGTGACATTTATTACTGCTTTATTGAATTGTATAGAATTAACAGTTGCTGTATACCAGCTAATGTTCTAAGTCTTTAAACTTGAAATAGTCACAGTGACTGTGTCGATATATCGAGTTAAATTGGCATCTGTTTTGTGAACACGTTGTTCAAGGTTCTGTAGGCATTCACTTCTCCATAATATGAGATTGATCCCTGCCAATCAGCCCATGCGTGTAGATAGAGAGATAGTTCACACAAACAGTTTCACAGAAGTTTACCAATTCATGGTTGGTAGTTTTAGCCAGCTATCTTGAGTGATTTCCGGTAAATCAAAAATGTCTAACTATTTCTCGTTTTAAGTTCCAATTCCAGAACACCGAGGTGGTCAACAGTTTCATATTGTTCTGGAACGATTTCCAGGTCAGTCACTGGTAGTTACATTAGGGAAAGCAGGGATTAATCCAACTCATGTTAAGTTATTGACGATTACTTGAATACTTACTAATATTAACACTTGAATATTAGCGAATAGTGGGATAATCTTCTAGCCTTTCTCTAGGTAGTCAACAAATATGAGGCTGCTTAAGGAATTTTGTATAATGACTTTGGACCCGTTTGTGATAGACGCCTTTTATACCTATGTTATTTACCATACTTTACATTCAGAGTACCCTGTTTCCCTTATCAAATGGACGGTTGCAATTTATTGGGTGTTATGATGTAGAAATCGACTTGACCCTGCAGTGTAACACCCTCTCACAGGATTCTACTTCTTCAATTTTTACTTCGCTTTGAAATAGGTGAATTTATTGCTATCTACATGTTCAGTTAGTGTAGCTTAGATAAGTAGGAGAATGAGGAATTAATGCAAGTCAATTCTCCTGAAGTGAAAATAATTTGTGATGACTTCATACTACTGTAAGTAGTCAGGTACGAATGTATACGTTTATTTTCATCGGTTTAGTATCAGTCCTGTCAATCAAATCAGAACACAAAAATCCCACAATTTTCTACTACTAACAAGAATCCCCTTGAATTTCCAGCTGACAATTTCAAGGATTATCAGCTAGGTTAGTGAGTCCTGTGTCTTGTCATCCAACTACTTCAAAACATGTCATAATGTCAAACAAGGCAGTATTTCAATAGAAACAGGTCACTCTGACTCAATGAATATCATGAAAACAGTGGATTTTTGGTATATATTAGGCGTATTTTTATCTTTCGGAATGTCATTGTGACACTGACGGTGAATTCTAAGGAAACTCAAAGTATTTCTCATATTTTTTCACTCGGCGTTCTTGATATCACACTAGTGGAGCGAGGGTCCAAGTTGGAATGAGTGCTAACTAACATTCCCTTTTATAAATTTAAACAACAAAAGAAAGAAGAAACATTGGCTGAGAATAATCTGGATCCATTTTATTCCGTTGGTTCTCATCAGATGCCTACAACCTGAATTCTTTAATAAATAAAATAAAAAGTGTACAATTTTGACAAACATTTGTCCATTAGCAAGCACATTGTCAGAGCGTCATAGTAAAATAAGGCGTTTTACGAGGTGTGTATTTATATATCTTGTTGGAGAAACATTTCTTGAGGAAAATTAATGAACAGTTGTGATGACGGGGAGGTAACAAGAGAAAATTAGTAAAAGTTAGGTAATTAGATAAGAGAAAATCAAAACTTTAAAATTTCCGTGAACATTTAACAAGGAGCCTCCGGTTAAATGGACCGAATTGTTTATTCTCTTCAGTCGCGAAACACCTGATTGACACGGCACACCGAGTAGATGTACTGGAATCATTCAAAATAATTAACAGACAAAGTATCTGCGGGAGCAGTTACATTGGAAGAACAGAAAGAAGGGCATATTTACGATTTTCTGAACACGTACCAAAAAGCTTACGTCTAAAGGGAACAAATGCTTTAAACAGTGCCATCGCCAGGCATCTCCTCGACACGGATCATGAGGTGGACGTCGAAAAGTTGTTCAAAATTATCAATAGGCGATTCTCCTTAAGTTTGCTGAAGCGATTTCTATCAAACGCTTGAAACCAGATCTATGTGTTCAGAAAGAAGCAGTTATTCGTCTTTCTTTGCCTTGGTAACTGGGTGCCTTTTTTTCTCTCATCTGATAACGTAATCTTTGTCTTCAACCTCACCCTCCCTTTTATAATCTGTAATTTTGCTTGTCTCTTGTTTCTATGATTTGAGCTCAACTCAGTACATTGTTACCTAACTTACTAGTCACTATGCATCTAACGCACATCTCATCTTTATTATGGAACTCCTTTACCATTTTCTGCATACATTTATTTTGTTTTAACTTGAACTGCCTATGTGAAAACTATATAAGCGCAATTTTCTGAGCACTGTTTACAAATTGTGAGAATTTCTGTCAACTGACAACATGTAAAATTTGCAAATATGTTAAAACATGTCTGTACTTAAACCTCATAATTTATTTAGGCTGTAAGCAGCAGATGAGTAGCCAACGAAATAAATGATGGTAGCATATTATTCTGCTAAAACTGTAGTTCTTGCTTTGTTCAAATTCATTAAGGGGAATAAATGTATGAAATCTTCGTGTATTGTTGACAATTTATACTTAGGGTTTTCCACAGGAGTTCCAAAGTCCCCTAAACACATCGGCCTTCATCATCATCATCATCGTCATCGTCAGCTCACAAATGAATGATTTAGACAGTGTAACACTAGACGATCCATTTTATGATAACTAGAAATTTTTCCTACCACTCGGACACACGTGAGTGGTTGCCAATCTTTGTGATTAACACACCAATGAATAATACTCTATTACCAAAACAGCACACTTGATGTGTGAACACGAAACGTTACTTCTTTAACTTGTATAACAACCGAATACCAGTGTACTTTATGATTTTTTTTTTTTTTTTTTTTTTTTTTTTTTTTTTTTTTTTTTTTTTTTTTTTTTTTTTTTTTTTTTTTTTTTTTTTTTTTTTTTTTTTTTTTTTTTTTTTTTTTTTTTTTTTTTTTTTTTTTTTTTTTTTTTTTTTTTTTTTTTTTTTTTTTTTTTTGATTGTTGATTAGACATGCAACTAGTCTGCCATCTTGTAACAAATCTACAGCTCAGTTAAGCTTACAGATGCCTACACAAATTTTACTTAGTTGTATTGGAGATAGTTATGATTTGTTCAATAGGCTGCCTACATTTTTTATATTATGTGTGGAGTTCAGATGTCAGTTGACCACAGAGAAGGAGAGAGAGAGAGAGAGACAGAATTTTAGACATTGTGTGAATTGATCAGTGTATGTTTCACACTGTGTAAGTGAATAGTGTTGCTGCATTTGTGCATGGATTAGCTTCATCAGTCTAGGGAGTGATATACTTCTATCGATTACTTGGAGTGTTCTGATCATTAGATCAAATGAATTCACATATCTCTAACAATGACCGGATGCCTCATTATTAGTGATACTACTCTGAGGGTGACAAGAAAGTATTTCGACTCAGATTGATCCGATGTCTTAATGACTTTAGTCAGTCTGCGTTTTGCTCATGTTTACAAAAGTAATCTAAACTTCCTGTGAACAACATTCGAAAAGCAACTGGAGTATCTATCGTTTCATCACTTCCTTCTCTATCTCAGCCAGTCACCTAGCTTACCTTACCTTCCGCCACTGCAATCAATAATGCAAGACGTGAATATGTGGTAATCTCTTGGTTAGATTTATTATTTTCAGTGTGGAAAAATATCTCTATTTAAACATTTACAATACAGAAGGATTAGGCAAAGAAATATTTTCTTTTCAATTAGATTCTCTTCTATGGATTTATTCTAAGTATTACACAGTGTGCTTAATACAATAAAACAAATATTACCAATCTAGTCGTGATACGTTTCTAAGCAATAACATTTACGTAAGTGATAGTTCACAAGTAATCAACTTCCCTACCTAGTTAATTCTATTCATTCAGTATTTATTGCTTTTAATTGAGGAAGCTAATATGTGAAATGCTTCCATATAATTAAAGATTATACTCACTGTGCTTACGAATGTGAAGACAGTAAATATTGACTTCATCTATATCCTAGTATGACAACACAGAGATTATTCTACGGAGAGCTGATGAAAGTCACTAACCTTACGACAATCACTTCCCTTCCAATATATAAATACGGTTACATGATTGATAAACTCTCTCGGTTTCTATGCCTGTCAACTCTCAGTCAGATTGTTCCAAATTAAATAGCTTTCTGTCGGAAATTAGTCAGTGGTCCTCTTCAAACGGACTTAAGCTTAATCCGTCTAAATGTCAGGTAGTCAATTTCACTTTCAGACGTAAATGAGACCTACAGCAACTAGTTAGCTCACATGGCCCCACTCTCATTGACGGCACAGAGGTTGAAAATACATCTTATGTCAAGTACCTTGGGCTGAGTTTTTCCACCGATCTTTCCTGGTCTTCCCACTTCTTGCTAGTTACTAGAAAGATGTTTCGCTTAACGTTCTACATTAGGAAATTTAGGCAGTCTGGTATAAAACAGTCTTTGGTTTCTCAGTTTGTAAATTCTTGTATTCTACCCATCCTCCTTTACTGCTCCCCATTAGTCTTTCCTGGACTACTTAAGAAAGACTTTGCTTTGCTGAGAAGGGCACTAAAAGCTGTTAGTAGGGCAAGTGGGATATCGTTAAACCAACTGGTGAACACTATTGTAGATAGACATATTATGTCATGTAAGAAACTAGCGAATACAATATTGTCGGAACCCGAGCATCCTGTCTATACGCATCTATCTCCTTGCATTTCATCTGGTAGAACTAGAAGCAGCTGTAGGAGGCTATATGCTAG
The DNA here is from genome assembly GCA_944472135.2 of Trichobilharzia regenti. Classification (NCBI taxonomy): domain Eukaryota; kingdom Metazoa; phylum Platyhelminthes; class Trematoda; order Strigeidida; family Schistosomatidae; genus Trichobilharzia; species Trichobilharzia regenti. The sequence continues at coordinate 71,161,972 of OX235270.1, read as the reverse complement.
GACTACCAAATACAAAAACTCCACAATACCATATCTGGCACAGCTGTTATGTGATGAGAAATCCGTTAGGTATGACACGATCAACTTACTGCAGCACTCTAACAAATAGTCTCATTAGTTTTTGTTTTCCTTTCCTCGTTACTATTACACTGTTGTTCTCATCTTCTACCACACATCAACTTTATATTTCAAATCCAGTGGTGCATTGTTTGAAATGAAAATACTCTACGCTGTTTTTTTCTTAATTTTTAGTTTTTATTTATCTTATTTATTTATAACTTATTTATTTTATTTTTATTTATTTATCTTTGATTTTTAAAAATCTTATATAATTTATGAGGTAACTACATGCAATATACTGTAATGCACGCTGAAAATTCCATACCTGTACCACAAATACCGTTTGGAATAAAGCTGTTATTATTATTATTAAACTCCTGTACTGCTCTTATTTATTCAATTAATATTAATTTTAATATATATATATATAAGGTAACACTACATTCCCTAGTACTGACTATCCCCCATAGTTCGTAAGTTCTCATGAATGAGCGAAGTTTGACTTCTCCCAGGTTGTAACAATAGAGGTTCAAAACTTTTGAGTTGAAGAACTCAACCACAGATCAGGAATCTAGGATTTTGAACTCTATTTCTTATGAAATGAAAGGTATTTATCATTGTTCACCCTTTATTGAAGCAACTCTATATCGCCTGTCTCACTAAGCTTCTGTAATAAACACCACTTCAACTTAATGAAAATACTCTGCTTCAAAAGTCTGATATTTTGTCCCACGACTCACTCTAATGTGTCATTTTTTAAACAGTCTTTTGTCGCTCATTATTTTTGAATGCTTTCGGCTTTATTTTATCTTACTTCAGATGAAGCAGATAATATATTATATTATTTAGACAATGGAGAGAAAATTCATACATTGATGAAATAAACTAGTATTGTATAGTATACTAAATAGTGGTCAGAATGTAAATCCCTTCAATGTAAAAACCGTGTTCTCACTTGACAGATAATTGAACTACTTGTTTTTTATTATCAGCTTGCCCATAATAGAATGATAGACCAAAATTTATTATACAGCATGAAATGAAACCTCACACCGATATTTCCATGTACAAATTGTATTGACGAAATCAATGTTGAGAGCATTTATTTATATATATTTATGGATCTAATGACTTTTAATGAAACTGATGTGCAACTGTGTTTTGTTCCATGATTATCCCCTGTATTTAAGTGATGCATCTTTACAGAGGTTGTGTGGGGCTAAAAAGGAAAATAGGTCTTTACTTCTACTTGAACTAGATGCTGTCTTTTTGGATTTCTTATTTACATATTATCTGTACCAAGCGAGAAAATATGAAATGTCTAAAGGGTTTTATACTTTGCAGATTATTAAGTATGTTAAGCTTAAGGCCTTCGGATTTCGTGGACATTGGACGTCCAGTTTTGCCTTGAGTGAATTGACACAAGGTGATGATACGTCACACTCCAGTAGAGAATTACACTGGTCTACAATTCGGTGCGAGAAGTGAACTTCCAAAAGTAGACGACTTCACCTTGATTATTGTAATTTAAGGGGGTATCTAAGAAAGTCGTTGATCCAATGGACAGAAATAGAAAGGGTATACTAGCACCCAAGCCATTGCTTAAAATACAGAAGACAGTAATGTGATTAAGTCTCTCTGTGCATGAGAATTCTGAGAATTCTCGGATCGATTTTTCCCAAATCTAGCATCCTTCTTAGCATGGCTGCTTCATATCCGAAACACAGACTGGCTACCTAGGATCTGATATAGGTTGGATGTAATATACAAAATAAACCTGCCTGAGTCTTATGGAGAGGCCATAATATTCTAAGCCTCCTTTCCGTTTGCTTACGTTTGTGGGTCTTTCCTAGGCCCCTACGCCTAGTAACTACACGAAGAGCGAAATGCATTTATAGAGCAGTGATGAATGTTGTTATAAAGCGCACGTATGACCACGTACTTGCTTGTATTAATTTCCGAAGGCCGAAAGTTACATCATTCTTGCCAAGTAAGGCAACCACTATCACTTTCTAAGACCCTCCAGAGCCTAATATAGTCGGCGGACATTCTATGGCCAACGGTATCTAGTATATATAAAGCTAGAATAGACTGATTAGAACTGTGTACCGAGTCAAAGCGCTCTTCACTGGCTGGATTGATAACAATAAATGGTTAGAGATTTATCCGAACCCAAACAATGATAGAGTGAGCCAAGCATGAACATATTTAGAAACAGAACTGATTGTGAAGTCGCATCGAAATGATGTTAGTCATGATACATTCTTGTGAAGTGCGTCGGTGGCACAGTGGTTAAGACTCTCGCCGACCATGCACATGGTCCGGGGTTCGAGCCCACGCCCACGCACACCTGATATCCATGGTCGGCCTGCGAATTTCGGGCTACCGATATCCATGCTGAAAATTCCATACTTGTATCAAAAATGCGGTGTGGAATCAAGCTGTAATCAAAAATAAATTGAAAAATAAGTAAATAAAATTCATGTCACTGAAAGTATTCGATGTAAACCAGCTAACCAACTAACTAGTGCATAACAGTTAATTACGTGTGGAATGATCCAAGCAATGCTATATGGGACCATAAATATTCACAGGTTCGTAATAATAACGTCTTTACGAAGTCCCTATTTCAAATAGCACGTTAGGTTTGCAGTTTAATGTAGACTTTCATTTTTATCATTTAGAAACAAGCTAAATCCTATCATTATGCTGCTGATTATTCAAAGATGTGTGTGTGATTGTGTACGTGTGTGCGAGACACTTCAACGAGTTCATGTAAACGGAAACATAGAATATGAATTATTAAATTGAAAGGCTGTAATAAGCCATGCAAATACTCACTAGTCTGTGACGTACACATGAACCATGTGGAGCACATTAGACAAAAAACTATTCATGCAACGAAATTTGCTTCTGAAATCAACTTGTATTCCTTACTGTCACTTAAATGAGTACAATTATTTAATTTTTTTATTTTTGATTTACAGCTTGATTCCATACTGTATTTTTGGTACAAGTATGGCATTTTCAGCGTGGATATCGGTAGCCCAAATTTTGCAGGCCGACCATAGATATCAGGTGTGTGCCGGCGTGGGCTCGAACCCCGGACCATATGCATGGTCGGTGAGAGACCTAACCACTGTACCACTGTACAACTATCCGCGTGTACACGTGCATATTTGTTTTTGATCTAAAATGTATTTCTCTCTTTTAAATAAGAAGTTATGATAATGTATTGCATTTGTGTTATTATTATTATTATTGCTGTTTATGAAGTCAATCGTCCGATGTAAAATGAGCAAGTTACAAAGTCAATAAATAGAGTGGAGTTAGTTACAAAAAGTAAACAATACGCATATATCTGAACAATTTGTAAATACAGATGAATAGAGACCCTCATCAAACCTTACTGGCATAGAAGGAAAAGAATACACTTCGTGTTTGGTTCAATATATTAGAATTTGACTGATTGACTGGGTTTAACATAGAACTTTTCACAGAAGTGCAGCAGTTCGAGTTGCAACACTCCACGTAACACACAAAGGAATTCAAAAGAGAGAAGAAAGAGATTCAGCAGGAAGATAGATATGTGGAGGGAGAAGAATAGTAATATAGCAAAAACAATAGAGCTTTATTGGATAGGAAAAGAAACAAAAAGTGAATGTATCTGAGTCATTGACAAAGATCTTGAGGCATATTACCAATTGTCTCCATTTATTCCTACCATCCCAAGGATCCCAACCAGTCAGGAAGTCTACATCTTTCTACGGGGCTTAATCTAACTGTTGTGGATTTCATCGACTGATGCCGTGTTTTCATTTGACCTCCACTAGCTCTTTTCCAACCTGATCCTATGCCAGCTTACATTAGCCATAGAGGAAGGCGATCAGTGACCTGGGATGGATGCGTGACGCATGTTCTAACCATCCCAATCGATGTAGCTTCACAACGTCGTCGATTGATTCTCCTCCTTTCCTAACACTCGACACCTAACGTCAATACTGCACACCGTATTATACCACTAAATACTGGAGATAAAATGCGGGCACCTATGATCGGAGAATTAGAGTTAACTGGAAGAACGTGTGTGGTGGAAATGGCGTGAGACAGAGCTGAATTAGCTACAGAATTTGTTCGTTAAACGCTGGTGAGAATTTCATCGTCATATTTACATTTAAATCTATTGGATGATCCACTGTGAAATTGTTTTGTACTACTTTAAATCAGAAAGTGCACTAAGCAAGCGATCTTCAGAAAAAGTTAACTCCCATCATATGGTTGGAAGAGCTGACACAACCGCTATAAATAGTTCCACTGAGTCTTATCTAGGATCTCGGTGTCGATAGTGAATTGGCTCGTCAGTTAATTGACACACTACCACTTTTGCTATAATAAAGCCAACGAAAACTGTTTTATGAATAAATGTCTTTATACATTTACTGTGCATAATAACTATGAGTTAAACAACGAATTCGTGATCTTTTTGAAATAGCCTTTTCTATGTCACAAGATCAGATAATTGATTACACTGAGTTCTTGTATGAAATGTGAAGTAGGAGAGCTGGAATGATTGGCGATCTCAGATAAACTTGTTGACTTATACTATCTGAAATTATATGACTCATGTTCACTGAGTTTCTGTCAGCTGTCAGTGATCATATTCATTTCCATATTCATTCATTTTCACCCCATCTTAACTACCGAAATATTTCTGTCTCACCTACTCGATCAACTTTCACCACACTGAATTCATTCCCCTAACCATCTGACTCACCAACGTAGAACTCTGCAAAAAAATCCATTACATTGGGCTGTCATACTTCAGAAAAACATAAACACCACTATCAAAGCGAGAATTAATACAGATTGAATTGCGTCACCTTACTTGGGTGTTACTGCAAAGAATTCACCAAAAAGTGTCTTGGCTATTCGTATGACTCGTGATGCATCGAACAAGGTGAAACGTGGAGAACTATATATTGAATTCTGTTTGCGAACAGATTACATATTCTACAATTAGCCTCAACGAAAATGTCCGAGTTTCATATGAAACAATTAAGTGTGTCTGTGAGACAGACCATTTCATACTCATGACTCACCTAGACCATCTAATTCATAAAGTGTAAATGAATCAGCGAATCGTGTAAACCACATATCTGTGAAGTGAATCGCGGATCTTATAAGACGCCTTTAAATTTATCCACCAAACTGATCGAATTCTATATGACGGACTGAGATCGCCCAACATTATTCTCTGCAAACACACGCCGATCACACTTGAATCAACTCAGTTGGAGTCAGTTCCTTCACTCTATCAACGTCAAGCGAAGTAGGGTAGGCAGAAGGCAGGAACACTCAATTTCCATTCATTTATTTATATAAATATGTATTCTGAACGAAAAGTCACAGTATTTATTTGAAAAGATGAAAAGGAACATTGATGAATGAATTACAAATACAGTTTATTCGATAGATAATTGTGCAGAGAATAGGCGAAATGTCACCCCACTATGTGTTCCGATTTGTTCATCTTAACCTCCTTTCTTTCTTAGTACTAACATTATTTTAGGCGCTCCGGTTGTACTTCTTGAGATCTTATTTCTTCATGTATCTAAGGAGAGAGAGAGAGAGAAAGATTAGTGTTGTAAAATGGAAGAATTAGTTAGAATTACTGTAGGCGTGTTGCTAATATGGAGGAGAACTTAACTTACGCAGGAGAAAAGCATGTTTCGTCTAATTGGGAATAGTCACGACTGGCACATCAAATAATTCCAAGAACTAATGCTCACTTACCTACAACAGAATTACTTTAGACCACAGAACTAGGATGTGACATTAGAGTCATTGATAGGAAACCTAAGATTGATAGCCAGCTCAATCTCAAAATCGTCACACATTCACATTCACACGATTCACAATCATAAAATAAGGCAAGTATTACAAGTGATCATTTTTATCTTACCGAATATGGATGATCGTCTTCCCGCTGAACAGTGCCATTCACTCTCTCCAGTCCTTCTCGTTGATTCTCAGCTGAATTCGGTTGTTCGTGAAGACTACTCGTCACAGGTGTCTCTGATTTATACGAGAATCGACGTATGGGTGTTGGATTCGAACCAGCTCCATTCAAACACTATCATCAAAGTGACATAATGAAATATCAAAAGAAATACTACAGTTATATACTTGAATTGAAGTGATAAATAGATAAGCCAAATATTTAACTAATTAGTGAATTATCTCATACATTTTCCACAATATTTTTCCGTGAGCATGATTTTCGCTATGAGTGTGCCACATGAGTTATTTCGAAAGTGGACCAAGTTACTCGTGCAAACGTTCAGTCGAACGATTGCATGATCGAGTGGCAGAATGTTGGGAATAATAAGGAGTCATAGTAGTAATGGTAGTAGTGAATCAGTGAACAAGTTAGCGTACAATTTGACAACTCATACTTCGGATTCCTGAGTTCCGAGTAATATTTCCATGCAGATTGTCTGTCACACAGACTCGCCATAAATTAATCAAATCAATTCTCACCGTTGACACCATTCTCATTGAGATTTCAATGCAGTCTTGATAAAAATGCATACGCACTGCCCACACAAACACACAAAGCTCATTTTGGAATTAATTGGTGTAGGATACACACTGCGTTAAAAGTGTCCTACTGATATCTCAAACACTATTCAATGGGTAAATGTCTCTGTTAACACGAACAAAAGAACAGACACACTAAATGTCATGTTCGCGAATATTTTCAATCATAAATGCTGGAGAAAACAACGAGAAGGTCACCTATGTATGGTGATCCAGTAGTTGTACGGAACCGGTCAACTACCTCTACTCCACTCCATGTCAGAGATATACAATCGTCTTAGTGGATAGTATACGCCGAACGGGGTATCATCATATCAATTCGGCTCGTCAAAACACACAGATGGGTGAAATTTGAGTATATTGTATTGACACTGCTGGTGACCGCCTAAAATACGTCTCCTTCAGTAGCAAGAGTCATCGTGATACATTAAATCTAAGTGAAATTAGAAAATGTCTCATCAACGATCAACAACTGTTGATTACGACCTCCTTAGTTCACACAAAATACTCATGGAATAGTCACTACACTATTTTGGAATGCAAGTGTATACAGAGTGAGAGGGGCACTGAATTAAAACATGCCTACTTCATGAAAATACAGGTGAGAAAGAATGACTTACCGAATCCCATGATATACGTCTTGCGATTCCACCAAGTGTATAATATTCACTGGGAAGCTTGTTTTGACTCCCCCAATTCGACCATGGTGAGTTCGGAGGAGCCGCCTAAATGGAAGGTGTAGAAGATAGAGGTAGGTGAAACACGAATATTCGATTCATTCAAGTCATCTTCTATAACAGCGAAATTTGTGTCGATTCGGTACAAGAAATGTTCACATTATTGAGACTATAGTGACCTCGCGAAATTCCAGTCGCTTGGCCGAAACAAAAGGACTGTAAAAACTGCAATAACTGGTGATTTATGAAACATAAAATGGACAGTATATAAAGAAACAAAGTGAAATCTATTAACGTACTGGCGTTGGATATTCTCCATCGTGGTTGAGATTTGGTAGGCTATAATAAATTTGGCTCGTCAAAACACACAGATGGGTGAAATTTGAGTATATTGTATTGACACTGCTGGTGACCGCCTAAAATACGTCTCCTTCAGTAGCAAGAGTCATCGTGATACATTAAATCTAAGTGAAATTAGAAAATGTCTCATCAACGATCAACAACTGTTGATTACGACCTCCTTAGTTCACACAAAATACTCATGAAATAGTCACTACACTATTTTGGAATGCAAGTGCATACAGAGTGAGAGGGGCACTGAATTAAAACATGCCTACTTCATGAAAATACAGGTGAGAAAGAATGACTTACCGAATCCCATGATATACGTCTTGCGATTCCACCAAGTGTATAATATTCACTGGGAAGCTTGTTTTGACTCCCCCAATTCGACCATGGTGAGTTCGGAGGAGCCGCCTAAATGGAAGGTGTAGAAGATAGAGGTAGGTGAAACACGAATATTCGATTCATTCAAGTCATCTTCTATAACAGCGAAATTTGTGTCGATTCGGTACAAGAAATGTTCACATTATTGAGACTATAGTGACCTCGCGAAATTCCAGTCGCTTGGCCGAAACAAAAGGACTGTAAAAACTGCAATAACTGGTGATTTATGAAACATAAAATGGACAGTATATAAAGAAACAAAGTGAAATCTATTAACGTACTGGCCTTGGATATTCGCCATCGTGGTTGAGATTTGGTAGGCTATAATTAAATCGAGCTCGTAACAATGACATCCCTCAGTCACAATGACACTGGATTGTGAATTTCCAAAATGACAAATTCTTGTCAATAATCCAAATGAATCAATTTGAAAATGTAATTTACTTATGTAATGTGCCTGTGATCTGTAATGATTATGCAACACAGTTTTTTATTGGTCATCCACATATTGAACAAGAAAACAACTAACAAGATATGAAAGGTCAGATTTCAGTTCACTATAGGTCAGCATAAGAATTTCTGAGTCAATGACAGAAAGGAGGGAAGAGAAAAAAGTTGAGAATTGGTGTTTTGGGGGGTTGGTGGGTTGGATTATTATTATCTGAATGTATTTGAATTTCAAAATTGTATTACCAGGGTAGACAGGAAGACAGGCGGAGTGTAATTAGACATTGGAATAAAAATCAATATGAGATAATGTACATTCAGAAATAATAATGATAATAATACGAGTGTTATTGATCAATTGAAATCAGAGAGGGAATAAGACGAGTGTTTTTATAGTCAAAATTAGTTACTTGTTAGAATGTTGTGATGTATTTGAATTGAAATAGAATTTTAAGATTATTTATTATCCTCGTCTGATTTGACTGACTGGCGGTGGCAATAAGATCTTCCATATTTCTGGTATTTGCATTAAGTCATTTCTGTTGCATGTGCTGCGTGTAGAATCGATGAACAAGGATTCTGTAATCAACCTCTCTCTCCCCCTACCTAGATTACTTCTTAGAATTTTAACCCTCTTCCGCCCTATTGTGTGGCTGTGTGTTAATGCATGAAGTGCGATTGCTGAGCATTTTTCTAAATTACTTATCTTTCCGAGGTCAACCATTCTTCCCTTAGCTAAATTCTTATGTTGTCAGGTGTTATGTAAGATTGTCACGCTCTGTCACCAGCCAAGTAGTCTATACCTGTCTACATGGTAGGCCCAAGACAACACCCTTCGTGTAACCCTAGTATCACTAAGCATATCGTGTCACTAAACACAAGTGACAGGACGGAAGTACTCATGGTCAAATAAATATCCCTCTTTATCTCCTTAGTTGCTGGTGATGACGGAATACGTTTATATTAGTTATTTCTTTCTCTACCATACCGTATCATTGCTGATCAATGTCTATGCCCTGCTCACAGATATATTATTCATCCGCCTACATGTATGAATTATTATTACAAGAAGTAGAAACCCGCTTTTGCTGTTCAATCATATAAACAGTTCAATCGGAGCTCTTCCTAAGTTGCATGTTAATGACTTATGATTTTCACCAGGATGTATGATTTTAGGACCTTCTATTGGATATATTTTGCGTTATCTTACTGTTTGTGAAGAATTTCAAATCTAGATACTAACTGTGAATCCGACATTTGTAGACAATGATGACAGCTCGGTGAGTATAAGTATACTCTATCCAACATACAAGCTTCGTGATTGTCTACGTTCGGTAGGAGTGATATGGTATAAAATTTGTGAACGCTTTCCACTGGAAAGTACAGAGGAGCACTAGCTTACTTACATAATTTGTCTTTCACTCAATTGAAACACCCACCCTCCTCTCATCTTGTATACAACTGACTATCAGATTTCTATCAGTCACGGGAATTCGACAACATGATTTCACTTCTTATACACTGACCGGTTAACCTGAAATGTGATGTTTTCTGATTTCGCCCTAATCAGGAAACAAAACTGGCAGAAGTTAGAACTCATGGTCTGGCCATTGGATCGGGTCCCAGTGGCCTAGTGGTATACGAGCTCGTCGTGGGTTCAAATCCCGGTGGGTGCGTACTGCTAAAGGGTCCCAAACTAGGACGAAACAGCTGTCCAGTACTCCTAGGTTTTCCAATGGTTCTCTAACTAATGTCAGCTCATGGTGAAATCCTAAACCTGGATTATATATTAAGTCAGTCAGACCAAATGGATTGGCAGATTAAATCGGGAAAACTGAAATCAGGTGATCAGTTGATAGTTGTGTGCGTCTATGGATCAGTGGTTAGGATTCTCACCGACCATGCACATCGTCCTAGTTTCGATCCCCGGCCGACGCACACCTGATATCCATGGTCCGCCTGCGAAATTCGGTTAACTGGTATCACATGGGGAAAATTCCACACCTGTACTGAAAATATGGTCTGAAATCAAGCTGTAATAAAAAATAATAATTAAATAAATAAATTCTATAAGCCTATTATCTTCACCTCCACAAATTCCTTATACCTGTAACACGGAGGACTTCAGCTCAAAGGTGAATGGACTACCTGATAGTCATCAAGAAATAATTGTTGAACAAAACAAACACATCACAAATTCACCGAATATAGCGAACATCGGTCACTATAGTTCTACATATCCCGACGACACTTATGCTGTTAGACCGTCTGATAAATGTGAAGCAAGGCTACACTTTAACTGTGTAAATGACAAAATGAAAACATTTAACTAAAATGCCACAAAAATCGGTTCAGTGTATCCATTTGCAGCTAGACTGCTAAAGCAAGCCTATGGACCAGTTAGGCTTAGTGTGATTCGTTATAATAGTGTGGGGGAGCAAAAAGAGTCTCAGCCTCAACAGAAATGTTATCTAGACATGAATGAAGGAAAACAACAACACCTCATCCACATTTCACAGTCAAGACATCGTCACATGTAAAATACAGAGTAAGTTAATATTCATTCAGTTTCTATTTTCAACTGAGAAGTACAACTTTACACAGACTATTCAGCTAATATTTCACACAAAATTACAAGTCAAAATTACTGCAAACAGATAAGTATCAGTTTTGAATAAACATGGATGAGACAGATGATCGACTAAATTACCCAGTAATTCTGAAAAATGCAGATTGTGGATAAGTGAGTGTAGGGGGAATCCATGGTCGGTTTTATTGTATGATATATCTTCTTCCCATGTGTCAGTCATGCTTGTTTCACTTGTGATTGTTGATAGAAATAAATAAGCAACAGCTCCACACTTCACACCGTGTGTGGCGAATGTTTATTTGGGATTCCACCTTGATTTTCTAATCAGCTTACTTAGCAAGTGATCAAGAGGTAACTCTTATTAATTTTCATTCAATTTTGACTTTCTCGCTGATTGATTGGACGAAAAATCGAAATTGAATTAGAAATAAGTGATCACAACTGACACCCATTGCACGAGAGGTAGCTGTCGTGGCTCAAGTAGTAGGTCCTGTGAATTCATAAACATGTATTTTATCGAGACTACATCACTTAATTCTTCCATATGCGATATCCTTTGCAGTAGTGATAGAGTAGATCGACCATCCACGTAGCATGTGTTAACAGTCGTAATCAAACATGAAGCAGTCGCACTCTCGGCTTGAATCATATATGCTCTTTTGTGTGGTCAACAGAAACCAGCAGTCTGAAACGTTGTACAGTGTAGGTGAATAAATACTGACGGAAAAGTGTTTCCACGAATTGCTTTCTCGTGAAACTATGGTGACTTTATTCTAAGGGTCTTTCTGTATTCATTTTCAGCGTTTTTGTTTTTCGTTATTTATGTCTGAATCCAACTCCACTCTTAAGTATGAGAACCGTGTAACTTCCGAACTGTCTGCTCTTCCAAGATTCGTTTTCAAGATACTGGTTGTGGAAAAATTCACTGCTTGAAAATACCGAACTTGTCATCAATTCTTTATGACTAGTCACAGAAATTTATTTTATTCATTTATCTGCAAATTCGTGAGAAATAACTCTGAGATCTGAGGTGTGATGATCCTTGACGGTGTTATCAGCGCTTGTCTAAGCCATTTCAGTTTCTTCCTGCATACTTGTTGGGCAACGGGTTGGTAGTTAGTCTGCTAACTGTTAGATTGGCTTATTGTTTATCCGTTTTGTCTGATCATTTCAGCTTTGGTTATCTCCAACATGTCTGTCTCTTCTATGGTCATTTGAAGTCCTGTTTTCGCCGTCCCTCCTGTTAGCTTGTTGGTTTCCTCTCATAAATCTTTCAGGTTCCATGCCACCAGACACAGACTTTCAGGTATATTTTCGTCAGTCCAACGCATGCCCATCTCCTCATTCTCTATGGTACACCGCATGATTCAGTCCACCACAATCAACGATATCATCGATGATAGTAGGGACTCCTGACTTGCCACTGTCTTCACTTCAAACGCTTCACTGAGTCTTCTGTCCTGAATTACTCGATATGTGGTACTACTTGACAAAATTTTGGAATAGTTACCGATTTACCTAGCAGTCAACATCATCTAAGGTCTTTTCAAAGTAAGTATAGTTGGTGTGAAGCGTTGACTGCTATCCTAGGTGTTTTTCGACGATGATTCACACTGATGTGACTGAGTGCTTACATTACGTGTGTATCTTGAATTCAGAATGTTTCGAGCGACGTTTTCCACCTAAGACTTCTTTCAGCCTTTCCAGGATGATCCAACTGAATATTCTGTGTTTTGGTGGACAGGAATATGATGTGACACCACTTCTTGCATAGGCTCAAGTAGCAATTTAGGGAGAGTTGAACAAGACAGCCTTCCCTGCAGTCGACAAGCACCTCTCTTGTTTTCCACAGCTTCTTCAGTAGTATTATAATCATGTTTTCTGATGCCTCTCAGTTTGTTCAGTGGACCTTCTTGGGGCTTTCATCTAGTCCTACCGCTTTCAGAAACTTTATGCGGTCTAATACCTATGTGTCCACTCATGGTTCTGTGGTGGTATTGTTGATGGTCGATACAGATGCCCTTTGAATTGATTAGTCAGGCGTTTTCTTGTCTCTTCTACTAGTTATCAGGTGTCCATATTAAACTATTTCTTGTCCCGAAATGTCTATACAGGCTTTCCTACATGCCACTTCCAGGCACTCCAAGTCTTCGTTGTGAAAAATATGTATTTCGTGATGAATATTTTCATAGTTCCTAATACCTTCTGCAGTCTGAGTTCATTACCAGTCAGTCTGGAATATCATGTGAACATTTCACGTCCGTATGCTTGTTCTCGCTTCCATTAGGAAAAAAGTATATATATGTCGGCCAACTGGCTTTCCGTTGGCTTTCACCAATCAGCGTCGTGCGTCTTACTTGAGCACTTGAGTGAGTAAGTTTATTTTTTGTTAACTCTGAAGTTCCAGTAGCAGTGAACTCAGCGTTTTGGAAGGTGGTTTTCCAGTTCAATAGCAATCTCCCTTCTAAGTCTATTCATAATTCTATTCTGTAACATCTCGTAGATGCAGAACACAGAATTGTTGTGAAGAAGGCCTAAATTGTCATCTGACGCATACCAACTAATCTTAACTTCACCTTAAGAGTTCATCTACAACATATTGAGGAGACTGTTGAAATCTACATTGAGCAGCCTAACTTATGTATGGAATATATCCAAAAGAAGAAGTTGGTTAAGACGCTTTCGTTACTTTCGCCCTCTAGGCTTTAAAGATGCTAATCTCTTGTAGACATTGCCTTAATTTTTTTCGATATCCTATTTATTAATACTGCATTTCTATGCTTACTATAAAAATGAACAATACTGCTTCAACTGTAATTTCATTTATCTGAAAAAGTCGATAGTATTTAAAAACCACGGATACTGGTAATGGCTAATATTCTAGGTCAGCTCACAATTCTGGATTATTATGTTGGTGACTGTCATTATGATTTGAATTAATACACCTATGCAGAAAAATATGATAATACAGAGTCATTTTAATTTCCAATATATTTTTATACGAGAATAAAGTGTTTGATAAGTGTTTGTTTGTGCAGTTTAGCAAACTCGTTGAAATCTAAACAGCATACATACATTCTGATTCTATTTAAGACATGAAAGGAGTGATTAGTTTCTTTTTGACGAATTCATTCTCTTTACGGTGTTTGTGTACATTATGTATGTATGTCATGAAAGTATTTCAAAAAATGTGATGAATACTCAAATTTTAATTAGGGTCGAGTGTGGCTGGGCAGTAGAGATTAAAAAGACGGTGTTAGTGATGACTTGTCCGAAAGTAGGTGTCAGTGTTAGTCAGCGTATAAGGTCAACCGAATAAGTGTACTGCAGTTATGTATTAAGTAAGTGAAATAGTCAAAATCGACTCAGTCAACTTTTCAACTGATTAAGTAAGTTCAATAGAAAGAATTATTTGAATTCACTCATGCGTTGAATAGCATTGACAACTATTTCTAGACAGGTCATGACCTCCACCGTCTTTCCAATCTTTACACCTCTTCCATCGTCCACCCTGGTTAAAACTTGAGTAGTCATCACCTTTTTTCTTTGAAATATTTTCATGACAACAACAGTCAAAAGCCGAAAAGTGATCACAATAAAAAAAATAAATAAACATTGACTGATTAAATAATGCAGTTTATGTTTACCTAGAAAATACAAATGCATTCATAGTTCACCCAGTTTTACTTCTAAATGAACTCAGTGAGAAACACTAATCGAAGTTTTTTTTCGAATGAAAGACAACTGTTCAGTAAGGTGAACGTGGTTCATATCCATAGCTAAGCAGAAATAAATTAGTGATACAACTTAATATTATTTGAAATTGATCACTGAATGCTTGTAGTTATTTTGAATGAATAAAGCAACACAGAGAAACAAGCCTTGAACATAATCGAGAGGAAAATAGTTTTAAAGTGTAACAGAACAGAACAGAACAGAAGAGTGTTGTGAAAGAGCGAAAGGTAACCAACCCTTCCTCCCCTCTCCCAAGACTTCAGCTTTGATCTAAAGTCAACTGCGTTTGTTGAGTATTAGACATTAGGAGTTAGTCAGAGTATGATAACCTCCTGTTTCCCCTTGGGTTTTACTTATCACCACCACTCAATGAAAATCGTATTTGAAAGCCTCAAGAAACTCATGGAGAAAGCAAGTGATTTTAAAGCAAGCAGTATTATAGTTTATATCGAATTACATCCTTCCCTATTCATGGGAATGAAACTTCACATTGTTCACGTACAGTGTGTGAGTGAAAATCTTATTACTCATTCACCAGTAAGTTGATTAACTTTAGGGAAAATTTCTGTCTAAAAATTAACAGTCGGACGATTTGCTTTCATTGGTCAACACATTGGCTAACTTAATCAGAAATTTGTATTTTCACCTCAATATTGGTTAGTGCTCATCATTATGCTTAGTTAGTGTTAATGTGCTCGTTGTGTTAGAAGTAAATTTACAGAGAATATTTGTGGGTCGGGAAATGTTTGTAACTTTGCAAAACTACTATAGAAATTGCGCCTTTTTTACTGAGCATGTAGTACTTTATTTACAAGTTTACTCACTTCACATTAAAATAACTAACAATAAATTCCAAATGCATGTAAATAAATAAATAAATAGAAGAGTGATAAGAAAAGGCGTTTCTTTATATTTCATGCTGTTGTCTCCCAAAGCTCAATGTACATCTCCGTATACAATCTTCTTGTACAAACGCATTGGTATTTCATTGCACATTTAATATTACCAAGCATTAGAATCCACAGTATATATGTGCGTTTTCCATTAGGATTTTCATTTAGCTGCATTTCGACACTTTCTTTCATGTGAGCACATCCGGCTAACATGTTGTCAACAGAAAGAAACATCTGGTACAAATTTCGCTTCAAGCCACTACTATATGTATGAGGATACAGTGTGTGACTGAAGTTGTCAGACTATTGTGAGTAGTTAGGAAACTGTTCATATTTTTTGTAAAATCTTGAAATGTGATAGGAAAACACAGCAGTCTAGATGAGACGATTTCGTCGTCCCAAAATCTGTATTAACTAAATTACTTTTATCGTGTTACCTATTTAAACCTGGATTCCAAACAGGAGGGTGGTTCTATCAGTCACATTGGAAAGGTGATTACACCGTGAGGAAGGTCTGACAGGTTGACAGTTCACAAAACCCACTACCGAATACCTACCTACCAGTGACATAAACGATTTTAAAAATGGTGGGAAAACAATCCATGTATGACAAAGCCAAACTATTTGGTGTCGCTGATCTATGAATCATCTTCAAGTGACTACTATTCAGTTCAAAGATGTCTAGGGCTTCGTAACTTTAGATTAATCGCAAACGACATGTTTCTAGGCCACTCAGATACGTTAAAATAAATGTATCCAAATACTAAGTCACTCAATAATCCTGTCTATTGAATAACTTGGCGACACGTCACTAACTTCCAGTCTCTCTCTCTCTCTCTCTCTCTTTATATATATATATATATATATATATATATATATATATATCAACGTCTGTCGGTGTCAGAGTGGTTAGGACTCTCTCAGACCATGCACATCCTCCGACGTTGGATCCCATGATATCAATAGCCGGCCTGCTAAATTTTCGCTACCGATATCACACGCTTAAAATTCCATAGTTGAACCAAAGTGCTGTATTCTTACGGGATTTATAAATTATGTGGGGAGCAACACACAAGGTCGCTTCTCTCTAAACTTTATCTTAATGTGACAATTGCTTTCTCAGGCGTAGGGCTAGCAACCCCACCCTGTAAACAAATTTGCTCAGAAACTTCTGCACGATGAATCTCTTGGCGCCAAAAGCAAAAGTCTGTGTGGGGATATGGAACGTCCGCACCATGTACGAGATTGGCAAAGCTGCCCAGATCGCCAACGAGATGAAAAGATACAGAATCCAAGTACTGGGAATATGTGAAAGCAGATGGAACGGGAACGGACTCACCAAATCGTCAACGGATGAGTCAGTGATCTACTCGGGTAGCACAGAAGATAACCACACGCACACTGAAGGCGTGACTACCATGATGTCACCGACGGCAACGAAGGCCTTAATGCAATGGGAGGCGATCTGGTCCAGGATAATTACCGCCAGATTCAACTCCAAACGAAGGAAAGTGTCAATTATACAATGTTATGCACCCACAAACAACGCACACCTCGAAAAGAAAGGGGAATTCTACAGACAACTACAGGCAACAATGGACAATACTCCAGCTGGTGACATTAAAACACTAATGGGAGACATGAACGCCAAACTGGGACCAGACAACACAGGAAGGGAACTCATCATGGGTAGAGAAGCTCTCGGAGAACTGAATGAAAATGGAGAACTCTTCGCCGACTTCTGCGCCTTCAATGAACTAGTGATTGGTGGCAGTGTATACAAGCACAAAGATATCCACAAGGCTACATGGGTGTCACCAGACGGGCAAACCAAAAACCAAATTGACTTCATCTCAATGCTGCTCAAGGAAGTGGAGGCGCAGCCTACTGGAAACAAAAGTAAGAAGAGGAGCAGACGTTGGCTCAGACCACTATCTCGTACAAGGGACAATCCAAATCAAATTAAAAGCTTTCAGGGAAACAGGAGCTGCAGATAGACCACAAGCCAAGTTCAACACTCAAAAACTGAAGGACCAGGCTACAAAGGACATCTTCATTGCAAGCATGAGGGACAAAGCCAAGACACAAATCAACACTAACGAAGAGGTCGGCGTCGAAAAGCACTGGGACAACTTGAAAACGGTGTGGAGGCAAACCTGCATGGGAGTTCTAGGCAGAAAGAAGACACGAGAGGCAGGACAAACAGTGGCTCACTACGGACACTTGGAAACTAATAGAAGAGAGAAGGACAGTGAAACAAAAGATTATCCAGTGCGCCGATGAGCAGCAAAAACAGGAGTTGAATGCAAGCTACAATACGCTGAACAAAAAAGTGAAGAAGAGTGCCAGAGAAAACAAAAGAAAATATTATGAAGCCATGGCAAGTGAAGCAGAACAAGCTGCAGGCAAAGGAGATCTCGTCACACTCTACCAAACAACTAGGCACCTATCGGGCAAAAGTTCGACACAGATTAAGCCAGTCAAGGATGACGATGGAAACTCAATCACCAAAGAGGTGGAACAAAGAAAACACTGGGCTGAACACTTCAAACGACTTCTAAATCGTTCGCCACCTACAACACGCCAAACGATACCAACAACGGAAGCAGAACTACTAGTGAACATTGACCCCCCGACAAAATCAGAAGTCCTGAATGCAATCAAGATGCTAAAAGCTGGAAAAGCAGCAAGACCAGATGGAATCCCAGCAGAAGCTTTGAAAATAGACCCAGAGACAACAGCGGAGTTGATGACGCCATTACTGCAGAAGGTGTGAAAAGAGGGCAAAGTACCAGAGGATTCGAAGAAAGGATACTTATTCGAACTTTCAAAGAAAGGAGACTTAAGTCAATGCAAAACTGGCGCGGAATTATGCTCCTGTCCAGCCCAAGCAAAATACTAAGCCGCACCATCCTGGAGATAATCAAAAAAGCCCTAGATGCAAAACTTCGACCGGAACAAGCTGGACTCCGGAGAAAAAAATCATGTATTGATCAAATCGCCACACTACGGATCATCATTGAACAAGGCTTGGAATGTCAGTCACCTCTCCACCTCACTCAACTTCGTCGACTTTGAAAAGGCCTTTGACAGCGTCGATCTAGAGGTCATTTGGCAACTATTTCGCTACTACGGGGTGCCATCGACAATTATACATCTCATCCAATAGTTATACGACAATGCTGAATGCCAAGTAATCCACAACGGGAAACTTACGGAAGATTTCAAAGTGAGGACGGGAGTGAGGCAAGGCTGTCTACTATCACCAATGATCTTCCTGATTGCAATTGATTGGATAATGCGACAGACAACGGCAACCAACGAGGGAACAGGCATAAAATGGACTGACACAAAAGACTTGGAGGATCTGGATTTCGCCGATGATATATGTCTGATTTCCCATAAACTGGAAGATATGCAAGTGAAAAGTAACAAGTTGGCAGAAGAAGCATCAAAGATAGGACTTCAAGTGAACATAGATAAAACAGAGGTGATGAAGATTCCTGGCCAACAGCAACAACAACAACAACAACAGACGACGATCAGCCAGCATAAATGTGAGGAACCTGAAAGAAACAACCTCCTTCACTGGCCTACCTGGGAAGCATCGTTTTAACTACAGGCTGGCGGAACTGATGAGGATATCAAAGTCAGAATCGGAAAAGCAAGACAAGCTTTCACTACTCTTAAGTCTGTGTGCAGGTCAACAGCCCTACTCAGCATCAAAAATAAGATCCGGATTTTCAACTCCAATGTGAGGTCAGTCAGTGCTACTATACGGATCAGAGACTTGGCCATCGCGTCATGAAGAGCACCTCAAACAAACTTCAGACCTTCATTAACAGTTGTCTTCGCACAATACTCAAGATCAGATGGCCACCAGAAAAGATCAGCAACAGAGATCTCTGGCAATGAGCGAACCAAGCAGGAACCGATTGTGAAACAAATAGGCAGGAAGAAATGGAGATGGATTGGTTGGTCATACATACTCTGAGGAAGCCATCAGACAAGCCATTGCTCGAGTGGAACCCGAGAGGGAAGCGGCGAGTTGGTCGTCAGTGTAAGGGTGACTTGGAGGAGGTCATTTGAAGAGGAGATGAAAGCATGTGGGCAGACTTGAAGCGGGGTGAAAAAGTTGTCAGAAAACCGAAGGCAATGGAGACGCGTGGCTGAAGCCCTATGTTCCTCTAGGAATTAAAGGATATAATAATAATTGGTCACAGGATTTCATCATGGGTTGACATTGGTTAGAGAACCATTGGAAAACCTGGAAGTACTGGACAGCTGTTTCGTCCTAGTTTGGGACTCTTCACAGTACGCACCCACACCTTCTGGTTACAAGGCGAGCTCGTAGACCATTAAGCCACTTGGGCCTGATCCAATGGCCCATGAATTCTATCTTCTGCAAATTCACGACATAGCGCGACCCCTAGCCAATGTCTTCGGTGAGCATTTGTTCTTACACACGACCTGCTGCACCCTACTAGTCACGACTATTTTAAGTATCCTTTTATTTATCTTCGGCAGACCATACAAGTAAGGTAGACGAGATCTCGCGGGTTTTAACTCATTGTACGTATGATTGTCAATCATTTTCTTTTTCAATAGCTCTCTGAGTACTTTCGTGACTTTCTTTTCTGTCGAATCCGTCATATCCTTCTTGTAGTTATCAATCTTACATTTCGATGTATCATTCAGAATGAACTCCATTTTTTCGATATATTCAACCTTGTTCATCACTACCACGCCTGAATTTTCGTCTGGTCGCAGTATGACGATATCTTCATTGCTGTGCAGACGTTTAATTGCTTTTCGGTGTTCTTTCGTCATGATTCTAGACTCTTGAATTGGTGAGCATAGAAACTGGTTAGAGATATCAACTAGTCTTGATTTGAACCAACCTTTCTCATCCTCACTAAAGGGATGTAAGTCGGTTGACTGGTTGATTTAATCCTCGAACTGGCCTTCTTTGTCAATTTAATTCGCAAATTTTCTCGGTACATGGAACTTGAAACCGAGTGAAAGTGCCTCAATTTCAGTTTGATTTAGCTTCACACTTGACTGATTGATAACATATTTTTGGGGGATTTCCGGGAAGCCTTCACATATTTGTTCTTTCACTAATTTCTTCGATAGAGTCATGAAAAAGTTTTCACTTATTACATTTTGAATATCTGGAATGAAATTTGTGAATTCGACTCTGCATACGATGTTTAAATCATTGACAGTGTTTTCAAAAGAGCTAGCTTCTGTTATCAGCTTCGTAATCAGCCGTTTCGTCGATTTAATATTGGATTTTGTTAAGCACCTGAGATATTTCAAGGGAGTAGGAAGTTTACAAGAACGAAGGGTTTTCATAAGCTGACAAGGGAAACAGCAAGTGCGTGGACATTAATCATAAAATTTCAGTCGAGCAACTTTGCGTGATATTCTGCAGCATAGGGTCACCAATTGATTCAGAAACTTGAATGAACTAGCAATAGGATTTCCTATCATAAATTTGAACAAAGAAAGCAGAAACATTGCCTCAGAATAATCTGGATTCATTTTGTTTCGTTGGTGCTCATCAGATGCCTACAACCAGAATACTTTCATAAAATAAAAATAAAAAGTGAACAATTTTGACAAAATTTTGTCCATTAGCTCCACTAGTGTGATATCAAGAACGCCGAGTGAAAAAATATGAGAAATACTTTGAGTTTCCTTAGAATTCACCGTCAGTGTCACAATGACATTCCGAAAGATAAAAATACGCCTAATATATACTAAAAATCCACTGTTTTCATGATATTCATTGAGTCAGAGTGACCTGTTTCTATTGAAATACTGCCTTGTTTGACATTATGACATGTTTTGAAGTAGTTGGATGACAAGACACAGGACTCACTAACCTAGCTGATAATCCTTTAAATTGTCAGCTGGAAATTCAAGGGGATTATTGTTAGTAGTAGAAAATTGTGGGAGTTTTGTGTTCTGATTTGATTGACAGGACTGATACTAAACCGATGAAAATAAACGTATACATTCGTACCTGACTACTCACAGTATTATTGTAAAAACAGAATGCAAGGTTCAGGCAACAGATCGTTTTACTATGGAAATCAACGAATATTTATAGATTTTCATGTACATATTATAGATTGTTGTTTGGAGAAAAACACAGTCGTCTGATTAGTTGTTTCACGCACACAGTTAACCTTGTATCTCTTTGTGGCTCTTTCTTGAATGTCAGATCATCTATATGTTAACTGTATCCGCCTACGCAAAGCCTTAGTTATCATTTTTGTCACGACCAATATTAAGGACATAAATATTGACGTAAATTACTGTCAACAAATATTGACTAACAGCCAGCACACACAAAAGTATGACGTTCTCACAAATTATTTTCACTTCAGGAGAGTTGACTTGCATTAATTCCTCAAATGTTTGTTAATGTTGACCAACAACGGAATATTATATGTTGTCATTCTCACCATCAGAGGTGAAGAATTTCGAAGCTCCGAAAGCTGATATTTCTGTGTGGTGTTTGATAGCAAAAGACACCTCAGGCTTTCGGTTATCTCACCAGATATAAATGTATATACATATTTATTGTTTTGACGCATCCAAACAATTTCAACAGCTTCAAGGAAGACGTTTATCTGATAAACTTCACTTTCCTAGCATTGGAATTCCTGTACATTCCTCTGAAATGATCATAGCACAGCACCATCAGACAATTACCATTTACTGACAATCTAAAACAAGTTGACCACTGACATACTGCAGTGAAAAAAACTAACATTTCATGGCTCCATTCGTAAACAGCATAAATGGAATTAAAATGTAGATCATGAAAGACGAGAAAAGTAATAAAATAAACACCGATCATGTAGTACACATTCATCCGAATGTCTGTGTTGATAAGAGATGACCAATGGTAGATTTACGTTAGAAAACGTAGAGTGTACTCCTCACTTATTTTGTGAAGGTATTTTGATAAGGTTGAGTGAAAGCAGAAAGAGCAAGTGCCTTTGATTAGCAATCTCCACAATTAACTTAGGAGATATTAATTTATAATCAAAGTATGAAGGTAAGCTGTTAACTTCCAGAAGATTGACTTGGTGAATAGTATTTGTCTTGTCTATAGCCTAAATCGAATCCATTAGACCAGTCATGTTTGCAGTCCAGTTTATTTGTAATCTTATATATATTAAAAAAACCTAAAGACATTCTAGGGTCTAATATTCATTACCATCAGTTACAAAAAGATTGTTGTAGTAGTAGGTGATACAAATTTAAAGCAAGTAGTGAAAGTTATTTGAATCCATAAGTTTTAACAAGACTTATTAACATTTCACTCTATATGTGTGAGTCGGTGGCACAGCAGTTAGGACTCTCGCCGACCATGCATATGGTACGGGGTTCTATCCCCAGCTGACGCACACCTGATATCAGTTGGTAAGTCGGCTAAATTTGGGCTACCGATATCACATGCTGAAAATTGCATACTTGTACCAATAATATGGTGTGGAATCAACGTATAATCAGAAAATAAAAAAATAACAATGACTGATTGTATAACCTGTTAATGAATGAAGGTGATATGATTTAATAATATAAGATAGTTGGAGAAAATCGGCAGGAAGCCTAGGACCTAGGTTTCGTGCTAGTTAGCACTCTTCAGCAAGGCGTATCTGCAACATTGAAGGAACTCATATCCCTGACAGAATTCAGTCTTCACCAAAGAAAGGACTAGACACGTCACACTAGTTATTAGTGTCCAATTAAAATGAAATGATTTAGTCTCCATGTCACTAATCTTCATTCATTATAGACTAATTAGACTACTCATATTGTGTTGCCATACCTTACTCGATGTCACAGTCTGTTTTATGTATCTCTTTCCATATAAGTAAATATCAATGTATATATTCTTTCATTCGATAGCAGTACATAAGATTTGAAGAGTCCTAATGAAATATATAAATTTAAGAAATCCTCTGGTAATATACTCTTTTTTTCACTTTCTTAGCAACATTATGTGTGGTAATAAATAATTTTCAAAACAAAATAATATAATTTACAAAATACCTCGCAATAACTGTGAGTTAAGTCAACTACATGGGTCAAACTAGTAGACCACGAGTAGCAAGATTATCAGAACATAAGAATTTAGCGAAGGTTAGAATGATTGATCCCATGAAGGTAAGTAATTTGGAGAAAAACTCAGCTATAGTACTACACGCATTAACACATAACCACACAATAGAGTGGTACAGAGTCAAAACTCTAAAAAGTAATATAGGTAAGTGGAGAGAGAGAGAGATTGATTACTGAATCCCGCCTGGTTCATCGAGTCTACACACCCCACACAACACATGCAACAGAAGAGACTCAACGCAAATACCAGAGATATGGAAGATATTATTACCACCAGTCAGTCAAATCAGAGGAGGATAATAAATCATCTTAAAATGTATTCAATTCACACTATAACATTCTAACAAGTTACTTATTTTTAGTATATTATTATTGCTTCCTTGGGTTCCTAGTGGAACATAGGGCTTCAACTGCACGTCTCCATTTGCTTCTGTCTTCTGCTGTACTTTTCGCCTGCATCCATGTTAGTCCATATTCTTTCAACTCCTCTTCACACGATCTCCTCCATGTCACCCTTGGACGTCCCACACGCCGCTTCCCTTTCGGGTTCCACTCGAGGGCTTGACGCGCGATGTCACCCAGCGGTCTCCTCAGCGAGTGTCCGATCCATCTCCACTTTCTCCTGCATATTTGTTGGGCGATTGGTTCTTGCTTTGTTTGTTCCCATAATTCCTTGTTGGTGATTCTTTCCGGCCATCTGATCTTCAGTATAGAGCGAAGACAGTTGTTAATAAAGGTCTGCAACCTTTTGGAAATATTCTTTGTGACCCGCCAAGTTTCTGATCCGTATAGAAGAACTGACTTTACGTTTGTATTGAAAATCCGAATTTTGTTGGTGATGCTGAGTGACGAAGATTTCCAGATTGATTTCAGGCTGATGAATGTGTTTCTCGCCTTCCCGATTCTCGATTTGACATCCTCGTCCGCTCCTCCTGTAGTTGAGACAATGCTCCCTAGATAAGTGAATGAAGTAACCTCTTTCAAATCCCTCCCGTTGATGGTGATTGACGTTGGATGTTGCTGCTGTTGTTGGTTGGTTATTTTCATAACCTCCGTCTTGTCTATGTTTACCTGGAGTCCTGTCTTTGCTGCTTCTTCGACCAGTTTGTCGGTTTTCGCTTGTAAGTCTTCGATTGTGTGTGACATCAAACATAAGTCATCCGCGAAATCCAGGTCTTCTAGGTTCTTCACGTCGGTCCAGGATATTCCTGTCTTCTCGTTTCCCACTGTCTGACGCATAATCCAGTCCACCACAATTAGGAATATCATTGGTGATAGTAAGCACCCTTGTCTGACTCCTGTGTTTACTCCAAACGCCTCGCTGAGTCTTCCGTTGTGGATCACTTGGCAGGTGCCGTTGTCGTACAGCTGTTGAATAAGGTTGATGAATATTTGGGGTACGCCATAGTACTCGAGTAATTTCCAAATTACTTCACGATCAACGCTGTCGAAGGCCTTCTCAAAGTCTATAAAGTTGAGGTAGAGGTTTGATTGCCATTCCATGCTTTGTTCGATGATGATGCGTAGAGTTGCAATTTGGTCAGTACATGATTTGCCTTTCCTGAATCCAGCTTGTTCTGGTCGGAGTTCTGTCTCCAGTGCGTCCTTTAATCTCTCCAGGATGATGCGACTCAGGATTTTACTTGGCGTCGATAGGAGCATGATTCCTCGCCAGTTCTTGCAGAGTCCTAAGTCGCCCTTCTTTGGTAGTTTCACGAGGTAACCTTTCCTCCAGTCAGTAGGCACCTTTCCCTCCTTCCAGACCTTTTGCAATAATGGAGTCAGCATGTCTGCTGTCGTCTCTGGGTCTGCTTTCAGTGCTTCAGGGGGTATTCCATCTGGTCCGGCTGTTTTTCCAGCTTTCAGAAGTTTGATTGCGTTCAAGACTTCAGCTCTCGTTGGAGGATTGGTGTCAACTTGCAGTTGTGTGCGCGCTGTTGTTGGTATTTCTGGACGGGTTGCAGGTGATGGTCGGTTCAAGAGTCCTTTGAAGTGATCCGCCCATTGTTTAATCTGTTTTTCTTCCTTGGTAATGGGCTTCCCTTGGCTGTCTTTTATAGGTTTCGCTTGTGTTGGTCTCTTCCCGGATAGAGATTTGGTTATCTGATATAGTGTCCTCAGGTCCCTTTTGCCTGCTGCCTTTTCAGCTTCAGTGGCTAGATTGTCGTAGAATCGTCTTTTGTCCTTCCTAGCACTTTTCTTCACTTCTTTGTCCAATGCTTTGTAAGTTGAGCTCATCGTCTCCTTCTCCTGTCCGTCCTTGCATTGAATCATTTTCTCTTTCACCATTCTCCTCTCTTCTATTAATTTCCAAGTGTCCGTTGAGAGCCATTCCTTGTCTTGTCTCTTCTTTCTTCCTAGAACCGTTGAACACGTTTCGTTGAGAATCGCCTTCAGAGACTTCCAATGTTCTTCCACGCATGATTCTTCAGTGATGTCGCGTAGTGTTTCCTGCTTTGCTCTGACAGTTGCAGTGAAGGTGTCTTTTGTGGTTGTGTCCTTCAGTAATTGAGTGTTGAACTTGCATTGTGGCCTATCCCCAGCTATCCTCGAGGCTTTTAGTTTCACCTTGAAAGTCCCTTCTACTAGATAGTGGTCTGAACCCACATCTGCTCCTCTCCTTGACCTTGTGTCCAGTAGGCTCCGTCTCCACTTTCTTGAAATTGAGATGAAGTCTATTTGATTCTTGGTGTTTCCATCTGGTGAAATCCATGTCGTCTTGTGTATATCCTTGTGTTTGAACACACTACCGCCAATCACCAAATCATTGAAGGCGCAGAAGTCTGAGAAGAGTTCACCATTGTCGTTCATTTCACCGAGGGCCTCACGACCCATGGTGAGTTCTCTTCCTGTGTTGTCTCCTCCCAGCTTCGCATTCATGTCGCCCATCAGGATTTTGATATCGCCATTTGGGACGTTGTCCATTATTGCTTGTAGTTGTCTGTAGAACGCCTCCTTCTTCTCTTGTTCTGAGACGTTTGTAGGCGCATAGCATTGAATGACTGTAACTTTCCTTCCTTTTGAGTTGAACCTGGCTGTCATTATCCTGGAGGAGATTGGTTCCCACTGCATGAGAGCTTTGGTTGCTGTTGGTGACATCATGATGGCCACTCCCTCGGTGTGCTCATGGTTGTCCTCTAGGTGGCCGGAATAGATTACTGTCTCTCCAGTAGGTAGTTGGCACCTTCCAGTTCCGTTCCATCTGCTCTCGCAGATTCCCAACACTTCTATTCTGTACCTTCTCATTTCAGCGGCTATCTGGGCAGCCTTTCCAGTTTCGTACATTGTGCGAACATTCCAGGTACCCATCCTTACTTTTGCTTTCATCGAAAGAAGGCACATCGGCTGACTGGCTTCCCGAAGGCTTTCACCAGCCTGCGTCATTTCACTTCCCCGATTCCAGCGAAAAGTAAGGCTATTGCTTATGTTTTTAGAATTTTTAATATATTTATTCGTTGAAGTTTCTGTAGCGATTTGGTTGTTTTACAGGGGTGGAGTTGCTAGCACCACGCCCCAACCCTCCCTCTTTACCCGGGCTTGGGACCGGCGAGAAAACTAGTAAGCTAGTAGCCTAGCAAGCTAGTATCAGAAGATTATGTCTAAACTTGTACGGGGAAGTGAGGCACATTTTTGGAACTGTGAATTTATCTGTATACATGTTCACTTGGTCGACGGAATTCGTAGAGTTACTGCGTAAGATATTTTCAACAAGTTGCAATAATGTTCATGGTAGAACTTGTTGTCATCAGTCTCTGAGTAATTAAATATTTAGGAACAGCATTATTTTCTCACCACCGGACACCAAGAAGTCAGTTTGTTGGTGAAATGTCTTTTTACGAATGTCAAATGTTTGTTAATGTTGACCAACAACGGAATATTATATGTTGTCATTCTCACCATCAGAGGTGAAGAATTTCGAAGCCCCGAAAGCTGATATTTCTGTGTGGTGTTTGATAGCAAAAGACACCTCAGGCTTTCGGTTATCTCACCAGATATAAATGTATATACATATTTATTGTTTTGACGCATCCAAACAATTTCAACAGCTTCAAGGAAGACGTTTATCTGATAAACTTCACTTTCCTAGCATTGGAATTCCTGTACATTCCTCTGAAATGATCATAGCACAGCACCATCAGACAATTACCATTTACTGACAATCTAAAACAAGTTGACCACTGACATACTGCAGTGAAAAAAACTAACATTTCATGGCTCCATTCGTAAACAGCATAAATGGAATTAAAATGTAGATCATGAAAGACGAGAAAAGTAATAAAATAAACACCGATCATGTAGTACACATTCATCCGAATGTCTGTGTTGATAAGAGATGACCAATGGTAGATTTACGTTAGAAAACGTAGAGTGTACTCCTCACTTATTTTGTGAAGGTATTTTGATAAGGTTGAGTGAAAGCAGAAAGAGCAAGTGCCTTTGATTAGCAATCTCCACAATTAACTTAGGAGATATTAATTTATAATCAAAGTATGAATATTATTATTTCTAGAGTATTACAAAGCAAAAGTCTATGCCATATGTGTAAATTTGTTAAATCACAAATCGGAAGCGATGGTTGTCTGAACTGCTTCACAATTTATGTTTATGTGAAAATCTGCAGGTAAACTAAGTGGAAAACTATCACTTGATCGATAACGCGCTAATTAACCAACCTCTCACGTGATCACTTTTTGATTCTGACACTGTCAACGCTTCATCAAAATGTCGTTTGTTAAATTCTCGAATATTGTCAAAACTGTGTGCTCTTTCCTTGTTGAAATTCAATGCGCTCTGGTCTCTTTTGATCAGTTTGTATTGACAAGTTTGTTCCAGCTCCAACAAATCATCTCTAGACCATACTGGTTTACACTGCTTTGCTCCGAATATACTCAGATAAATTCTCAGAGTATCATTACTCAGCAATAGAAAACTTCCTCTAATAGTAATGGGATGTTTTAATTCACCCGAATCCCAATAATACTAGTAATGACAACTATTCAGTGGTGTTCCGAAGACAGTGTTGTAGTTGATGATGACGATGATGATGAGGATGATGATGAAAAGACAAAGTCTGACGTCAAGTAAACTGAACATTTTGATACATGTTCAGTGTTGAATAAGGCCTTATGTTTCTCGCTTTCGTGGTGTTGACCACAACGACTGTCATATTTATTTCTTCTTAAAATAACACTAATTTGAAACCGAGAGGAAGTTGTCCGAAACCATATTTCACCATTTTCAGGCTGCTTTTTATCGTCTGTCTTAATCCATTGTTCATTGTCGTTTTTATTTAAATTTTCTAACGGTATCATAACGGCATCAGTCATAACGCAGACTGACTAAAGCCATTAAGACATCGGATCAATCTGAGTCGAAATACTTTCTTGTCACCCTCAGAGTAGTATCACTAATAATGAGGCATCCGGTCATTGTTAGAGATATGTGAATTCATTTGATCTAATGATCAGAACACTCCAAGTAATCGGTAGAAGTATATCACTCCCTAGACTGATGAAGCTAATTCATGCACAAAATGCAGCAACACTATTCTCTTACACAGTGTGAAACATACACTGATCAATTCACACAATGTCTAAAATTCTGTCTCTCTCTCTCTCTCTCCTTCTCTGTGGTCAACTGACATCTGAACTCCACACATAATATAAAAAATGTAGGTAGCCTATTGAACAAATCATAACTATCTCCAATACAACCAAGTAAAATTTGTGTAGGCATCTGTAAGCTTAACTGAGCTGTAGATTTGTTACAAGATGGCAGACTAGTTGCATGTCTAATCAACAATCATCATAAAGTACACTGGTATTCGGTTGTTATACAAGTTAAAGAAGTAACGTTTCGTGTTCACACATCAAGTGTGCTGTTTTGGTAATAGAGTATTATTCATTGGCGTGTTAATCACAAAGATTGGCAACCACTCACGTGTGTCCGAGTGGTAGGAAAAATTTCTAGTTATCATAAAATGGATCGTCTAGTGTTACACTGTCTAAATCATTCATTGGTGAGCTGACGATGACGATGATGATGATGAAGGCGGTAGTCTTCAAAAGTCAATTTATCGAGAGCCCACATGGAAAGGACAATACTTGCAGTTTAATAGCTTTTGTCCAAATAGCTTTAAACGTGGTCTAGTCAAGACTCTCTACTATAGAGCGAGGAGAATATGCTCTATAGAGAAACTAGAGGAGGAGTTTGAGTTCCTTGAAAAGATATTGAAGAGAAATGGGTATCCTCAAAATTTCATCAACAAGTATGGAAGATCTGAAGTCACAAATGTAAAAAAATCACAGTGGGTAAAAAGCCAGTCTACGTTCAGCTTGACTACAAAGGGGAAAACATTGCAGCGATGATCAACAGAAGGCTGAGTACATCACTAGCCATAGCCTATCCTGCAGCTAAGCTCGTTCCCGTCTATCGAACAACTTGCTATTTGGTGCAATCAAAAATCTATAGATATCCTGAGAAGACTTGAGGTACTTTGTCTGTTAATTATTTTGAATGATTCCAGTACATCTACTCGGTGTCCCGTGTCAACCAGGTGTTTCGCGACTGAAGAGAATAAACAATTCGGTCCATTTAACCGGAGGCTCCTTGGTAAATGTTCACGGGAATTTTAAAGTTTTGATTTTCTCTTATCTAATTACCTAACTTTTACTAATTTTCTCTTGTTACCTCCCCGTCATCACAACTGTTCATTAATTTTCCTCAAGAAATGTTTCTCCAACAAGATATATAAATACACACCTCGTAAAACGCCTTATTTTACTATGACGCTCTGACAATGTGCTTGCTAATGGACAAATGTTTGTCAAAATTGTACACTTTTTAGTTTTATTTATTAAAGAATTCAGGTTATAGGCATCTGATGAGAACCAACGAAATAAAATGGATCCAGATTATTCTCAGCCAATGTTTCTTCTTTCTTTGTTTAAATTTATAAAAGGGAATGTTAGTTAGCACTCATTCCAACTTGGACCCTCGCTCCACTAGTGTGATATCAAGAACGCCGAGTGAAAAAATATGAGAAATACTTTGAGTTTACTTAGAATTCACCGTCAGTGTCACAATGACATTCCGAAAGATAAAAATACGCCTAATATATACTAAAAATCCACTGTTTTCATGATATTCATTGAGTCAGAGTGACCTGTTTCTATTGAAATACTGCCTTGTTTGACATTATGACATGTTTTGAAGTAGTTGGATGACAAGACACAGGACTCACTAACCTAGCTGATAATCCTTTAAATTGTCAGCTGGAAATTCAAGGGGATTATTGTTAGTAGTAGAAAATTGTGGGAGTTTTGTGTTCTGATTTGATTGACAGGACTGATACTAAATCGATGAAAATAAACGTATACATTCGTACCTGACTACTCACAGTATTATTGTAAAAACAGAATGCAAGGTTCAGGCAACAGATCGTTTTACTATGGAAATCAACGAATATTTATAGATTTTCATGTACATATTATAGATTGTTGTTTGGAGAAAAACACAGTCGTCTGATTAGTTGTTTCACGCACACAGTTAACCTTGTATCTCTTTGTGGCTCTTTCTTGAATGTCAGATCATCTATATGTTAACTGTATCCGCCTACGCAAAGCCTTAGTTATCATTTTTGTCACGACCAATATTAAGGACATAAATATTGACGTAAATTACTGTCAACAAATATTGACTAACAGCCAGCACACACAAAAGTATGACGTTCTCACAAATTATTTTCACTTCAGGAGAGTTGACTTGCATTAATTCCTCAAATGTTTGTTAATGTTGACCAACAACGGAATATTATATGTTGTCATTCTCACCATCAGAGGTGAAGAATTTCGAAGCCCCGAAAGCTGATATTTCTGTGTGGTGTTTGATAGCAAAAGACACCTCAGGCTTTCGGTTATCTCACCAGATATAAATGTATATACATATTTATTGTTTTGACGCATCCAAACAATTTCAACAGCTTCAAGGAAGACGTTTATCTGATAAACTTCACTTTCCTAGCATTGGAATTCCTGTACATTCCTCTGAAATGATCATAGCACAGCACCATCAGACAATTACCATTTACTGACAATCTAAAACAAGTTGACCACTGACATACTGCAGTGAAAAAAACTAACATTTCATGGCTCCATTCGTAAACAGCATAAATGGAATTAAAATGTAGATCATGAAAGACGAGAAAAGTAATAAAATAAACACCGATCATGTAGTACACATTCATCCGAATGTCTGTGTTGATAAGAGATGACCAATGGTAGATTTACGTTAGAAAACGTAGAGTGTACTCCTCACTTATTTTGTGAAGGTATTTTGATAAGGTTGAGTGAAAGCAGAAAGAGCAAGTGTCTTTGATTAGCAATCTCCACAATTAACTTAGGAGATATTAATTTATAATCAAAGTATGAAGGTAAGCTGTTAACTTCCAGAAGATTGACTTGGTGAATAGTATTTGTCTTGTCTATAGCCTAAATCGAATCCATTAGACCAGTCATGTTTGCAGTCCAGTTTATTTGTAATCTTATATATATTAAAAAAACCTAAAGACATTCTAGGGTCTAATATTCATTACCATCAGTTACAAAAAGATTGTTGTAGTAGTAGGTGATACAAATTTAAAGCAAGTAGTGAAAGTTATTTGAATCCATAAGTTTTAACAAGACTTATTAACATTTCACTCTATATGTGTGAGTCGGTGGCACAGCAGTTAGGACTCTCGCCGACCATGCATATGGTACGGGGTTCTATCCCCAGCTGACGCACACCTGATATCAGTTGGTAAGTCGGCTAAATTTGGGCTACCGATATCACATGCTGAAAATTGCATACTTGTACCAATAATATGGTGTGGAATCAACGTATAATCAGAAAATAAAAAAATAACAATGACTGATTGTATAACCTGTTAATGAATGAAGGTGATATGATTTAATAATATAAGATAGTTGGAGAAAATCGGCAGGAAGCCTAGGACCTAGGTTTCGTGCTAGTTAGCACTCTTCAGCAAGGCGTATCTGCAACATTGAAGGAACTCATATCCCTGACAGAATTCAGTCTTCACCAAAGAAAGGACTAGACACGTCACACTAGTTATTAGTGTCCAATTAAAATGAAATGATTTAGTCTCCATGTCACTAATCTTCATTCATTATAGACTAATTAGACTACTCATATTGTGTTGCCATACCTTACTCGATGTCACAGTCTGTTTTATGTATCTCTTTCCATATAAGTAAATATCAATGTATATATTCTTTCATTCGATAGCAGTACATAAGATTTGAAGAGTCCTAATGAAATATATAAATTTAAGAAATCCTCTGGTAATATACTCTTTTTTTCACTTTCTTAGCAACATTATGTGTGGTAATAAATAATTTTCAAAACAAAATAATATAATTTACAAAATACCTCGCAATAACTGTGAGTTAAGTCAACTACATGGGTCAAACTAGTAGACCACGAGTAGCAAGATTATCAGAACATAAGAATTTAGCGAAGGTTAGAATGATTGATCCCATGAAGGTAAGTAATTTGGAGAAAAACTCAGCTATAGTACTACACGCATTAACACATAACCACACAATAGAGTGGTACAGAGTCAAAACTCTAAAAAGTAATATAGGTAAGTGGAGAGAGAGAGAGATTGATTACTGAATCCCGCCTGGTTCATCGAGTCTACACACCCCACACAACACATGCAACAGAAGAGACTCAACGCAAATACCAGAGATATGGAAGATATTATTACCACCAGTCAGTCAAATCAGAGGAGGATAATAAATCATCTTAAAATGTATTCAATTCACACTATAACATTCTAACAAGTTACTTATTTTTAGTATATTATTATTGCTTCCTTGGGTTCCTAGTGGAACATAGGGCTTCAACTGCACGTCTCCATTTGCTTCTGTCTTCTGCTGTACTTTTCGCCTGCATCCATGTTAGTCCATATTCTTTCAACTCCTCTTCACACGATCTCCTCCATGTCACCCTTGGACGTCCCACACACCGCTTCCCTTTCGGGTTCCACTCGAGGGCTTGACGCGCGATGTCACCCAGCGGTCTCCTCAGCGAGTGTCCGATCCATCTCCACTTTCTCCTGCATATTTGTTGGGCGATTGGTTCTTGCTTTGTTTGTTCCCATAATTCCTTGTTGGTGATTCTTTCCGGCCATCTGATCTTCAGTATAGAGCGAAGACAGTTGTTAATAAAGGTCTGCAACCTTTTGGAAATATTCTTTGTGACCCGCCAAGTTTCTGATCCGTATAGAAGAACTGACTTTACGTTTGTATTGAAAATCCGAATTTTGTTGGTGATGCTGAGTGACGAAGATTTCCAGATTGATTTCAGGCTGATGAATGTGTTTCTCGCCTTCCCGATTCTCGATTTGACATCCTCGTCCGCTCCTCCTGTAGTTGAGACAATGCTCCCTAGATAAGTGAATGAAGTAACCTCTTTCAAATCCCTCCCGTTGATGGTGATTGACGTTGGATGTTGCTGATGTTGTTGGTTGGTTATTTTCATAACCTCCGTCTTGTCTATGTTTACCTGGAGTCCTGTCTTTGCTGCTTCTTCGACCAGTTTGTCGGTTTTCGCTTGTAAGTCTTCGATTGTGTGTGACATCAAACATAAGTCATCCGCGAAATCCAGGTCTTCTAGGTTCTTCACGTCGGTCCAGGATATTCCTGTCTTCTCGTTTCCCACTGTCTGACGCATAATCCAGTCCACCACAATTAGGAATATCATTGGTGATAGTAAGCACCCTTGTCTGACTCCTGTGTTTACTCCAAACGCCTCGCTGAGTCTTCCGTTGTGGATCACTTGGCAGGTGCCGTTGTCGTACAGCTGTTGAATAAGGTTGATGAATATTTGGGGTACGCCATAGTACTCGAGTAATTTCCAAATTACTTCACGATCAACGCTGTCGAAGGCCTTCTCAAAGTCTATAAAGTTGAGGTAGAGGTTTGATTGCCATTCCATGCTTTGTTCGATGATGATGCGTAGAGTTGCAATTTGGTCAGTACATGATTTGCCTTTCCTGAATCCAGCTTGTTCTGGTCGGAGTTCTGTCTCCAGTGCGTCCTTTAATCTCTCCAGGATGATGCGACTCAGGATTTTACTTGGCGTCGATAGGAGCATGATTCCTCGCCAGTTCTTGCAGAGTCCTAAGTCGCCCTTCTTTGGTAGTTTCACGAGGTAACCTTTCCTCCAGTCAGTAGGCACCTTTCCCTCCTTCCAGACCTTTTGCAATAATGGAGTCAGCATGTCTGCTGTCGTCTCTGGGTCTGCTTTCAGTGCTTCAGGGGGTATTCCATCTGGTCCGGCTGTTTTTCCAGCTTTCAGAAGTTTGATTGCGTTCAAGACTTCAGCTCTCGTTGGAGGATTGGTGTCAACTTGCAGTTGTGTGCGCGCTGTTGTTGGTATTTCTGGACGGGTTGCAGGTGATGGTCGGTTCAAGAGTCCTTTGAAGTGATCCGCCCATTGTTTAATCTGTTTTTCTTCCTTGGTAATGGGCTTCCCTTGGCTGTCTTTTATAGGTTTCGCTTGTGTTGGTCTCTTCCCGGATAGAGATTTGGTTATCTGATATAGTGTCCTCAGGTCCCTTTTGCCTGCTGCCTTTTCAGCTTCAGTGGCTAGATTGTCGTAGAATCGTCTTTTGTCCTTCCTAGCACTTTTCTTCACTTCTTTGTCCAATGCTTTGTAAGTTGAGCTCATCGTCTCCTTCTCCTGTCCGTCCTTGCATTGAATCATTTTCTCTTTCACCATTCTCCTCTCTTCTATTAATTTCCAAGTGTCCGTTGAGAGCCATTCCTTGTCTTGTCTCTTCTTTCTTCCTAGAACCGTTGAACACGTTTCGTTGAGAATCGCCTTCAGAGACTTCCAATGTTCTTCCACGCATGATTCTTCAGTGATGTCGCGTAGTGTTTCCTGCTTTGCTCTGACAGTTGCAGTGAAGGTGTCTTTTGTGGTTGTGTCCTTCAGTAATTGAGTGTTGAACTTGCATTGTGGCCTATCCCCAGCTATCCTCGAGGCTTTTAGTTTCACCTTGAAAGTCCCTTCTACTAGATAGTGGTCTGAACCCACATCTGCTCCTCTCCTTGACCTTGTGTCCAGTAGGCTCCGTCTCCACTTTCTTGAAATTGAGATGAAGTCTATTTGATTCTTGGTGTTTCCATCTGGTGAAATCCATGTCGTCTTGTGTATATCCTTGTGTTTGAACACACTACCGCCAATCACCAAATCATTGAAGGCGCAGAAGTCTGAGAAGAGTTCACCATTGTCGTTCATTTCACCGAGGGCCTCACGACCCATGGTGAGTTCTCTTCCTGTGTTGTCTCCTCCCAGCTTCGCATTCATGTCGCCCATCAGGATTTTGATATCGCCATTTGGGACGTTGTCCATTATTGCTTGTAGTTGTCTGTAGAACGCCTCCTTCTTCTCTTGTTCTGAGACGTTTGTAGGCGCATAGCATTGAATGACTGTAACTTTCCTTCCTTTTGAGTTGAACCTGGCTGTCATTATCCTGGAGGAGATTGGTTCCCACTGCATGAGAGCTTTGGTTGCTGTTGGTGACATCATGATGGCCACTCCCTCGGTGTGCTCATGGTTGTCCTCTAGGTGGCCGGAATAGATTACTGTCTCTCCAGTAGGTAGTTGGCACCTTCCAGTTCCGTTCCATCTGCTCTCGCAGATTCCCAACACTTCTATTCTGTACCTTCTCATTTCAGCGGCTATCTGGGCAGCCTTTCCAGTTTCGTACATTGTGCGAACATTCCAGGTACCCATCCTTACTTTTGCTTTCATCGAAAGAAGGCACATCGGCTGACTGGCTTCCCGAAGGCTTTCACCAGCCTGCGTCATTTCACTTCCCCGATTCCAGCGAAAAGTAAGGCTATTGCTTATGTTTTTAGAATTTTTAATATATTTATTCGTTGAAGTTTCTGTAGCGATTTGGTTGTTTTACAGGGGTGGAGTTGCTAGCACCACGCCCCAACCCTCCCTCTTTACCCGGGCTTGGGACCGGCGAGAAAACTAGTAAGCTAGTAGCCTAGCAAGCTAGTATCAGAAGATTATGTCTAAACTTGTACGGTGAAGTGAGGCACATTTTTGGAACTGTGAATTTATCTGTATACATGTTCACTTGGTCGACGGAATTCGTAGAGTTACTGCGTAAGATATTTTTCAACAACTTGCAATAATGTTCATGGTAGAACTTGTTGTCATCAGTCTCTGAGTAATTAAATATTTAGGAACAGCATTATTTTCTCACCACCGGACACCAAGAAGTCAGTTTGTTGGTGAAATGTCTTTTTACGAATGTCAAATGTTTGTTAATGTTGACCAACAACGGAATATTATATGTTGTCATTCTCACCATCAGAGGTGAAGAATTTCGAAGCCCCGAAAGCTGATATTTCTGTGTGGTGTTTGATAGCAAAAGACACCTCAGGCTTTCGGTTATCTCACCAGATATAAATGTATATACATATTTATTGTTTTGACGCATCCAAACAATTTCAACAGCTTCAAGGAAGACGTTTATCTGATAAACTTCACTTTCCTAGCATTGGAATTCCTGTACATTCCTCTGAAATGATCATAGCACAGCACCATCAGACAATTACCATTTACTGACAATCTAAAACAAGTTGACCACTGACATACTGCAGTGAAAAAAACTAACATTTCATGGCTCCATTCGTAAACAGCATAAATGGAATTAAAATGTAGATCATGAAAGACGAGAAAAGTAATAAAATAAACACCGATCATGTAGTACACATTCATCCGAATGTCTGTGTTGATAAGAGATGACCAATGGTAGATTTACGTTAGAAAACGTAGAGTGTACTCCTCACTTATTTTGTGAAGGTATTTTGATAAGGTTGAGTGAAAGCAGAAAGAGCAAGTGCCTTTGATTAGCAATCTCCACAATTAACTTAGGAGATATTAATTTATAATCAAAGTATAAATATTATTATTTCTAGAGTATTACAAAACAAAAGTCTATGCCATATGTGTAAATTTGTAAAATCACAAATCGAAAGCGATGGTTGTCTGAACTGCTTCACAATTTATGTTTATGTGAAAATCTGCAGGTAAACTAAGTGGAAAACTATCACTTGATCGATAACGCGCTAATTAACCAACCTCTCACGTGATCACTTTTTGATTCTGACACTGTCAACGCTTCATCAAAATGTCGTTTGTTAAATTCTCGAATATTGTCAAAACTGTGTGCTCTTTCCTTGTTGAAATTCAATGCGCTCTGGTCTCTTTTGATCAGTTTGTATTGACAAGTTTGTTCCAGCTCCAACAAATCATCTCTAGACCATACTGGTTTACACTGCTTTGCTCCGAATATACTCAGATAAATTCTCAGAGTATCATTACTCAGCAATAGAAAACTTCCTCTAATAGTAATGGGATGTTTTAATTCACCCGAATCCCAATAATACTAGTAATGACAACTATTCAGTGGTGTTCCGAAGACAGTGTTGTAGTTGATGATGACGATGATGATGAGGATGATGATGAAAAGACAAAGTCTGACGTCAAGTAAACTGAACATTTTGATACATGTTCAGTGTTGAATAAGGCCCTATGTTTCTCGCCTTCGT
Source organism: Trichobilharzia regenti (assembly GCA_944472135.2). Lineage (NCBI taxonomy): Eukaryota > Metazoa > Platyhelminthes > Trematoda > Strigeidida > Schistosomatidae > Trichobilharzia > Trichobilharzia regenti. Next base: position 71,123,454 of record OX235270.1, on the reverse strand, counting down.
GGTGTTGACCACGACGACTGTCACATTTATTTCTTCTTAAAATAACACTAATTTGAAACCGAGAGGAAGTTGTCCGAAACCATATTTCACCATTTTCAGGCTGCTTTTTATCGTCTGTCTTAATCCATTGTTCATTGTCGTTTTTATTTAAATTTTCTAACGGTATCATAACGGTATCAGTCATAACGCAGACTGACTAAAGCCATTAAGACATCGGATCAATCTGAGTCGAAATACTTTCTTGTCACCCTCAGAGTAGTATCACTAATAATGAGGCATCCGGTCATTGTTAGAGATATGTGAATTCATTTGATCTAATGATCAGAACACTCCAAGTAATCGGTAGAAGTATATCACTCCCTAGACTGATGAAGCTAATTCATGCACAAAATGCAGCAACACTATTCTCTTACACAGTGTGAAACATACACTGATCAATTCACACAATGTCTAAAATTCTGTCTCTCTCTCTCTCTCTCCTTCTCTGTGGTCAACTGACATCTGAACTCCACACATAATATAAAAAATGTAGGTAGCCTATTGAACAAATCATAACTATCTCCAATACAACCAAGTAAAATTTGTGTAGGCATCTGTAAGCTTAACTGAGCTGTAGATTTGTTACAAGATGGCAGACTAGTTGCATGTCTAATCAACAATCATCATAAAGTACACTGGTATTCGGTTGTTATACAAGTTAAAGAAGTAACGTTTCGTGTTCACACATCAAGTGTGCTGTTTTGGTAATAGAGTATTATTCATTGGCGTGTTAATCACAAAGATTGGCAACCACTCACGTGTGTCCGAGTGGTAGGAAAAATTTCTAGTTATCATAAAATGGATCGTCTAGTGTTACACTGTCTAAATCATTCATTGGTGAGCTGACGATGACGATGATGATGATGAAGGCGGTAGTCTTCAAAAGTCAATTTATCGAGAGCCCACATGGAAAGGACAATACTTGCAGTTTAATAGCTTTTGTCCAAATAGCTTTAAACGTGGTCTAGTCAAGACTCTCTGCTATAGAGCGAGGAGAATATGCTCTATAGAGAAACTAGAGGAGGAGTTTGAGTTCCTTGAAAAGATATTGAAGAGAAATGGGTATCCTCAAAATTTCATCAACAAGTATGGAAGATCTGAAGTCACAAATGTAAAAAAATCACAGTGGGTAAAAAGCCAGTCTACGTTCAGCTTGACTACAAAGGGGAAAACATTGCAGCGATGATCAACAGAAGGCTGAGTACATCACTAGCCATAGCCTATCCTGCAGCTAAGCTCGTTCCCGTCTATCGAACAACTTGCTATTTGGTGCAATCAAAAATCTATAGATATCCTGAGAAGACTTGAGGTACTTTGTCTGTTAATTATTTTGAATGATTCCAGTACATCTACTCGGTGTCCCGTGTCAACCAGGTGTTTCGCGACTGAAGAGAATAAACAATTCGGTCCATTTAACCGGAGGCTCCTTGGTAAATGTTCACGGGAATTTTAAAGTTTTGATTTTCTCTTATCTAATTACCTAACTTTTACTAATTTTCTCTTGTTACCTCCCCGTCATCACAACTGTTCATTAATTTTCCTCAAGAAATGTTTCTCCAACAAGATATATAAATACACACCTCGTAAAACGCCTTATTTTACTATGACGCTCTGACAATGTGCTTGCTAATGGACAAATGTTTGTCAAAATTGTACACTTTTTAGTTTTATTTATTAAAGAATTCAGGTTATAGGCATCTGATGAGAACCAACGAAATAAAATGGATCCAGATTATTCTCAGCCAATGTTTCTTCTTTCTTTGTTTAAATTTATAAAAGGGAATGTTAGTTAGCACTCATTCCAACTTGGACCCTCGCTCCACTAGTGTGATATCAAGAACGCCGAGTGAAAAAATATGAGAAATACTTTGAGTTTACTTAGAATTCACCGTCAGTGTCACAATGACATTCCGAAAGATAAAAATACGCCTAATATATACTAAAAATCCACTGTTTTCATGATATTCATTGAGTCAGAGTGACCTGTTTCTATTGAAATACTGCCTTGTTTGACATTATGACATGTTTTGAAGTAGTTGGATGACAAGACACAGGACTCACTAACCTAGCTGATAATCCTTTAAATTGTCAGCTGGAAATTCAAGGGGATTATTGTTAGTAGTAGAAAATTGTGGGAGTTTTGTGTTCTGATTTGATTGACAGGACTGATACTAAACCGATGAAAATAAACGTATACATTCGTACCTGACTACTCACAGTATTATTGTAAAAACAGAATGCAAGGTTCAGGCAACAGATCGTTTACTATGGAAATCAACGAATATTTATAGATTTTCATGTACATATTATAGATTGTTGTTTGGAGAAAAACACAGTCGTCTGATTAGTTGTTTCACGCACACAGTTAACCTTGTATCTCTTTGTGGCTCTTTCTTGAATGTCAGATCATCTATATGTTAACTGTATCCGCCTACGCAAAGCCTTAGTTATCATTTTTGTCACGACCAATATTAAGGACATAAATATTGACGTAAATTACTGTCAACAAATATTGACTAACAGCCAGCACACACAAAAGTATGACGTTCTCACAAATTATTTTCACTTCAGGAGAGTTGACTTGCATTAATTCCTCAAATGTTTGTTAATGTTGACCAACAACGGAATATTATATGTTGTCATTCTCACCATCAGAGGTGAAGAATTTCGAAGCCCCGAAAGCTGATATTTCTGTGTGGTGTTTGATAGCAAAAGACACCTCAGGCTTTCGGTTATCTCACCAGATATATATGTATATACATATTTATTGTTTTGACGCATCCAAACAATTTCAACAGCTTCAAGGAAGACGTTTATCTGATAAACTTCACTTTCCTAGCATTGGAATTCCTGTACATTCCTCTGAAATGATCATAGCACAGCACCATCAGACAATTACCATTTACTGACAATCTAAAACAAGTTGACCACTGACATACTGCAGTGAAAAAACTAACATTTCATGGCTCCATTCGTAAACAGCATAAATGGAATTAAAATGTAGATCATGAAAGACGAGAAAAGTAATAAAATAAACACCGATCATGTAGTACACATTCATCCGAATGTCTGTGTTGATAAGAGATGACCAATGGTAGATTTACGTTAGAAAACGTAGAGTGTACTCCTCACTTATTTTGTGAAGGTATTTTGATAAGGTTGAGTGAAAGCAGAAAGAGCAAGTGCCTTTGATTAGCAATCTCCACAATTAACTTAGGAGATATTAATTTATAATCAAAGTATGAATATTATTATTTCTAGAGTATTACAAAGCAAAAGTCTATGCCATATGTGTAAATTTGTTAAATCACAAATCGGAAGCGATGGTTGTCTGAACTGCTTCACAATTTATGTTTATGTGAAAATCTGCAGGTAAACTAAGTGGAAAACTATCACTTGATCGATAACGCGCTAATTAACCAACCTCTCACGTGATCACTTTTTGATTCTGACACTGTCAACGCTTCATCAAAATGTCGTTTGTTAAATTCTCGAATATTGTCAAAACTGTGTGCTCTTTCCTTGTTGAAATTCAATGCGCTCTGGTCTCTTTTGATCAGTTTGTATTGACAAGTTTGTTCCAGCTCCAACAAATCATCTCTAGACCATACTGGTTTACACTGCTTTGCTCCGAATATACTCAGATAAATTCTCAGAGTATCATTACTCAGCAATAGAAAACTTCCTCTAATAGTAATGGGATGTTTTAATTCACCCGAATCCCAATAATACTAGTAATGACAACTATTCAGTGGTGTTCCGAAGACAGTGTTGTAGTTGATGATGACGATGATGATGAGGATGATGATGAAAAGACAATGTCTGACGTCAAGTAAACTGAACATTTTGATACATGTTCAGTGTTGAATAAGGCCTTATGTTTCTCGCCTTCGTGGTGTTGACCACGACGACTGTCACATTTATTTCTTCTTAAAATAACACTAATTTGAAACCGAGAGGAAGTTGTCCGAAACCATATTTCACCATTTTCAGGCTGCTTTTTATCGTCTGTCTTAATCCATTGTTCATTGTCGTTTTTATTTAAATTTTCTAACGGTATCATAATGCTTCCGTCAACTTCAAATTTAAGGTTACTATCTAATAAGTGTGTTTTTTTAATGCCTTCTTGAACGAGTCGATTGAGGGAGTGGGCAACACTTCTTCTGGAAGCTGGTTCCTGGACAGAACTAGTACTCCATAGTAATTTACTTCCTTTTTGGCTGTCTGGCTCTGTTGCTTTTTCCTCTAGGATGATCTGACCTAGTGGAATGGAAAAGATAAGATAGATAAGGATCGTAAACACTTCTTAGGAACTTGAATATCATAGTGAGATTTCTACGTTTACCATATGATAGGGAGAAGGGTGTGAACCTGTTTAGTTTCTTCTTTTATAGTGAACTGGAAATACTAGGAATCATATGTGTGCCCTCCCTTTGATCTGTTTCTAGTATATGAATCTTCCTTAAAGCAAGGGCTGGTTACATGGATGTGGTCTTCTAGTTTCGACCTCACTAGAGATATATATAAAGTAGAAATTTGATAGGGGATTCTGGAAAAGGCCCCACGTATTGCTCAAAAGTATCTAAAACTATGAGCTGCTACAGAGTGGTATCACTTATTATGACATCTGTGACAGACAGGAATAGTGTTCCACATATATCATATGCGCTGACACTTGCGTACCCAATCCGCATGGTTTCGCACTTCGCTACGTTGATTAGGGCTGTCGATTCATAGGATCATTCCAATAGCTTATTCAAATGTCCCTGCAACGTAAGCATGTCACTATCATCCTTAGGGTGTCTCTAGACTTTCAGGTCATCTACGTAGAGAATTAGGGGAGATCCGATGAGTAAAGATAATTCACTTTTCAGGAAGGATGTTTGCAGTTGATCTAAAATCTGTCACCTACCTACAATGAATCCCTTGATCCACCTTAGCAAGCTGCGCTTAATTCCAAAACTTTCCAGTTTCTCAGGCATATTTATGTCGAAAGCTTTGTTGGAATACATGAAGATAACGTTGATGCCTTTCTTGTTGTCTGTGGACTTTATATATCTTTCTCTTGCTGTAAAGTGTTCCCAGGAACTATGTGTTCTGAATGAAAAGTAGCTTATTTCCGAATGTACCATGCTAGCTTTTTAAATTATTCTTGACGAAAGCGCTGGTATGACTAATAAGTCTGTAGTTAGAAGGATAATATTTAGATATTCCTTTGCTGATGGGGATTACTAGTGCATCCTTGCAGTCACACGGTGACACTACATTCGAGAGAAATAGCTTAAGTATCGTGGTCAATGTGTCAGCTATCTCAGCTGTCAGCTTCATGAGAAGCGTGGAGGTGAGAGTCACCAGTTTCCATTGATTACTCTGTGCCTGATTTTTTAAGGACTCCAATACAGTAACTTGGTCACTGCCAACAGAATCTATCCCGTCTTCTTGTGGTTCAGCCGTAGGTGATGATATAGGAAATGACGACTCCTGTATGAAGACTCTCGAGAAGCAGTTTGACATCGCTTTCGCGTTTTCCTCATTCTCTTCAGTTGTAGTGCATAACTCCGAAAAAACTGGATTTAAGCAAGATTATGTACAAATTGAGTCGCTTTTCCTCCAAGACTCATTCACAGTGAAATCCATCAGAGAATAACCTAGCATATTTGACAGACAGAATATTGCTGAAGATCTCTTTTCAACAGCTATTGTATCAAGCTTAATGAAATATGAACGTGGGAAAGCAACATTTTATTTCATGAACGCATAACTCAGCGACCTATTGATGAACTATTTCAGGAGTCTACGTTTTTTTTGCCACCCACTTATAAATGAAGTACTGACTATACAAGGATGTTTCATGGAGCTCTTTCTTCTTTTTATTAGCCTTAAATTTATAGCATTCCATCTAGTTAATTTTAAAGTGCTGAAATTTGTCAGTGAGTAGAAATACTGAAGTGTGTGATAATACTGATGTAATTTACCACACACCACACACACACACACACACACAATAAAAATACTTATTATTGTCTATTGTTATGCATATTATATATGAATGCGATGGTACGGTTGTGCACACGAGATAGTCGGAAAGAGAATTTGCTTCGCTGAATTCTTTGTTTTATGCCTCAATAAGGATTATTCGTTTAATTTTAAGGTGTTACTGTCTTCAAGGAACTCACAAATTTGTTGGTAACACCTGATCCGTTTCAAATATGGCGAGATCAATTTCTTCAATAACTGTTTAGGTATTTCATCCACTTCAAACTATGTTGTACACACTTATCGTTATCATTTTACTGATACTGACTGCATTTACACTAGATCTAAGTTAGACTTTATTTTTTGATGATTTTTATTATTCTTCAGAAAAAGTGTAATGAATGAAAAATTAAAAAAAAAACCTCTGATCAATTCACCTACAAACAACTAATATTTATCACCATTGATAATAGAAATAAATTAGCTGACAAACTTAATACACCAAGTGGAAGCTAATAAGTTTGTTTTTCTCGGAACCATCAATTTTCTTTCACCATAGAATTCTTAATGCAATTTTTATGCTCTACATAGTAATTGAATTATAAATCATTTACGTGTTACTTAGTATATCATTTAAAGTACATTAAATGCATGTAGGAATAAAAGTGTATGGGGCAAACTTAAACTATCATAGCCACAACCAAAATGACCTTGAACAACCAATCAGAATTCAGATGCAAAAAAGTCGCATAATCGTTGAAAAAAAGACTGCCAACATGATTTTACACTGTAGCGTTGTAGCTTATGTGTTGTAAGAATGTCTCCCAGTCACAACACAGATGATCTATAGAGAAATTGTTCCATGCACGATGTACCCATCCATCCAAGTGACTATAGGGGTCATGGTACTTTGAGATCCGCTGGTATTTCTGACGCTATACTCCTACCTACTCCTACCTCTAACCATAATCCTAACTTTGACCCTAACCTAAACCTTAACCACAAAAGCCATAACCCTACATAACAGTATAGATTTGCAGGAAAAGTAACTAGCAAATAAGTAGAACACTGTATTTATCCTCTCCTAGCCCAAAAATGCGGGCATAATTTGATTTGGACTTATACTTCATAGCATTCCCTATGTCTGATCGGTTCTTGAAGGTCAACTTTTGAAAGACCTTGACTTTGGCTACGAAACTTTATTTTCGCTGTTTATGCCAATGATAGTGAAATTAGCCTAGTGAAATTCCCACTTTTCTGACTAAGTCCAGCTATAACTAGCATAGGATAAAAATGAACTACTTAAATTACAGAATTTCATCATGAGCTGACATTAGTTAGATAGCCATTGGAAAACCTGGGAGTACTGGACAGCTGTCATCAAGTAAGACAGAGTCGACTATTAAAAGAAAAATGAAAATTTTTTAATAGTATTTTTTTATTGACTTATAAAAAGAAAACGATATTATATAAGTGGAACTGAATCCAAAACATGAAAAAGAGAAAAAGAACACAAAACACCTTCATTGTCACAAATGAAGATGAAGGACAAAGAGGACCGTTTCCAAAAGTGTAACAGTCGGAATAAAGTTATAATACTATATACTACTAGTAATAACAATAATCATAATATTGAGAGGACAAAGCAGGAATAAGATTCACACACACACACACACAAATATATACTGTTATTACTGAATCAAACAAATATTAGGAATTAGATTAACAATTAGTCACTCCATTTATCATTATTACGTCATACATCATATGCACTTCTGTATGCAACAAAAATGCCTACATACATCACGCTAATACATTCATTACACACACCTGGAAAAGCCGGTGCAAAAAAGAAGAGAAAGTAAACATGCACGACGAAACAAAAAGAAGAGATTTCATGGAGAGCGAGAGAAAAAAGAAAAACAAATAAGCAGAGAAAGTTGAACAAATGAAGAACAGGGGAGAAACAGTTATTCTGATAATGAAATATATATACTAAAAAAGTATTTTTGCTATAATTCCTCCCCACCCTGTCGCTTTTGGTGTATACACAAAACAATGTGTGGAAAGAAAAGTTTTTTTTTAACCAGTTCAGTATCCATATATGTTTTAACTAAATTTCGGTTGTGCAATAATAATAAATTGTCCGGAGGATGTGAGTTGACTTTTTTCAAATACTCAACAGAAAAGAAGAACACCACAGTATAACGATAATGAAGAAGTATAATTGTGTAAGGTTTGTTGTAGAAAGCGAAGAAGAAGAAGAAAAGGAGAGAGGATCATAGAACAACAATAAAAGTACACAAACACACAAAACACCAGTAGTCCTTTGATATTCATCCACATACAGATAAGAACAGATGTGCACATTAATCGAAAAAAAAGAAATGAGAATGAGAACCAACTTCCACCGAACAAGAATAAAAATTCAGTAAGATGGATCATAAAGAAAGTCCCTTCAAGACAATGGTGGAAAAGAAACCGCATACATAAATCAATTCAGAAGTACACAATGCAAGTGAACCTTTCTCCCCGCATGTATTCGTCGTCGTCGTCGGCGGCGATGGATTATGAATTAAGTATGCAACGTCACTTCTCTCTTTACTATTTATAACTACTACTCTTTTTTTAAATTACCTTTATTCCGTAAAAGGAAGGAAACACGAATACGAATCTATGTATAATATGTGTATATTCAGTTATTGTTAATGCAAGAAAAAGAAGTTTACCGATAAGAGGTAATTCCTTTTTCGCAAAATGATGAAGAGATAACACTCAGAGGAAGAAAACAAAACATAAAAAACTTCAATCGAAATAAAAACCGAAACAAAAGCGTGAATACGACTGGATTGATACTGGTTATTTTCAAATTGCTACTAAGGTGTAGTATAATACCATTGTTACTTCAATAAACTTTTTCACTATTCACAGAATATTATAATCAAAACAAAAAAACAATAACAACAAAAGAAAGAAAGAAAGAGCAATTGAAAGCGACAATTAATAATACACGATCAAACACAATTAACAGTATATTTTAGATATATGAACATTAAACGTGTATTGTTTGAACTCGTTCACCACCATCATCACCACCACCACTACCACGACCACCAGCAACAGCCGATCAATCACTTATTCATCGCCTAGATGTAAAAATACCGACAACAAAAATAATCGAGTGTATTAGTGAATAAGTAAATAAATAATACTTTATTGGTTTAAAAATTCCCATTATAAATGAAAACAACGATTGGTGAACAAGCAAACAGAAAACATTTTTTTTCGATAAACTTTCCCCTTTGGGTGTTATACAAATTAGTTAACAAGAAGAACAACTATAGCGTCTTCACAGCACAGAATATTACTCGGAACAAAGAATGAGAGTTTTATACCGGAGAAGGTGTATCTGAGATACAGATAGTTCCAACACAAGTGAATATATATGACACTATGCAGTAATGTAACACTAAAAAGACAGTCGAATATATCATGAGGTGTGTTTTGCGCACAGGAAATGACAATTAACGTCTAAAGCAGATGACTGCTTACCCTATATATATATATATATATATATATATATATATATACTCCCTCATGATTTTAGTAGCCATTGACAAAAGATATTATTAACAACTCATATACACTTTTCAGGTGTAAAACTCTCACATTTTGAATATATTACTTTTGTCAATAGATCCAAACTTAAAGAAGACTTTATCAAAAAAAGGCTCCATGTTCAGTAATCATCACTGTTTTAAAAGCAAATTTTAAGTGATCAAAACAAAGATGGAAGAATGAATATAGTGAAATAAATACAGTGTAATGGCTGAAAACACGATTAGTCAACAAATAAAAGTGAATCTCCTTATTCAATACTCATTGGATTTCGACCGGTCACTTTATTCCCTACGAACACCATATTTTATAATGTCTGGTGTTAGTTGTTTCCAGTAGGCCAAGACAAGATCACGGGCCAACAGATGCTGCATTCGGGTACAGGATTTCATCATGAGTTGATATCAGCAGGAGAACCTGTCTGGGAGTACTGGACAGTTCTGTTTCGCTGTGGTTTAGGACTCCTCATCAGTACGCACTCCCCAGGGTTCGAACCCAGGACCTTCCGGGTACAAGGCAAGCTCGTACACCATAAGGCCACTGGGACCCGATACAACGGTCCATGAATTCTAATTTCTGCCGATTCACTGGCAGGATGCTGACTACTTTGTTAAATGACACACCCAGATGTCACTAGATAACAAAGGAAAAAGTGGTTCTAGGAGAGTTTTGCTTCAGAAAGTCAGCAATATATATATATATATATATATACATATATATATAGTAGTGGATTCCGAACACATTAAGTACCAGTGGCAACTGCCAAAGATAACTATTTTTTCCGTTAACAGAACGAAAGTACAAGCGAAACAACCAAGAGAATTTGCGAAATGACATATTTCCTTTAATGATAATCGTAGTGGTTGGTTGTACGTACGTTGTATGCTCTCCTTATATATCTGAATAAAATTCAACAAGAGTCACTAAGCAAACTGCGACTCATTGGAGTAAGCAAATATATATATACTACTTTGCATTTTTTTTAAACAAAAAGACATTTCAGTGGCACCTTTTTTACTACACGAAGTTAGATAATGTTGACTAAGGACGAACAACACAAGGCTGGACAATATTCAATAGATCCTTCTTTTCCTCTAAATATCGAAATTTCCGAAAGATTACACATACTTCAGTCTACTCAGAATACCTAAAATAAGGCAATAATTCTGAAGGCAATCAACTATGCTGCAATAAGTCGAGAGTGATAACACTGGACAAATAACTACATCTGCTTGTTTACTTTGTAAGTATTAAATAACTGTATTTAAGTGTAGTGACATGGGGCAGAGTTTACCAAGAAACTTATATTATTCTAAAATTGTATCCACAAATGATTTATAGTACGAAACAATGATGAATAAGTTTAGAATAGGAGCTAAAATAACTGTTTTTCAAAGTAGTAGTTAACCAAATGACAGCAACTAATCCAGTTAACGTCAAAATCATCAATCATAACAATCACAATAGGAATTGTGGTTGTTAAACCTGAAATGCTAGTTGACAAAAAGTATACATATATATATGAAACGCGTGTACACATAAGTACAATTTCACTTACATGAAAAAGGGAAATAAACCTCATGACAAAAAATAAAGCATTTCAGTTAGTTAGCTTGATGGCAGATGACGTTGGTTAGCATGATTTGCAGAATGGACAGAGGCAGAATTATCCGAGACACTTGTCGAATGAGCAGACGACCTACTACTACTACTTAATGAAGGTGGTAAACGAGAGTTTAAACTAGTATTACTCATACAAACCCTATCTTTTTCTCCATTAACTGTGGTATTTCTGGGATGCGGTAGTGCTGCTGATACTAATGGAACCGATGATGACAATGATAAATCCTTTTCACCTAGATTTCCAGTTGTTTCAACACCGTGAGAGTCGGCATCATTAGATCCCATGGCTATGTGACTACTAGAACTACCATCTGCACTAGCTAATGTAGCCAAACCACCACGACCACTGACACCATCATCACCACTAGTGGTTTCATCTAAATGTTTTCTTTGTAGATCTTGGATACTTTGAATAAGTTCTTGTAAAGCTAAATCATGCTGACTGAGTATGAGTTGTCGTTCTTCTTCATAGCACAGATCACCACGACTACCATCACATGATGTTTCTAAACGTAAAAATTCCGCTAAAGATGAACGACTGCTATGTGTGCGTAGAGAGCCTGTCAAGTCTGCATTACCGTCGTGACCATCAGATGAATGACTTTCATAGGAACGTCGAGCACGATCAGATTCTGTATGATTAGAAGGTATATTGCGTACAGACATAACTGGATTTTTTAAAGACTTTTCAGGACCACCAAACGATTCATGTGATGAACGATTTGGCTGAATGTATGGATATAGTAATCGACGTGATAGTCCAGAACGATTTTCAAATGATTCTGATGGACTTAAATCACTACTTTGCCAACTTTTAAATGGATTTACACTGGCTATTGATGATCTTGTTGAATATTCTGATGTCTCTGGGATTGGTGTCAGTGGTTGTAGTAATGGTCGGCAGTGTAATACATTATCATTAAGTGCATTATAAAATGTATCATAATCACCATACGGTGGTTCTGTGCTTTCAGATGTTTCACGATATTCACCGCTTGGTATGATAATAACTCTATCAGGGAATTCATAGTCGTCTATTCCCTCCTCCTCTTCCTGCACCTCTTCTTCCTCTTGCTCTTGTCTATCTTTAGTAGAACGATTAACCGGATAGTTATTAGCATCACCAGTATCCTTAACAATACTGTCATGAGACTTTAGGAAGTTATATACACTAAACTGAGGCATATTTGCGTCTAATTTGAGAGACCGATGAGGGGTAATAAATGATATTGTTAAAGCGTTATACATTTATCATGAGAACAGATTTTTCAACATTTAATTAGTGTTGATTTCAAGACGATATGATGACAGGTAAACAATTTTTATAAGATATCACATTAGTTAGGGAATATATATATATATATATATTTATATAGCAGAGATTGCAGATTATTATTATTTTTTTCCCCAAACAGTGGCGTAAAAACAAACGACATAATATTAAACATGATTAAGGTTATTAACAGACAGACATACACGCGAATGAGTGAACGCAACATCAACAACAACGACAACGAAAAAAAGGCGAACCGATACGCGTGCATCCGCATCCACACACACAAACACAAATACACACACACATACATACATACATACATCATGTTTTTGCACACGCACATAAAATAATATTAACAAAAGAGGTTAAGATTAGACGGAATATTTCATACGGGCATATTAGCAACAGTTATGGTATGTTGTTTTATTACAATGTTTTGATGTTGAACATTTTTTTTTAAACAACGCCAAATAGGAAGCAGTAAAAGTGAACGAGAAAAAAAACCATAAACGGAGTTTTTTTTGTTTATTTGTTGTTGTTGATGATGATGACGATGTTGATGATTTGTTTAATTTTAGCAACAACAAAACAAAACAGCCGACAAACGTATAAGGAGTGAGAGTGTGGAAAGAAAAGAAAAGAAAAACTAGTTTAGACAACGGAAATTAAAAAAGAAGTATAGTTTGTTTGACACTAAATAATACCTATGCATAAATAAGTAAATATATAAATGCGCAAATCCCTTTCCCCTATCCCTTCACTTTTGTGGAAAGAAAAACCAAATGCACCTTAAATACTTGATACAATAGATCATAATAGCTTAGATGTCATCAATTCTTATCGTCATGCCTCTGGATAACTCTCTCTCTCTCTCTTTCTCTGTCATCCACTCACATTACTCCATTGTTATCTTACTGAGTTTATTCTCTCTACATTTCTGTGTTTCTCCAGAGTGTGTAAACAATCTCTACCAATGAACCATCAACACACTGCAGACAGAATAAAAACCTTAAATAAATCTGATCTTAAACATATGAAGTATGTGTGACACATGCATGAAACATTCTTTATTATAAAACATGAATTGTTTTAAAAACAAAAAAGATATCGACAACCTTCTTATTTCATTTATCTGCGATTTATAGTAATCTACTTTCCACTGTCTATTAGTAAATAATGTAAATTAGCAGGGTGGGGTAGTACATACGTAGATGAAACAGTCGCTTATTATCATTAATTTGTTCCCTTGGGTTCCGAGTGGAACATAGGGCTTTAACAGCACATGTTCACTTTGTCCTATTCTCCTCTGTAGTCTTCTTAAAATGGCCCAACGATTGACTATAGTCTCTCGTCTCCTCCTCCTCCTCCTCCATGCCACTCTCGGGTCAACGCCCAACTCGTCGTTTCCAATTCACGGTAACAATCGAGCGAAGGTCAGGTCTGCAGAGTGTCACCCGGAGCTTGTGACCAATCCATCATCTCAATTTTCTTCAGCGTATTTGTTGACCGATAGATCCCTTGATTAGTTTGTTCCCGGGGGTTCTTCTTCTTAATTGTTTCTGGCAGGCATTTAATCGTCAGGATGAAGCCAGGAAAGGCATCTGAAACTGGCTGTCAGTAATGCTTTCCGAGATGCACAGGCCAAGTTTCTGGAGTATATGGAAGAACTGACTGACTTAACATTGGTGTCGAAAATCCGTATCTTGTTCTTCATGCTGCTGAATGCAAAAGACTTCTAAACTGATTTCAGAGTAGGGAACGTCTGTGCTGAGTTTCTGATTCTGGTATTGACATTCTCATCCGTGCCGTGTGCCAGCTAGTTGAAACGATGCAGTTCACCGTCAATTCGGTCACAGTAAATCCTCTGGACTCAGTGTTAGGACACTTGACAGTGTAAATGTGGCTCATTGACCCGGGCACCTAACTTTTAGCCGGTGCGTTCCAGGTTCGAATTCCACTGTAACTGCTACTTCAACTTGGGTAATCAGCTGTCTCCCACAATACACATGACTAATATAGCCTAGTACATGAAAAATTCCTTGTGGTTAACTCAATTTAAATCAGACAGTCGACTGCTTATGATAATAAATTCTACATCTCCAGGTTTGTTTCTGTGGTCATAAATAATGAAACTGTCAAAATATGTAGAACTTATCAAGCATACACAAAAAAGAAAGAAAGCCATTCATTCATTCAACATACAAAAAAGTCATGCCTGAAAATGTAAGGTACTAACTACTCTATTATTATTATTATCACTATTATTGTTATTATTACTAGTGAATTGGCAACTACGAGCAAGCTGCGAGTAATTTACAGTACTGTATAATATTGCCAAACCATTAAGGGGATATACTGTAGTAAAAGTGTTGATTGGATCATGAACAGTATATTATACAAGAGCATAGCACAGATCCTTCTTCTTAGTACTATGATCAATGAGTGCTATTTTGCGTATCCACAGCAAGACGTAGTATTTGAAATATATACATAATTAAACTAAATAAGATAAAATGGCTAAGATCAAACAACTCGTCAGAAATACAAGATTAACTACTACCAAAAACAAACTACGCTTAGTAAACGAAGATTCAAGCAGTCACAATGCATGAATACTATGATACAACTGTGGTGATAGAGCATAATTTCTCTTTTATTTCATCACCTTCATTTGGTTTTTGGTGTTTGGAGATAACTGAAGTTGACGAAGATGCCGGTTGTATTGTTTTTTCCTGAGTAGATATGGTACTTGAATTATCAGATTTACTCGAAGTAATTCCAGTCTGATCAACTGCTTGATGATGCATTGTATGCGCTAATTGTTCAGATGATATGGCTACTGTAACTGGAGGGATTTCTTCAGGCTTTTCATCAATTCTCCCTGGACTGGTACCTCGTGGTACATCCCGATCTGCTCCTCTACCCCAAGTAGCCTCAAGTTCACCGCATCTTGGATGGTGATGTGCACAGATTTCTTGTTCACATGGTGAATCACTTGATGGTGTTTTACACACTTCTCTATCTCCCTCATCAACATGCATTTTATCAGTGTCATGCAATGGTATATCACGATCTGCACCTCTACCCCATGTAGCTTCAAGTTCTCCACATCTCGGATAATGACGTGCAAAAATCTGTTCACATGGTGTACCATCTTTTAATGTTTTACAAACCAGTTCACTTGTTTTATCTTCATGTAAAGTACCACCACTACCATGTGAAGGTAAAACATTCACATCAACTTCAGCACTTTTATTAGTCATTGTTTCACTTAATAGCGGTTTGTACTTCTCATTAGTGATGACTGTTTCCGTATCAGATGACTGAGATGATTCCATGTGGCCAGAAACTGAAAAATAAAATGAAATGTGATAAACAATTAAGGGCATTATCATAATTATTACATGTTATTATCAATTTCTACAATGATTTGTATAAAATGCACCTTGTTAGATGGAAATTACTTCTACCAAAACAAATATTACATTTAGTGTGAAAGTAATCTAAATGCAATGGAGAGAAGACAGTCGAAAGTCTGAAGGAAACCTGGATCTCGTGAGAACCACAGGTCTTTTCTATATATTATCACAGTGTGCGTCGGTGGAACAGTGGTTAGGACTCCCGCCGACCATGCACATGGTCCGCGATTCGATCCCTTGCCGATGCACACCTGATATCTATGGTTGGCCTGCAAAATTTGGGCTACCGATTTCACATGCTGAAAATTCCATACCTGTATCCAAAATACGTTGTGCAGTCAAGCTGTAGTCAGATACTACTGAAGTCAATCTAGCAATCAGACAATAAATAAGAATAGAACTATTCAGACAGCTATTGAGCTTTAATTATTTGTAAAGCGATATTATTCATTGTCCTTTTTAGTACATGAGCACATGTCTACCCGCAGTGCTTAAAACCAGTTAACTCTGGCAGAATGAACAGACAAATTGTCAGTTTCGAAATCAATGCAATGGACACCACGCTTATATATAAGCAATTGATGGAAGTCTGAGGTCTTTAAATATAACTTTACAATAGACGTAAAAACCTTCAAAGACTTCTTCCAGCATAACAACAGAAATCATCTGACAAAAAAGTCATTAATATAAGAACAAAAAGTTCAGCGAACATCCTATTTCATGTTACGCAACCCTTTCCGCTATGCACCAATCTTCACTCTCATAGTTACAGTTTGATTGTTCGTCACATTTTTGAAACATCTCGATGATGTAAACAATAGTCCTAACTAATTTTTTACTATTTTTTCGGCAATCCTAATGTGCACACATACACATACAAATGCTTATATCTAAATGCGATTGTACAGCTAAGTGAATGAATTCGCCAAAAAGAGACTCTTCGCTGAACTTTTTGTTCTTATATTCATGTCTGGACTGGTATTTTTCGTCAATTAAAAAAAAGAAGTCATTCATGCAATCTGTTGACACCGCTAATGATACAATTTCATTCAAAATTTCTTAATTAAAATATTTCCCTTCAATCCACTTATCCTCATTTTATGTTTCATTCAATGCCTAAGAAACCATGCCCGGAGGCAGTTGGTGTTGTGACTCAAAATCATTCTCTCTATGGCATAGATACATTCACGTTTTACAATCTACCAGATTCAATAATTCGTTATGTTTTTCCATGTTAGTGTATATGAAGAAGAGTTGTCAGAGTTAATAATACACCAGTATGCAAATTAATAAACGCTCATGAGTTATGCGTAAATAAAAGTTATTTCAATGTACATATTCATTTTCAGTTATTATTAGTTTATTATAATTATTAGTTTTAATTTTAAGTAGTTAGTTTTAAGGACTAAAACCAAGTAAAAAGGTGTCAAGAATTTAGAATTACTGGATATTTGTTTTATGTCAAGTTTGGAATTCACTAAAACTGAGAATTCTGGAAGCACGTCAAATCGCACTCACAATGTGTTAGGTGTCAAAGTGAGAATGACTAATGCCAACCACTTAGGCTATCTAACTTACATTTGTTCTGACCACTAATTAAGAACACCATTTTTTTTACCATTAGTAAGAACACATATACAGTACTCATAGTTGATTGGTGAAGCGTATTTTGCTTTGTTTAGAGTTCCCTACTCTCAAGTTATTTTCTTAATGAAAACTTTTCTTATGTGCTACGTACTCTCCAACAAATGCTTCATTCTTTGACGGTAATTAAAGTCTAGTAGAAGGTCGTGATCAGTGGGGTCTAACAGGTCGGGAGTGAGAACAAATATCGTCGATGACATTGGTTAGTGATAGAGCTAAAATCACGAATCAGTAGGAGTTGGAATTCATGCACCACTGATTCGGGTCTCAGTGGATAAATGGTCTACGAGCTTGTCTTGTAACCGGAAAATCCTGAGTTCGATCCTCGATGGTAAGTACTCATGAAGAGTCCCAAACTAGAATGAAACAACTGCCCATTACTCCCTGGTTTTCACTGGTTCTTTGACTGATATCCACCCATGATCGAACTACTTCCGTTCTTTTACAGGTCAAAAGTGGTAAACACTGACTACACACCCCTTGACAGTTTCATAACAGAAAAAATATCGTAAACAGACGGCAACTTTTCTTGTTGGACAACAAATGTCCTATGGAATTCATTTCTGAAAACGGCTTAACAAGAATAAATAAGAGATGCTTTAAAGCAACAGTATAATACCTCCAGGCTCCGAAAACAAACTAAGTGAATTAGGTCATCTACACTGATGTAAGGTAGGTGTTTCCATATTCACACAACTATATATATATATATATATATATATATATATATATACATGCAAAAACTGAAGTGACCAAAAACTTCTTTACACCTTCGTATAAGTTGATTCAGACAAAGAACAACAAATAATGAGTTATAATTTTACAAACTGATATACAAAAAAGCTATAGCGAATAAATCACAACAGGTATATATATAATGTACAGAGTTAAGACAAAAAATTATAAACTGTGAACTTGCCTAGTATAACTGGCCAGCAGTAGTAGCGGTAGGCGTTAGCGGGGATATATATAATATGTATGTGAAACTTTATGAATGAGTGCAGTTTGATCAAAGTTGAACTGAGTACGCGTATATCCATAGCATACTTGACAGAGCATCACCACCAGGAGATATATAATTAATATGTGCGGACAAAATTATACATTTGTATATGCGAACTAAGCGAATACAAAACAGATTACCAGTAGAATTATACCCCATAAAAACGTACACACCGAGTTGTATACACACACACACACACACACAAACATGTAGCTTTAAATGTATAGTCCTTCTTCATTATCACCTGTTGAACAACATAGTAGCACAAACGTGACGATGACAACAATAAGATTTTGAAACACTGATGGAAAAGTGATATCATTTCAAACCACCCAGCAGTCACCATCAATATATGGGGAAATTATTTTTGTGAGTGGAATAACAACAACTATAAAGAACACACTGACACACACACACAAACAAACAAACACTGAGATATTTGTATGTAACCCAATAGTGTAATGATTAACTGCAAAAAAACTCTAGCATACTGAACAGAAAATGAAAACTGATAAAATCAAAATTGGTTATAGTGTTAACAAATCCATGTACATACATATATACATGTAATGCAAATATGTGAACAACCTTTGGTATGTTACTACACTACTACTTATAAACTCAAAAACAGTAACCAACGTAGAGAAAATCAAAATCAACACACTGAAGATATAAATTTATCAGAGAAAAATAAAGAAACAAAAAAGTTTTATTATGTTAGTGTAACTCACCTAACCATGTGAAAAGAAAGGGAAAAGGGGGAAAATGCAAATTTTAACACAGCGAAATGAGGTGTTATATGCAGAAGAGACAGGAATTTCCTTAAAGGCTATTAGAGTTCGAAAATTAATTTGTTGCTCGCTTGTGACTGTGCGTCGGTGGCACAGAGGTAGAATAGTCGTCAACCACGCAGGTGGTTCGGGGTTCGACCCCCGGCCACCGACTCACTTCTTTACCTCACTAGGCCAGTAATAAGGCTGGCGAAACTTCAAAACTCTAGGTTGAAGCCCTATGCTCCACTGGGATCGTGAAGGAATAAAATAGGATATTGCTTACCATGAGGATATGATCGTGATGTATCGAATTCTTGTTTCCCTGATTCGTCAAGATGACTTGCAACACGCGTATTCTGCATGGGGACGACCACTTCTTCATCAACTGCAGCTACAGACGGATGGAGGGATAAAAGAAATAAGTTTGAGAGAATTTAGCGTTTCTTTCACTTATGAACTTGTTATTTTGATCTACATATCCAGAAAACAAATGATAATTCAGATAACTTCTCTAAATAACCCGTTTTTTCCCTACATTGATTTCAAAATCAATCTTGAACTAGTTAGATATTTCAACACAGATTCCGTCACGAACCGAAATCAGTCAGGGGATAATGGTCGGCTGTTTCTGCGTCGTTTGAGACTCTTCATCACCCTAAACCTTTGGATTACAATGACAACTCGCTCATTATCTAGTCACTAGGTCTGAGTTCAAACACCCATAAATTCTAATTTTTGTCAATTTGTGACATTTATACATTTACCAAACAAAAGTGGTGTAATACTATCTACAAAGGAATTTTAAAAATGAAGCCCATCTTACTTATTGATGACATGTTAATTCACAAGACAGAGTGAATATCACTAATATGTATATGGATATAAAAATAAAACGTTTTCTTCAAACTTTGAACCTATTTCAAACGCATATGATCATTACTTTCTTTAGACTATTTTCTAACAAATGCTTTAGGAACAGAGTATAGCTAAACAAATAGATGTTGTAAACGAGATAACTGCAATGGAAATGTGTATTTGAGATATTAAATAAAAAAAAGAGTGATGTATTTGTACAACAACAAACGAGCTTCTTCTGTTAATCAAATGAACACAACACAAATTATTATTATGCAGAGATCTAATAAATAGTCGATGACAAACTGATAGCTGAATTTACTCTATCCTATTAATGTAAATAAACTTGTGTTCATTTGTAAAAAGCTAATTCAATGAAATACACAACGGTTGAATTCCTACGTCTTCAAATGACTTTTTCTAAAGTGATTTCTAACAGACAGACGGACGGATTGACAGGCAATGAACACTAAATTTACTCCAAATCGACTAATGCAATATATATATAATATAATTGAAGTGAATGTACCACACTTTCGTTGAATAATGCATTAATTTAAGAATAATAATGAAAATTTTGGGCAGTAAAAAGGAGGATAAAGTAACAAAAAATTTTTAAAAAAGTAACTTACGTCCAGTATACATAGAACTTTTATCTTCTTCAAGTAATGATGAACTCGGACTGTCTGAGAGTACACTTTCAACTTTTTTTAAAACTTCATACTTCTCATCTTGCCGATCATTAGACTTATTCTCTACTGGTTCTAATATTTTGTCAGAATAGAATACACGACCAGTTTTTACTGTAACCGGTTGTATTATTTCTTGTTCAACTTCATGTAAATTAGAATTATTCACATTGTCCGAAGTGGATAGTGTATCACCTGTTGGTGATATTGGTTTTGTGATTACAGGTGTTGTTGCTGGTGCCGATGTTGTTGTAGTCGCTAAATTAGTTGAACCAGACTGCGTACCGTATCCTGTATCAACGGATTCACTTAAACCATCTCCTTGCTTAGAATGAGAACGTTGTTCACGATGCATGCTTAAGTTCGGGGACATAGCTGAAAAAAGGGGACGTAGATACAGGACAATGGCGATAGATAATCATGTCAATAAATGCATAAATTAATCATATACTGATACACAAAGCCTTGGACCTAGGTTTCGTGTTAGTTGGCACTCACCAGTCAGCAAGGCGTATCTGCAACCTTGAAGGAACTCATGTCCCTTCTGTGATTCAAACCCGCGTCACCCAGTGAGTACTGCAGTCAGAGACGTTACCACTGAGCTATTCAGGCTCGCAATTGACCTCTTGTAGGACTGTAGTGTATATTTTGATTTGACACTAGTAACTAGTGTGATGTGTTTAGTCCCGCCTTCGGTGCAGACTGAATTCTAAGATCATCAAATCAGTCTGTACCGTGATGGCGAGCTACCTAGAATGGTGGCCACATTACAACCTGACTGATAGAATTCAGTCTGCACCAAAGAAGGTACTAGACACATCACGCTAGTTATCAGTGTCAAATCAAAATACTGATGTATTATATTATAGGAAAACTTCCATTATGAAAGCGAAAGGATTGAGCGAAGAAATATTTACTTTTCAACTACATCCTCATCTGCGGCTCTACTCTAATATGAATATATATATATATATATATATATATATAGAGAGAGAGAGAGAGGGAGGGAGGGAGAGAGCCACAGATTGAGATCTAATTGAAGAGTAAGTGTTTTCTCGATCATTTGTTTTTCCGTCTAAATCCCTATTATGAGCATACGTGTTCAACTCATATGTAATGCTGAAGTTTTAGCCATTGAAACGGAAAAACCAGAACTTTGTAAAGAGAAGAAAGTTTGTGTAACCACTCTTTCTGTCATGGTCATATTATAATCCTCATACACACTTTGACCCTATTGTATTTGTTCTTTTTGTTCATTTACTCTGTATTATTACTCCCTTGAATTCCGAATGGAACATAGAGCTTCAACGACACATCCCCAATTCCGTCTATTTATTACCGTCCTCTTCACGGTTGCCCACAATCGCTCATCTCCCCCTCGCACAATCTCCTCCATGTCATCCTAGGACAACCCTCCCATCGTTTCACGTTGGGACTACCCTCAAACGCCTGGCGCACGATGTCATCCGATGGTCTCATTAGTGTATGCCAAACTAAATCTCCCTTTTCTCCTACAAATTTGTTGGGCGATCGACTCTTGGTTGGTTTGTTCCCACAGCTGCTGGTTACTTATTCTCCTTGGCCATTTGAAATTCAGTACGGAGCCAGAGAAGTCAGCTGTTGATAGAAGTCTGTAGTCGCCTGTTGGAAATCTTTTTCGTTACTCTGTATATCCATATTTTATTATTTCGATTGTCATTCCTATTTTGCATTTTGAACAATTTCTTGTATGTATGTATGTATGTATGTCAATTATTACCCTATATTCGTTCAATTCAATATAATTTCAAAGATTTATACACTCTACGAAATTTTTTTACCGCTCGATGAATGTTTAGCTATAATTGTGATAGCAAATATTTTATCACGACTCATAAAACATTGAAATAAATATTTAAAATATTTAAAATACATATACGATTGTACAACTTGATAAGAAGAAACCTGTTAAAAAAAAACTCTCTTATTTTGATATATATTTGGCATGAATATTACACAATATGCAGGCTAAATCTTCACTAGACACAAAAGACAACGATGGGGTTAAATTTTACACCAAAGCGAAATACACTGATCCTTAGATTCATTATTCACACCTAATCAATATCATAGTATGCTAATCGTGCAACACTCATTCACTTCTTACAATCCTGTGAAACAAACTCATAAGGTAGAAGATAAAAAAGCTTAGATGCGACAACCGGCTGCTAACCACAGAGTATCTACGAACAAGTGTGCATTTATTACCCTATCAATAATTAAAATATATCGTCTAATTCTTTTGCTATATTTCAATATTTTGAGATGCAGTTTCGAATTTCTTTCACAACAAGAGTCGTAAACCGATTTCAGTCTAAGATTATGAAGACCGCATGACGCAATAGGGCATAACCGTGAATTACTATAGAATTTTGACAGAAGAAAAGCACGAGGGGAATACGATCTTAACTGAATTTCACTGAAACAAGTATAGATGAAAAAGGTGGAAATACAGAGCACATTTATGTTGATATGGAGAATAAGACTGATATTATTATTATTTTTATTCACAATCCACTGATTAAACTCAATAAATACATTGCTCTATATATTACTATTTTATTCCAATGGAAAATTAACTAACAATAAGCTCAACTTACAGGCAATACCATTCAATGAACGTAAAGCTGTTGTACGTTCATCTTTCGAAATAACAGGTGATACATTAGTCATACACTGTTCTAATACATCTCTACGTCCAATAGCCTGTAATGCTTCAGAGAGTTGTGTGCCTAGAGGAAATATGACAACATGAATTTATTGTTAACAATAATAATAATAGTAATAATCAGCACAAAATATAACTTAGTTTACTCTGTAAACCCACACACTGAGTAAAAAAAATAAATTCGCAGAGTATTTGGCAGAGTATACAAATAAAACATGATGACTACAATCGAAAAGGAACACTGCGTTTATAGTAGCAACTTCCAATACAATTGAGCCAACAGTAAAATGTTTTATGCGTACTATTCCTTTGATATCCATTATCAAAAGAAAGGAAGATGCACACACACACACACATGATTAATCGATTTCCTTCTCATTATATGTCTAGACTCAATAAAGACGCAGAAATTTAAATATTTCGTCTACTGATACATGAGCACAAAAGCACAGCACGGTATGTAATAGTATCAGAACAACAAAATTTACGTTGGAAAAAATCACGATACTGATAGAAACTATAATAACAGAAATCAATTTTTCTGCTTTTGTAAAAGTCACTGTGCAAAAGCGAACAGATTTGCATAAACTTCACTGTCACAATTATCAGGTCGGTTATTTGCCATAATTGAATGGAATGAAAAGCGAATATTGCGTTAAAGACAATATGCTTATCTCCAGTATAACTTTAACTACCTTCACCATCCCAACTGGAAATTTTTAAAAAAAACGCCTTCATGTTTCACTGAAGAAATTTACTGCTGATTGAGTAATCTAAGTTAGTCAGGTAGTCGTTTGTTTAACTGGATGCTTACCCAGGTTATCATTCAATCTATTTAATTTAGTCCATTTAACAAATTTTGGATGGTGTTATTAGAAGATTAGAGATTATCTGCAAAATATGATATTATTTGTGCAATCTGATAACACATACACATAGGATGGAGTAATAACTTTTTGCACGCGAGGGTGAGAGAACATATTCCCCAAGTGTTTAGAGAAACATATAATATATGTTGGTGGCAGACCACCAAATTCCTCTATAGCGAAACATTTAATTCATATGAATCATAAGAATGATATCCAGATTATTGATAGAAACAGTCAGAGGATAGCACACTGAAATACGCAGAGGTTATAGCTATAAGTAGAACGAAACCCCCAACCCACACACCTTGATGTACTAAAACTATTATTATTATTATTATTATTATTATTATTAACCGACCTTGGTAATTCTTATCTGATTATATTCCCAAACACAGTGTTTATTATCTTCATTCTTAAATACCTTATCACTGTTTATTTTAATTGGTCTCTTATTTTTCATATGAACTGATTTGACAAGTAAATATGTGATCAGATTGTTGGAAATGTATTACACAAATAGATCACATTTTTCTATTAACACTATCATTTAATCTCAATTATAATTTTCTTTTTTAAATGTACTGTTGTACTCACCCGAAAATGGATTATTACCAGTACGTTCTTGCCATAATAGAAGACTAGTATAAGCGTACTCTTCATCCGGTCGATTAGGCAATGAAGTGATATTATAAACATCTTCATCAGATAAGCCTAAGCATTGAGCTAAAATTTTCCAATCAGATTTCAGACAATAAGCAACTTGTCGTAAATCGAGTTCTGATTTACCAATTGGTTCACTGTATTGATCTGATCAATAAATACAAAAAAAATCAGTACAAATTATCAACTTGGTAACACTTACTAGTCACAAAAAGATCATGATAGTATATACTACTGATTACTTTATTAAAGTAGTTGGATATCATTTGCATAAAATTGTAGTGTTTGTCAGACAGATATCACGGTGATCTAAACACTGAGCGACCGAGCTAATCAACGATGTTCCCTGTTTGCCCCCTGTTCAGAGGACCGAATCAATTCAAACCACCAGAATTTCGATTAAGTTAATTTGGACAAACTAGTAATACATTGAATCTAATCTGCAATTCGCCAATTAATCCATAAAAGAGTACAAATTGAAGGCAAAAGCTGAGGAAAACGATGACAATCATGTACACGACGCCAGGAGTGGGCAATTTATCAACAAATACATTGACAAATCTAGTGGCATTTCATGGTGAAATCATTTATAAGGTTTGATAATCATATGTTTTGGAGAAGTGAGTTTAAATATCCCCATCAAAGACAATAACTTCTATTTATTTATTTTTTTTATTTTTGATTACAGCTTGATTCCACACTGTATTTTTGGTACAAGTATGGAATTTTCAGCATGGATATCGGTAGCCCAAATTTTGCAGGCCGACCATAGATATCAGGTGTGCGTCGGCAGGGGATCGAACTTCGGACCATGTGCATGGTCGGCGGGAGTCCTAACCACTGTTCCACCGACGCACACATGAAAGTAAAGTTGTAAAGCTAATCAGGGCAACTTGCATCAAACACAAATATTATGTCTTTACTGAAATTTGTTCACATTTAATAATAATGACAATTATATCCCTAAGTAATAAAGAAGTTCAGGTATATTCATGTGCTGATTCTCATACATGATTATGTACTTCTCAGAGAATAATCCTACACTAACTAAAGTGATGAGAAACCAGAAACTTCATGCATTTATTCCCCTTGATGAATTTGAATAAAGCTAGAACAGTGATTTCTGCAGAATGTTATGGTACCATAATTTATTTCGTTGACCTCTCATCAGCTGCTTACAGCCTAAATAAGTTATTCAGTTTATGTACAGAAAACTTTCAACATACTAGCAAATCTTACATGATGTCAGTTCACAGGAGGTTCCGTTAATAGTGAACAGTGCTCAGGAAATTACGCTATACAGTTTTTAAACAGGCAGTTCAAGTTTAAACAAAGTAAATGTATGCTTACAATGGCAAGGTAGTTACGTAATAAGGACGAAAGGTGTATAAGATGACGAGTGACTGATACATTAGGTAACAATGTACTGAGTTCAACTCAAAGCATAGAAACAATGGACAAGAAAAAGACACTATTTCAAAGGGGTGAGGTTAAAGCCGAAGGTCACGTAATCAAAAGAAAGAAATGTCTTTATTCTCCCATGTCTCTTGTTTCTATGATATGTACAGTACATTGTTACCTAATGTATCAGTCACTCGTCATCTTATACACCTTTCGTCCTTATTACGTAACTACCTTGCCATTGTAAGCATACATTTACTTTGTTTAAACTTGAACTGCCTGTTTAAAAACTGTATAGCGTAATTTCCTGAGCACTGTTCACTATTAACGGAACCTCCTGTGAACTGACATCATGTAAGATTTGCTAGTATGTTGAAAGTTTTCTGTACATAAACCTCATAATTTATTTAGGCTGTAAGCAGCTGATGAGAGGTCAACGAAATAAATTATGGTGCCATAACATTCTGCAGAAATCACTGTTCTTCCTGTTTTTTCATATTGTTTTAAGTAATCCAAATTAGTCAAGATATGAAAAGATGCGAAACTATGGCTTTCTCACAGTAGCCCTCTGCCTTGCGAAATGCAGCAGGTAAACATGCACACGATAGATCTTCGCCGGGTGAAATTAGAGAAAATATTCAGAAAATTAAGAGAAGTAATGTGGAGGTGAACAGGAAATCAAGTAGTCAACTATATAACGATCATTTCTCTATACTACGGAAACTCAAGCAGAAATGCTACCCAACAATGAATGTATCAATATTATTCTGCACAAACCACTGTTGTTCTTGCTTTATTCAAGTAAACCAGGAAATAAAATCTCAATATCCAACTGATAAACTTGTAAATATATACCTGTGTATACAGTTTAACCAAAATAGAATTACAAAGAAATAGTACATTTTTCTACTCACCTTGTTTAGTAGTCCATACTTGTGGAACAGATTGAGTATATGTGGTACCCTGATAGCCAGTCTGTCCGTTATACTCAGGAATATATGAGGGTATGTCATCAATATCAGTCGTTTTTAAAACAGCACCTGGTGGATATTCACCCAATTCCTCTGGTAATTGAGCTTCTAGAACTGTCGCTGGTTTTATAGGCGATCTATAATAACAAGAATGAAATAATCTCAATATACAAGATGGTAATAGTAATGAATATATATATATATATATATTATTCTCTTGGGCTCCTAGTGGAACATAGGGCTTCAACTGTACGTCTCCACTTGCTTCTGTCTTCCTTCTGCTGTACTTTTCACCTGCATCCATGTTAGTCCATACTGTTTCAACTCCTCTTCACATGATCTCCTCCATGTCACCCTTTCATATATATATGAAATTTAGGGCTGCAATACATATCTTAGATTACGTTGATGTTGACCAATTTCCTCAGAATTAAACAGAATGTAACTGCAAACTGCTTGGGATTCCGCAAGTTTTGATAGCATCACCAAACAATTCAATAGACATGCGTAATCTCATGACACAGGTACCTTGAATTGCTTCTTTTCGAACGAGAACAATCAAGAAGCACATCTGCAGTAAACATGTATGGCATTATTAGAGATCGAATGTGTATCAAAAATGTGGCCTATTTGAGCAATACGTTTCAAACAGTATGACCAAACATTTACCTATTAAATCACAGTTCGCATGATAAACTGAGAAAATGAAAGCCCAATTAAAATAAACACAAGAATAAAGGATCGAGATAACAATTAACGCTAATATTCACAATACAACCAGATAAGGATAACCAAGGTAGGTTAAGAGGAATAATACATTTCTTTCTCGTGCACACACGCACACAAGGAAGGGTTGCCGCCTAAGCGTATCTCAGTATGCTCCCCCGCCCGACTATCCTCACACAGAAGACTATGATAGCTATTTTGATATTAATCTTATGATTCATATCAATCAAGTGTTTTTTCTACGGGGACGAGGCTGGCAATCTGCCACCTGCATTATTTGACGACGTTTCACAGTTAACATTTTTCAGATAAAACTGTCCAAATTTACTAGAGAGACTAAATGTTTTAAGGAAAACTTATCATTAACACCCATTAGTTAGGGAATGATAAATATATAAAGTAATGTAGGGAGCCAAAATTATATCTAGTAGATTTTCGGCGTTTTTTCCGCATAATTTATTATACTACTATTAATTGTTTTCAGTATCTTTAATTTACTCTCATATAATATAAAAAGATAAGCATAAGTGAAAAAGTCTATCCTACCAGCCATATATATATATATATATAATCATTCACTGAGGGAAGGTAAGAATATTTTAGCAAATAAAAAAGGCTCAAAAAAACAAGAAGTGAAGAAGTGAGACAATGCAAAACATTTGAAAAAATAATAATAATCTTCACAAGAATTTTTTATTAGTTTGAGAAATACGCAGAAAGTGGGACAGGGATAGAGAGGGAAATAAAAGGTGAAGAAATGGCGACAATTCTACTAAATTATCCACTAAATTTTATGCTGATAAGAACAAAGTTATACAAAGTTACTTACTGCCTTTTCATTTAATAAAAGAGAACGGCGGCAATTATAATGATAAAGGAATTAACCAGAGTAAGATTAGATTGTCCAAATAAATAGAAATACTAAATAGTAAAAGGTCAATGCAGTGTTATACAATAAATGGGATCTGCTAAACATTTAATAACGATGAAAAAAATTGAAGTGAAAGACTGTTCAGTATCCCGCTAATGAACGTGCTTGCACTAATCTCGTTGATAGAACTTTGATGATCAGTTTTTTGGACGAGTTGTAAGATGTGACTAGTGACTGTGTGTGAGGACGTTCAACTCCATTTCACTAGTGAATGGAGTAGGCATGTCCTCTTGAACTGCACGTCTGTGTTAAATCACCGCTCACTTATTTATCTCTCCGATGAACAGTTTAAATTCGTATCTAATTTGTCATTGGATTAGTGGTGCTTCAAAGTTTAGACTCATTTTTACAACAACAAAAAACCAAGTCAAGTAGAATTCACTTCTAAAAGGAGAACAGATAATAATGTTACTTTCCGTCTTCTGATTATTTGACTGCTATTGAAAGCAATTGTTTAAAAAGTTATAAGGATATCAGTGTGTTGTTATGGACTAAATAGGCATTTAACACCCAGACCCTGCGCTCTAACAATCACGCTTAGGTAAGTCAGGTAGCATCAACTACCGTCACACCATGAGCGTTATGACAGGCATTCGACAGTGGACTAATATTTCCACTTATAGAAGCATAAATGTATCAACATGTGGGAATTAAAACCAAATTTTTAAAGGCTAAATATTTCTAGTCTCGATAGAAAATATGCGCAAGTCATTTAACGTCAAGTAATATTTCTATGATGTCAGAAATTATGATTTATGAGGAGAAATTACTTCGGACATGTCAAAAGTTGATCACCTCCAATCTAAGCATCCTATTATTATTAGTTTCATAGGAGATGAAGCGGTTTTGTAAATTAAACAGATCGAGTCCTTACTCTGTAGTAATTATGAAACCGATAATCTACTCTACTGTAATAGAATTGTTGATTCGACGGGAACATCATAACCTAGTTTTGATTCATATCACTATAGCTCCGTTAGCAATTGAAGGATTACACCAAATAATCTTAAAATTCCTAAATGGCATTCTTAAATTCAGAGGACTGATAAATCCATCAGATACCAAGGCGTAACGTTCTTCAAAACCAAAAAACAACTGTCTAACGAAATATTGAAATGAACGACAACATAAAGTAAAATAACCAGAAGTTTTTTTTCCTTTTAAAAAGTGAGAATAAATAAATTACCCAGCAGACTGCAGAACAGCTCGAGGATGGCGCATAAAGGCTAATTTTCCAACAGCTGGTTGGGAGGTATCTTTGACACGTACAATCATATTTAGCCGATTCTCACGGAAAGCATGCATTCCCAATTGTAATTGTTCTTCAGTTTTAGCAACTGGAACTAAATTTCCAGCTGTTTCAATCCAATGCGGATGATCATCAAGAACCTTTTTTTAACCAATGCATAATACAAAAAAAGCAATCAATAAAACCTATTCACACTTTGTTCAATGCATAAAATGATTAGATAGAACGAAATATCATCATCATATAACTATATACCACACATGTATAATTTGAAAGTAAAATAAATATTCAAAGCATTGATTTTATCTCTAATGTAAATGACTGATATATATTGCATCTAATTTACATAAAAAGATGTACAATTTTGAGGCAGACTGAAGTGCTCAAATAGACATATGTAATAGATATCTACAAATGTTAATTTACACGGAATCGATTGGTTTCAGGTTAAACCAGGAACTGATATTAGTTAGAGAACTATTGAAAGCCACAGACTGCTGCTGAACAGTCTTTTCCTCCCAGTTGAAACTCGTGTAATTACGGGGGATAGAACCAAGGTCCTTCTGGTGAACGCAATGACCGTCACAGTCACTGGGATGCAATCCAACGAACGATGAACTCTAACTTCATCTAATTCATGGCATACAGTGCTACTGTCACAGTTAACGTATTTACCTTCATCACTCGACTAGGTGAACCCCATTCGTCATGAATTATCACTGGAACTTAAAGCAACTTCGTCCTGTAGTAAGTTATTCATAATCTCACCTCGTAACCTGGAGGTTCTACGTTCGACCCTCTGCAGGGTCCATAGGCACACGATGTTGAGGAATCCCACACTAGGATGAAAGAGCTGTCTAGTACTTCTGTCTGTTCTCTAAGTGATATCACAACTCGTGGTTCAACCTCCGATATAGCATTGAGTTAAGCATATTTCAAACGACTCCTAAAGTTTCATTAAAAGTATGTTAGGCGGCTACCTAGCAAACTAATTGATAAAGCACACGATGATCGCACGGGACCAGATAACAGTCTTGACATTCAGAACCCAACTAGCAACACAATTATATGTCCGAAACATCTGGAAAAGTTTTAAATTACACCGATTTCTTTATTAGCATTCATGATCGATGTGGCGAAAGAACATTTTTGTAGAAAGAGGTGTGTGAGCGAAAGAATTTATGTTTTTTTGTATATCCTTAGTAAAGCATATTTTCCTTTACCAGTTTCTGAGACACCCCTTGAGCCACTCGAATACATCCATCGATACCTTATTCTAACAGATGAAACAGTCATATTAAGCACAAGAATTTTACTAATCATTTTCATTTCTAGTTTGCGTTAACATAGATTTCCCATCACAAAGTGCGTGCGTATTACTCCACAGTAGTTTGCTCTAAAATGCTATACATATGGGAGATAAGGCTGAAGAAAATGGATATGAAAAGATTACATTAGATGGAGTAACTGGTTAAGATAATGTTGACATTGGACGTACACTGCATAGAATAAGAAAAAGAAGTTAGTCAGTCAGTAAGTTAACATAAATACAAATTTTGACATCCGGTACTGCTAACAACAGAACCCACAACACATGGAAAAATATTCTAATCAATAATATATATATATATATATATATATATATGCATACATCTAGTCATAATCATAAAATCAAAATTTGTACCAAGCCTAACTTTATTCATCTACTTGCATATACTTGTATCCTGTAGAACTACAATTATTTTATTTAAGTCGTTCAGTTTTACTTAAACCAACTTGACAAGTTAATGTGTCCGATCACACCGTTCATCTTCCTTCCTATTAAACTTCTAAATTCTTGTTTACACATTTTCAGCTCATGCTAACTAGATTTAGTAATACAAAATAACAGATCAGCTTCAATGCCTATAATTTTTTCATTTCAGCTTGATTCCACACCGTATTTTTTGGTTCAGGTATGGAATTTTCAGCATGTGATATCGGTAGCCCAAATTTTGCAGGCCGACCATAGATACCAGGTAAGCGTCGGCAGGAGGTCGAACCCCGGACCATGTGCATGGTCGGCGAGAGTCCTAACCACTGTCCCATCGACGCACAATGAATATGGCAACAACAAAACAAAAAAAGGATATCGATAAGTAAATCAGTATGAAAAGGTATCAAAGTTAACCATTGCACACCTCAATACATGGCCCTGTAGCTATGCGTTGAAATCCTTCTTGTAATTCAAGTGTTTTTTCTGCAGAATCATCAGTAAGACATAAACAACGTAGTTGAGCTTCTTCAGAATGGAATCGACGCGCATACACTACAAACTGTCCAATATAAGGCACTGCTAACGATTCATGATAGACACGACTGGCCAATTCAACAACTTCAGTTATATTAGGACAATCAACGAGCCACAATCTAGAACGAGAGAGAGAGAGAGGGATACAGGATAGGTATTAACAAGAATTACACTAATTTTTATTATAATTACCACAATATAAGTAATGACCTTATACAGAATAAGATTGATGAATACAAAATTTAATGACCGGGTATTTAATTATATCATGTGAACTGGCTGTGACTAATACTCATTATATCTAGATAGTATTAATAAAACTGTCTGTTAATGATTTCAGTACACAATGTGTGTATGTGCCAATAAAACCAGATAAAATATAAATATTGATGACACTGTCCTGTAGTTGGTTATGATACAATTCACGCTTGATAGCAATCCATCAGCGAAGAGCGCCGATAACAATGAGGTGAACTCAGTATATGTGAAAACTAAGCATACATTTTGACAGGACGATATAGAAACATTGTTTAAAATTTGCAAAGGGATTTTGAATAGGGATTATTAAGATACATGAGAATATATCGGATAAGGCAGAATTTTATGAGGCGGTAAGCACAACATTCGCCTTACTCGACCCAGCCATATTCAAGTGTAAATGTAGAAAGTGGTTAAATTGACCGGTAAAGTATGATTTCAAGACGGGTAGGACAAGTTGGAATAGTGGCAAAAATAGAATATTATAGATGCATTTATGAATCGGTCGTTCGATAGTTGAATGCTAGCTAGCCACATAGGAGGCTCGAGTTCAATTCTCGGCCGATACACTTCTAAAACTCGGAAAACAGGGAAGGATGGGACTTAGGCCAACTCTATCCCAGTCCGGTGAAATTAACACCACTTTAACCGAAGCTTGAAGCCCATTTAGAAAGTAAGCAATGAGAGAAAATCCGCACATTCCCTATGAAAAAATATCCCATTTCTATAACAAATTTATAAATGGGTTATTATCCAAATGAAGAAATAGGTACACTGTTATAAAAGTATTCTATGAGCTAAATAATGGATGAAGCTTCATGAGAAAAACAGTCCAATACTGCCAGTATGCATCAATCAGACTATTATTTTCTACTGCAACCATATCACTAATATAAAATGCAATCATAAATGTTATCATTAATTATCGTATGTACCTTGCAGATACAGTAGAAGTAAATGAAACTGCTGTATCATGTGCAGATAATGGAGAACTGCCAGTAATATCTTCCCAAACAGCTGGTGATGAACCGCCAGTGATTGAGCATAATAAACGAAGACTAGGTGAGTCAACTGTTGAACGAGATTTCATACTACCACTTGATGATGAAATAGCTGTTTTTGGTAATGGTATAGTTAAAGTAATTGGTTTATGAAATTTACGTCGTCGTGGTTCAATTGTTACAATAGGTGATACAGAAACACGTGGACCAAGCATACGTACAACAAGTTCATGATCAACTGGATGTACTTGAAGGCCAACACGTATACGTTTTTGTAATGCACCTTGAGGAAAACGAACATGTACTTCAGGTACTACACTAGATGTTAATGTACCACCCTCTGGACCAATAAGAATTAATTCTTGTTTAACACGTGTTACAAGTGCAAAATACTGTGGTAGATCATATGTTAATATTCGATGGATTGATTTTTCGCGTAACTCTTCAAACGATCCAGCATAATCTAAAAAACAAAGGAGTAAATTAGACATAGAAAAATCTTGGAAAGATGAAATGCGAAACACTACATACAAATAGGCCAGATAATAATATCTTAATATTCAAAGAAATTTATCTGGGTTACTATTTTGTTTATTATTGCTTATTAAAACGTCTACTTCCTGTTAGCCACAAAGATACACACACCTGACACAACAGCTTCACAGGTTGATGACTATGTTATCATCTATAGTTGTGTTGCCTGATACTGGCACACAAAAAAACTTTTAAACCCCATTTTATCCTGTCACTAGGCGAACCAACCAGAATGAATACACCGGTATAATTACACATTCACTTTACAACATTTAGAAGAAATAAGGTAAATACAATTAAAAGAAGAAGAAAAATACACGAAAACTTACCGAAATGACCGTCTAACGTATCTTGAACAGCTTGATCTGTTGCGTCTAATGGATGCTCTTTCCATGTTTCACCATTATCTGAACGCAGAATAACAATTTCACGATGTTTGCCAGTTAAGAAAGCATAATGAGGTACTTCTAGGAGAATAGGTGAAGCAAAACGTATGCCAGTCGGTCCAATTTCAATTAAACTGTGGAGATGAAAAAAACAACAACAACAACAACACGAGTGATGCCAGCTGCATGAAAAATACACAATTCAATGTTGGGGAAAATATTATAAATTTTTCGGCATCATAGTTTAGTATCAAGTATAAATATGCATTACAATTGAAAGTGGAATGTTACTTGTGAAAATATCTGATGAAATCTATTTTGTTGGTTTATTGGATAAGCCTGTCTTCCTATTATAGTTGACCACAAAAGCATTTAGTCTGCAGGAATTTGATTAGTTTCAAATTTCATTAAAGGTTGATATCAGTTAGAGGAACATTGGGAACATTGACTGGCGGTGGTGCTAGAAATCGTGAATTGACAGAACTTAGAGTTTACGAGCTATTGGATTCCACATCGTAGTGTTTGAATAGTCAACAAGCTCATCTCGTAACCTGAGTTCGAGTCCCCTCCTCTTTGTGAGGTCAGGTTAGGGGTGTGTGTACAGATAAACAGCTCAAAACTAGGCTGAAACTACTATCGACCAAGAACACTGCTAAAAACCTATAGACTAATAATTAATGGAGTAAAATCAAGAAATGATAGATAATATCAGAATTTGAATAATAAATAATAATAATGATAATAATAATTAATGATAATACTCACAAGAGACTTCACTTACCGGCAAGCTAAACCATCACCATCATTCATGATAGGTGGTGAATTCATACGCTCAGGATGAACAAGACGACAGACAATACGTACTGGACCATTAACAACATTCGGTGGGATGAATATTTTCAGATCAGGATAACGTCGAGCTTGAATTAAACCACCACGTGCATCCACAATGAATGAAACTAAAAATCTACAATCACAATATTTTCAGAAATAATAATGATGATAATAATTAAAACTAAGGTGGATGCAAAGTTACAAAGTTAAACACCAAAAACAAAAATATGGATAGATTATTTTAAGACAAGTTTAAAAAAAGTATACCTTACAATAAATAATACTTGTCAATAGGTTCTGTTTCAGCAAATAGTCTGTGGACATTCTGATTAACAGTGAATTAATAACAGTTTCCGGTGCTCATATACAACACAATGGTTAAATCATGAGATTATAATTTGAGGAGGGAGTAAAACGAAATGAAACGAAAAAAAATAATATGCAACATAATAACCGTTTGAATTGCACGCCACAGGTTAACTGGTGCCTATTATATATTTGTAAAAGGAAATACACGTCTAAGCACAATGCCAGTCAGAAGTGTGGCACTTTAACCTTTCTACTTTGGTGTACAGCTCAGCACATACTTTCTGTCGATATGTATTACTACATTTTTTGATTAGTCCGAAACTAATACTGGTGTCTGTGAAATGTCATTCATATGCTACCTTAGTATATTCTTAAAAAGGTGCTAATTGTTACTGTTAGGAAAATAATCTTACCCTACGCACCACTATCCAATTAATCATTGTGAAAGGGACTTTTTCATATGACTTTTCATACGCAATGACACTTGACTCGGGTAATCAATTTACACTGTTTCCAATTATACGACAACAAAAGTCACCATGTGAACAATACTCTGCATGCATAACCTGAGTCCTAATGTAACGGTAGAAGGTAATAGGCTAGGTAACGGAATGCTTATGTGGAATTTTATATCGCTATATAGCGGGATTATATTCACCTTATCTGAAAATGGTCATTTGCACAGATATTGCTTGTTGTGCTACTACTTCTACCTTTCGTATTGTGTTTCTGTCTTCTTTTCGTGTCTCCCATCGTTTGTCACAACACCGGTTCAATTATTCTCTTGACGTCAAATCTATTTCTCCGCTATTTGATACTTTTGTGCCGATAAATGTCTCTTTATATACTACCGATAAATCCTATCTGTGGCACACATCATATTATCTCCCTCAAACAACAAAAACAGCAAGTTAACTTGAAAATAATCCACTTCTTTATGAAAGAAGAAAAAGGTACATCACGCAAGACTTCACGATATTTTTCATTTCTATCCTACACACCCACCCTATTTATACAGTTTAAGCTTTAGCACATACTGTCATGCTAAACCCTATATATACCCTATGATAACTAAAATACAATCCTCCTACATTCAGTGCATTAAAAAAGCTAGCCGCCAACTTAGAAAAATACTAAGTCGCATCATCCTGGAGAGAATAAAAGATGCACTGCATACAGAACTCTGCCACCCCCACCGGAACAAGCTGGATTCAGGAAAGACAAATCATGAGCTGATCAAATTGCAACTCCACGTATCGTTATCGAACAAAGTATAGAATGGCAGTCGAACCTCTACCTCAACTTCATCGACTTCGAAAAGGTCTTCGACAGACATCCTTGACAGAGAAGTAATTTGGAAACTACTCCGACACTACAGTACACAGCGCCCAAGTCTTTATCAACCTCATTCAACAGCTAGCAATACGACAATGCCACGTGTCAGTCACGTGATCCACAATGGAAAACTCTGCGAGGCATTCGAAAAGCATTCAGGAGTAAGACAAGCTGGCTGTCTATTATTCTTAATTATGGTGCTCGATTGGATTAGGCGTCAGACTGTTGGGAGTGAGGAGTCAGGAATACGTTGGACGACCGATAAGAAGGCTCTAGAAGATTTGGATTTCGTGAATGATTTATGTTGAATGTCACACAAATTCGAAAACTTGCAAGCGAAAAGCAACAAACTGACTGAAGAAGGTGGCAGAAAGACAGAACTGCAGGTGAACATAGAGAAGACAACAGTGATGAAGATAACCAATCAACTGCAACAACAACCGGTATCATCACCATCAACGGGGGAGGTTCAACAGAGGTTACCTACTTCACTCACCCAGCCAGGAAGCATCGTTCCAACTACAGGCAGTCGGAACGGACGAAGACGTCAAAGCCAGTCAGAATCGGAAAGGCAAGATACGCTTTCATCAACCACAAACCAGTTTGGAAATCTTCTGCCTCACTCAGCCTGCATAATAAACAAGATTCGGATTGTCAACACCAATGTGAAGTTAGACAGTTCTTCTATACGGGTCAGTAACTAGCTTTGCGTGTCACAAAAAGCATTTCCAACAGGCCATCGCAGAACTTCATCAACAGCTTCCACCCTCGTTGGCTGGCTCCATACTGAAGATCAAATGGCTGGCCAGACGGAATAAGCAACTAGAAACTCTGTAGTGGAACAAAACAACAGGCAAGAGCTGGTCGCTTAACAAACATGTAGGAGAAAGTGGAGATGGATTGGGCATACATTGAGAAGGCCACCGAACGGCATCGCACGTGAGACCAGTTCTTAAGTGGAATCCAAATGGGGAGCAACGGCAGGGGTCGTCGTTGTTAGGGTTACATGTAGGAGATCGTGTGAGGAAGAGATGAGAGAGTTTGGTCAATCGTGGAGCCAGCTGGAGAGCACGGTAGGAAACAGAAGCTGAAGCTTTATGTTCCACTAGGAACTCCAGGAATAATAATAGTAATAATAGCCGCCAGCTTAATATGTACAACAATGTTTGCCACAAAAGTAACATGAAACCACAGTGTCACTAAAGTGCGTCAAGA
The DNA here is from genome assembly GCA_944472135.2 of Trichobilharzia regenti. Lineage (NCBI taxonomy): Eukaryota > Metazoa > Platyhelminthes > Trematoda > Strigeidida > Schistosomatidae > Trichobilharzia > Trichobilharzia regenti. The sequence goes on along the minus strand of OX235270.1, from coordinate 71,084,863 downwards.
AAGTTTAATAAAATTCAAGAGCATAACAATAATTGCAAGAATAAGCAAATCGAAATGAATATCCGCAATAATAATAATAATGTCAGTTAAGGAGAAAAACAACTAAAAAATGGAGAGTAAACAGACCGAGGGAAAAACAAAAGCAAGAGAAAAAAGAATAACCGGCAGAATGACTCATTATATTAACTTTTCGTAAGAAGAATTCAATTATTTTCATTATTTTCCAATTCAATAAATGTGTATGTGTTTATATATAGGTATAATCAGTTAGTAGTTTTAATGCAGACTTCGTCAGCAATGGACATCAGTCGGGAAAGCGATTGATAACAGTTCCCCCTGAGGTGTTTAGCTTTCAGTGATTTTCTGCCTAACATTAGTGTTTCATTCACAATTGCGATCTCGCCAAGAATCAAAGATGTTCAAGTGTTAGCTTGTGGGAATTTGATCCGTTTCAAGTTTGATCACGGATTGAAAACAGTTGGAGAACCAGGAGCACTGGATTGCTCTTTTGCCATTTTTAGGGTCTCTTCAGTAATAGACACCCATGACCCTACCAACAGGCATCAAACCCGAGACCCAGACATAGACAAAACAGATATTCAGTACTCCCTGATCTCCAATGGTTCTCTAAATGAAGTCAGTTTGTGATCAATATTGAGGACTAGAAGCTGTTCAATATATTTTCTAACAAAATGATATGATATGACGAAATCAAAAGTCTCGGGCAGAAACAAAAGAGGAGGTAACAGGGCAAACTAATAACAAACATACAGAAAGAAACATACCCTGTGTTAACTGGTCTTTTAACCACTGTGGTATTCTCGGATTCTAAGTCCCAATCTCCACCAGCTTGTGTACTTTCTCCAAACATTTGAGCTTCAATCTACAAACAAAATTTCGAAGTGAGAAAATTATAGATCATATGAGAGGTGAAAACACGATCACAAGTCGCACAAATGATTGCGTTCTAATGTCTCTTTTTTTCATTTTACAATACAGGCTAGTCACGATAAACGCACCTCAGTCATTTACTGATTATTTCAACAGAAATGATCGTTATCTTGTTAAGAAATATGTCCCCACCCTCTCAGAGTAGGTGGCTTGGGTTAGATTTAGGCTATCACACGATCACTTGAACAGGAACTGATAAGCAGGAAAAAAATATTTATGGTTGAAAGTTGCATCAAGTGACAGCTTATCTGTTTATTCGTACTGATAGAAGCGTTTTCACTACACGCTCACACACACATACTCGCGGCATAATTCCACACGACATTTTCACAAGATGGATGAGTTCGTCTTTACTATCAGAAAATAACGTCATAACCACCTGATCAACACCAATTAATCACTCCAAACTGACGGAATTTTCTACGAAAAACACTAAATACAACATCATCAGTCTACAGCCTGACAAAAATGTATGCTACGACAAGTATAGTGTAAAACCTTTTATTTGACGACCAAAATATCTTCATCAGAATATAGCCATATATAACCTTAAATCCAACCGAATTCATCACTGCAACACACACAAATAATTTAAACACAGTCAAAAATAGGCAATTAAGGCCAACCAAAGTAGATGTTGTACTAAAGAGAATTGGAGACAATTACACAGCTCTAACTATAAACATCATTTTTGCGTTTGTGTATCTTTTTGTGTGTGCATGTGTATTTGTCGCGACAGGCATGAGAGAGTAGAGGGAAGTTTCTTCAAGAAAAACAAAAAAAAATTATAAAAGATAAAATAGAATAATAAAATTAGATCTAAATAAAAAAAATAGAAAAAGTTATTTCGAAAATTATACTTAGAGAGGGGGCAATAAAACGTCCAAACCTTGATAAACAAAAGAGGCTAAACGAATTATATGTGGGAAATGAAAACAACAGGCGGAAAAAGAAAGAAAATAAAAAATAGTGAACAGTAGACGAAATGAGGAGAGAGAGACTAGTGAGACAGGATGAACAAAAACAACAATAATAACGACAGCACCGATGACGAACAATGACTAATGCATACAAACCTGCATTAATTAAACATAAAGAGAAATCAATTTTACAGTTAGGTAGAAATATTTGTCTTTAAAAAAAGTGGTTTCAAAAATAGGGAACAGTGGGACAACTATTTATATAAACACGGTAGAATAAGTTTCGAAAACAAATAATAAAATAAGCCATCTTTAATCTGTTTAACTTCGTTTTTCTAAATGCCCATTGATTGAATGAATATATGGGACAGAAATGTTCGATTTCTGCTGACATGTTGGCTACTACTAGTACGGACGCTTCGATAATGTCTAGAGAGTAACACTACTGTTATTAAGACGATGGTTAAAAGCAGTGGAATCTGGGACTCACATTTCACCCCATTTGGGACTTTTTAGCTGGATGTACCTGTATCCTAAATGAAGGAGAGTAGCCGTTGAACAAGAGGTGGTTCTCATGGCCTACTGAATAGGTGCTGCGTTCCAGTCTCAATACCATCATTTTTTTAATAAAGTGATGACTGGCTCCATGCGCGTTCAATTAGACAAAAATGGCTCGTATAAGCTACTTGGCAGTGTCTATAGGAAGACGAAATCAACACGAATGTGATAAACAGTTTTATTGTGTAAACACTTATCAAATCCAATTATCTATACATGGTTTCGTTATCTTTATCTACTTGACCAATTTGACAACAACACAGAAATTACCTAGCGCTGAAGAACGATGATTAAGTTGTTATACATAAGCTGAGAATGTGTAACTACTGGTTTAATAATACTTTGATAAAGCTATTAGCAAGATTAAATAGTGAAATGTCAGCGAAAGCAATATCGTTCATTGTTTTTCATTCAGTGGTAAATACAAAACCATTTATAATAATGAATATACCTACAATTTTTCAATTTGTAAAAAGTGAACTTGGTTTTTTGGATATATATATATAGACATTTCGCCTAGAAAGAAAAAATAGGTTGAACAGTGTTCTTTTGGCAAACAGGTGTGTATGTTAACACATACAATATACTACTGTATAGACAATAAACAGTACCATAAACTTACATTATGTACAGATTTTGGAGAAACTGTTTCCAGAATAGAGCTCGTCTGTGTAGCGATGAATTCACTTGTATTCTCATCACCTTTTGAAAAGAAATATAGATATCCTAAATTCAAGTAGTGCACAGAATCCAATTGGTTAACAATTTAATGTGAAAGATCAATTTGTTAGAACTGCTAGAACAGATTATATAAGTTGAGGTCAGTTGATAGAGAATGTTTCAGGCAAATCGGTGAACAGAGTGGAATAGTAAAAAAAAAAAGAAAACTATTCATCAGCTACTTTTGAGCAGTCGAAATACGGTGCAGAAAATTTTCAACTTCTACGATCACAGAATAAAATTAACACGGAAAAAAATGGAGTGTTAACTATTCTGGTACCTCTTTTGTTTCACTAAAGATGACTCGTTAAGTAGACTATTACTACAGTTTATAGCTCAGCAGTTGTTAATGTGTTATGTTGTATTAAAGCCAAGTGTATATCGTAACACAGAAATTTCAGTGAATTCAGAAAGGGAGGTTTGTTAAGTGCTACCGAAAAGAAAATGAAATTAGACGTCGGTATACGAATCCAAAATGGATCACCTCACTAGCTTATTTATAATGAGAAGCTTCAATTAGGACTAATTATAACAAAATGGTCGCTTCAGAATTTAGAACTTCAAGTTACCATAGCTTTCAAATAGATGCCCAACGGAGAACTGATCGAAAAGAAGAATGACACATGCATAATGGAAGTAAACTGTTTTTCAGTCAATGATGAATTTCCAACACACACGTGTCAATGAGACAATAATAAACAAATTCAGTTTCAGGATTTCATCATGAGCTGACATTAGTTAGAGAACCATTGGAAAACCTGGGAGTACTGGACAGCTGTTCATGTCGTCCTAGTTTGGGACTCTTCATCAGTACGCACCCACTGGGGTTCGATGTTCGAATTTCTCAACAATTAAACCTTGACTGAACTGAACACTTCAGTGTTCCATCTCTGGGATATATGGTTTCTAAAACGTAATTTGGCTGATGGTGACTAGCAGTGGAATTCATAAAACGCATCAACTGGGTGTATCAGTGGTTTCAGTCAGTAATGAATTAAACAACACATTTAGTAATGTGTGTAATATGTGTTATAGGTAGTGAAGAAATATTCAATCTCAGCATTTGTCAGTACATAGAACATTTTAACAATTATGTATATATTAATTTATCGTGCACTCAATTCTCTGCTGATAGTAAACAGATTATTATGTAGAGATATGAACAACTTGAATAATAAGAATACATCTTCACCAGTACAAAATAAAGTCATAATGATATAATGACAGATATACTTGCACTTTGTGAATTCGAGAATCGAGTGCTGTGATTGAAAAAAACATTCAGGTCGTTTAAGGCATTATTAATTTTGCTATACCTACACAGTTAAGATAAATGAGATTTTCAGTACTATATATCTGTAGGTTCCATTTATGGGTTGAAAATTGGTGACCAATACGATGACGATCCACTTTAGTAGGTTTGATCATCATGTGTACATATATGTTTTCGCGAATACACACAAAAAGAATGCCATTCCTCCTGCCCGAGAATATATATATATATATATATATATATATATATATATATATTCTGCTGGTGGTTAACTGAACAAAGGAATACACATAAACACCACACGAGAAAAACGACTATGTGTACATAACTGAACACTGATAATCAGAAACAAATTATTTACTTATGCTCAACGCAGAAGAAGCACACATAACACAAACACCCACATAATCAGAGTACGCAGAGTGTGCCAAATAATACAGACACACACACACACACTATATAAAACGCAAAAGTAAGAATATATATATATGTCATGCATTCATAGGTTTCATGTTATATTTTGACGAGAGTTCTCAAACTTGTTCATATTTCACTAATTGAATTTATTGACAAGATGGAAAGTTTAGCAAAAAGACTGAATTATATCATCCTGTAGTGACCTAACCTGGAATTACACAAAAAGCCAGTGACGAAATACCTCACTCATAAAACAGAATAAATACTGAGAAGTCGAATAGTCTGACTGTTTTGCATCCGACATTATGTATTTATTATATACTTCTAATGTTGATAAAGAGAATTCGCCATCACGAAAAGGAGAACATTCGAAAAAAAATGCGACATATATGAAGTAAACGTTGGCTTAGCTAAACTGATGAAACAGTTAGTACAAGACATATAAGCGAACAATATTGTTTTCAATTAGATCTTCACCAGGCTTTACTCTAATTTATATAGATTTATATATAAAAAATTTTAGCCAATGACGGTGATTTTCCGGATCAAATAATCTTAATAAAAGTAATAATAATAATACTAATAATAATGTGGTAAATTGCATGGAGGATTTAATCATGAGCTGACATCAGTTAGAGAACCACTGGAAAACCTGGTTTTGAACGTTCTATTTTGGCTCATTTGACTGATAGCGGTCATCAAGTGGACAAAAATAGCCCCTTCAAAGTTATCTGTCGCATTCTACCGAGCCTTTCGAATCCGTTTTTTACACAAAGCTATGGGAATTCGAGAGAACAATCCTAGTCTTTGAATACAAAAGAAATTTGTTCTACCTTTGTCTCTCCCTTGGCCTAGATGAATTCTATTCAAACCCCCCCACCCTTTCTTATTTTCCATCTCCTTCGTATTTTTATGATATTTATTTAAACTGTGATTATCTGTCCACTTCACCTTTAGTATTACGTAACTTTTAAGATTTGACCTAATTTATTTATTGAGTTATCTACATATACACATATTACTACCTCTGTTATTCTTATCGCCACCTGCATAAACCTTATTATCAATATTTTGTTATCATTATAATCATCGTTATTAACCATGTTCAAAACATTTACCACATTATTATTATTATTAATATTATTAAGATTATTTGATCCGGAAAATCACCGTCATTGGCTAAAAAATTTTATACATAAATCTATGTAAATTAGAGTAAAGCCTGATGAAGATGTAATTGAAAACAATATTGTTCACTTATGTCTAGTTCTAATATTAAAAATGGGAATATTTTAAGATTTGAAGCAGTTAGTGACATGCACAACTCAAAATGCTTATAATTTGCACCATTTCACCACACTGCGTTTTAAGCAAAATGGTTATTATATGTTTATGGTATTAACATTATTATTGCATCTACACAACCGAAAAGGAAAAGTCTGCAAGTTCGTTATATCACAGGGAAAGCATGAAATGTATCGATGCACCGATCCATAGAGTAATAACAACAACAGATAACTTTCAATTATGACCAAGGTTTTTGAATCATCCACCCTAACACAATAGACATAGCTGGTTCATAGAATGGTACATGGGAAATCTGTTCCGAGTAATTAAGTGAGTTAATTTTGAGCTATCAAATTAAAATTCAGTAGGGCATAGAACTAATCAATCTTCTGAATGCTTCCTTTCTTAGAATAAATTTATCCTAAGCGTTCACAAAAGATGAAAAAAACGCATAGCACACATACTTTTGTGGGGAAAAACCCTAAACACTACGTTTATTCTATAGGCTGAGACACGACCACGTTAGAGTAAGGAGGGAATGATGCAGAGACAGAAAGAAAATAGGAGAAAAGAATCAAACTGAAGCAGAATAAGCATTATATGTTAACACGAGCAGATTGAATAAATCACCAAATACTTGCAAATACCAAAATTAGGGTTTTTTAATTTATCCATGCATGCGTATAATATAAATATGAATGTATCATGCATTAATTAGTAACGCAAAGTGATTGGAAAAAAGTGACAAAACGCTTTTTTATTAAAAATGTGCGCTTATATTCGCATACCCTTCTGGCTGGTTATTCGATCAGAAAGTGTACCTTGAGGACCTAGATTAATAAGGTGTACACAACTTATAAAGTGGAATAAAATCAAAATTATCAAAATGATAGCAGATAGAAATACTTTGGTATTTAGTACTGTGGTGGTGTGATACAGACAATGTATACCAACGGAATATAGTTCTCACATATTCCCACAGTTCAATATTGCATTAGCAACAGAATACCAGATGTATATTTGAACATTCTAGTTTATTTCTTTTGATGTAAACCGAAATCACACGCTCAGCAATTGGTTAACGAACATATATATATATATATATATATATATATATATATATATATATATATATATATATATATATATATATATATATATATATGAACAGCGGTTTGATCAATGGAAAATATACCTTGACATCTGTGTCTTCCCTTCTGTTGTCATAGTACTAGGTTTCATTATGATTACACAACACCGTCTGCCGAAGTTCTATAAGCAAACATGCCACACTGACACCCCTAATGCAATAAAAAGTGTATCACACCTGCATGCTCTAAGTTTTGTCGAGTGTTGTTAGCTGAAATGATTAGGGGGTTGAATAAGAGTTAGTGCTGATCAAACCAAAACCTGACACTTGTCCATGAAGTCTTTGACAGTTTGCTTGACCACAAAGGGAAGTATCAACTATCTGGTTTGGGGGCTCACTCACTGCTAAATCCATTAAACCCTCATGTTTCGCCATGTTACCATTCTGGTTTGTGAACATTACTCCTCATCACAGTTCGTTTGATTTTTTTTCTCACATGGAGTGTGGTGACTTGGACAGCTGCAATTAGGTAGAAAGTTCTATGCTGAAACTCGACCAGTCAAATCAGTCAGTTTATGAGTCAGTATTTTTCATGGACAGGCTTCAAGGAAATCTATCACCCAAGATCCCTGCTGAAAAATTACAACAAGAGGATTCTTTTGGAAATCTCACTCATACATACTGACTGATGGACTGGTTTCAACGTAGAACTTTGCAAAGATGCGCACCAGTTCGAGTCGCCACATTTCACTTACCACACAATGCAAGAGGAGCGAGTAAAGAGATATTCAAAAGAGAGACAATAAAACACAGATATCACGCAAAAAGAATTCTAATATGCAAGAACAATACAGTTTTATTGGATATGATAAGTCACAAAGAGTGGATCCATCTGAACCACCACCACCACCACCAAGAACGATTCTCAGCCCCATCACCAACTGTCTCCAGTCTTCATTGGTTTTTACCGTCCCGAAAACACCAACGAGTCAGGAAGTCTACACCATCCTAAGAGGCCTAAACTAACTTTTGTGGATTTCATTGACCGATGAAGCCATGTTTTGGTCTGACCACCACCACCACCACCAGCTCTTTTCCAACCTGATCCATCCTATGTCAGTTACACATTCCCCACTCTCGATGAAGACGACCGATGGCTAGGCCTGCGTAACACAACACATGTCCTAACCATCTCAATCGGTGTAATTTCACAACTTCATCGATTGATTTCCCCCCACCCCCACCTGCCTAGCACTCGATCAATACCTAACCTCAATATTCCTCACCCTATTACACCACTTCACACGGGAGATTGACCACCTATGATAAGAGACAACCAGACTTTTAATATCTTCCACTATCAATAGCGATGTCTCACAGCCATAGAGGAGACCAAGCGAACTGTTCAGCAGTACACTCGCCCCTTGGTTGACAGCCGGTCGGATATGACTTCTACGCCGGAGACGGTATAAAGTGGCATAAGCCAGACAGGCATTCTGCATCTGTGCTGAGATGTCGTCAGCGATCAACCCGTTGGGACCGATGCAACTTCCCAAATGAGTGAAGTGGTCAACATGCGCTTGGTTGGTGTATATATTTTTAAAATTTCTCAAAATTCCGTTAACTGGAACTTGTGAATGTGGAAAAACACAGATTTACACAAACATGCTTGCATTTTTATTAACAAATGGTGACTAGTACTAAAACGATTATGCATTAATGCCTGCTATAAATAATAATAGTAATGGTTTTGCACCCGATAAACCGTTTGTTTAAGTTTCATTCAGTGCCTAAAATGCACAAATATTAAGAACTTGAATAAATTATTAACTCGGCGTTATAAGGAAAGAAAAACAAACGCAGTGTCAATATGTTTATTTTCACACACACACACACACACAGATACACGAGTAGGCAGACACGCGCTCACTAGAAAACAGTAGAACGTTTCACTGTAATACGATTTACGCGCAACACACAGATACACACATACACACAGTGATTTTCTTGATAGAATATTGTGCACAAAAAAAACGTGCAAACATCACTGCCTCTGCCAACCAAGTTCAAACCTATATGTAGGTGTATGCGTGTTTGCACAATGGCGTACACATAAATAATAATATGCTTTTAAAGAAATGTTGATGCCTTACCCCAAGGTCATTTATACGTGTTTTTTAACTTTATAAATGTATTCATCAACACTAGATCAATAGACTGTGTGGCACACACTCTGTGCCAACTTACGCATACACACAAACAAAATGAAAAAGACTAGAGAAAGACAAACAATCATAAAAATCAAACAAAAAGGTTTCATGAAAAACTAAACTTTGAAAATGAAACAGGAAGCAAAAGGACTGAGATCCTCTCATCGTCATTATCATTTTTTCTACCTGTGTTGTTAACTGTACTCACCGATATTGAAAGTCAATTATGTAGGTGGGTTGAAGACACCTTTATAACAGAGCACAAAGAGTGCTATTGGCCTAATCTCATTAGAAATTTCAAGAAATTTCGTTTATAATAGCTGACTGACTTTCACTGTGAAAGCATCTAAGACTACCTTCATCCCCAGTCGAATGAGCCATCCTATTTCCGCATACATAGTACAAAATAATCAACAAAACCAGTCATGTCTTGCTTTAGCAACAGTTGACAGTGAAATACTTAGATATAGAGAAGAAATATGCAGGAAGTATACAGCCATCTGCTCATGAAGAAGGGAAGAAGTCAAACTAAAACATGGATTGAAAATTGATGACTGACAGCAGTTTACAGTCTGGCTGGCTGAATTATCACAAAATCTATGTTAATCTGTGGTAAAGTAAATAATAAAGGGAATAGTTTGAGGCCTGGACAAGCTATAAAATGTGAACTTACTTAACGTGGTATGCATATACTCCAACTGTCCCCAAATATCATCATTCTCAGTTTCAGTTATCATAGTATTATCGAATGCTGCATTGAAAGGGCTAGCAAGATCTAGAAAGATTTATGGGAAAATAAATAAATAAATTTCCTCGACATTTTATGATATTGTAAATACAGAGGTTGAAAGTGGAAGAATAAATGTTGTTACACTGTATCAATTTACAGCTTAATAAGGACACCAGTGAAGTGCAAAAACTGGTGTGTAAAAGAATATAAAGCGAATCGTTAACAGATTCATAAGATTAAGGGACATATATTTTCCTCGAGAGATCAACCAATCACAAATACTGTATCATTGTGTGTTATTATATGAAATAAGCTTAACTAATATACGAATGGATTCTATCAGAGCGACCGAAATTCACCTCTTACAAACAAATAAATGTAGCTCAGAAGTTGTCGGTCCGGTCTTGTTAGTCAAATCCCCACGCGTTTGGAAATCGCTCCGTCGATCGAAGAAGAAGAATACCCTAGTATTATAAGCAGACGCCTAGTGTTGACCAACTGCGTGAATATCGATCACTAACAAAAGTAGGTAGTGATAGGTAACTGTGGAAAGCTGAGGTAGTACAGACTAGAATGATATGCATTCACTATTAATCCCATAAGAAAAAACTTCATAAACACACAAACAGAAAGGACTCAAGTTCAGAGGACAATACCACCCACCCCCTAATCCGGGAAACATTTGAATCAGAATACAATAGCACAGCCAATTCTCTTATCCATGTTAACATCTTAAATAGTATAAATAATTTCTTAGTATAAAAAAGTAATGAAATAATAATACTCATAATGAAGGAGCTTACTTTTTTGATCAGACATATCAGATGAAGCCAAATTATCCTCACTAGTTTTTGTTTTTTTATTAGGCAATTTGTGCGAAATAGCCGGTGAGGGTGCTGTTTTAATCGAACAAAGTAATAAGTAAACAAAATGTGCGTAAATAATTTATACAACATAACGTACAGTATATATGTATATATTCCTTTACGTTTCCAGTGGAACATAGATTCCTGTTATTGGCTTAGCAATGTAAATGAGTGAGTCAGCAAACATTCTACCTCTGTGCCACCGACGCACACGACAAATATATATATATATATATATATATATATATATCGGCACTACGCACCCACTGGGGTTCGAACCTGGGACCTTCCGGTTACAAGGCAAACTTATATATAGACATGTTATCAAATATGTAACATAATTTCCGACTAAAGGGGTCATCACTACTATATACAACTATAACATACTATTGTTACTATCAACTAACAAATTCTAGTGACTTGGACACACCCCTATCACATATCTACACATCTCTTCCAAGCATAGTTCACGAATGTGCGAGATACTTTAACCCATTCTCCGCCATTTCATCATGCATCAATTCACTTGCTCACTTATATTTATTTATTATTACAACTTCACTATTGACTATAAACATCCTGATTCATGTTCACTTACCACATTGATGATTAAAGGAAAAAATAAGAACTACTGGCGTACAAAAGTGATTGAATAACAGCTTGAAATTGTAGTATTACACACCTCTTGTAAAAGTAAAGTAAAACTATTTACTTACAGTAGAATTACAATACTGTTTAATACTAATTAATACTTAATATGGTTTGATGTTATTACTGCCTAAACCTAACGAATCCTTTATTTGTACAGTATAGTTAATACTACATTATAAATAGTGTTTTGAAGCTTCAGATACTTTATCACTATAGATTCAAGCTTTTTAAATATACAAATCTAGACAATATAATGATAGGCATATTGTCTCAATATTTTAATATTGTATATGATGAAATATATCTTATGGGGTAATTAGACTGTTCCTTCACTAAAAAATGAGGAATTGTAAAAATACACCATAAGCATTGCGTGATAGGTCATCCAAAAGAAGTATCACGTGTAACTATTCTAATCAATTAAATATACAGATAAGAATGACAGATTATAATAATAACCATATAATAATAATAATAATCCATGACGATAAAATTATCTAATTAAAACAGAATAATTTATAAAATAATAACTGGGAATACATTCAGTACATAAATTCAAGTCAATAGAAATAAAAATCTGTAGTTTATGCAAGAACGATTAAAACTATCGAATTAAACAAAATCTTCCGTAGTCTATTTAAAAAACACAAAATGTGTTGCGCATTTTCACACATTTAGTCCAGTGTTATGCAAACGAATTCGGAGATGAGTCAAAATTACCGATCAATAACATTAAACGATGCCAACACCCTAGTCTTTCAATAAGCAGATTCAGTCAACATTTCTGATCTACAGTAATCACGTGACTATATCCAATTAGTTCTCCAGTAAAGAATATAAGTATGATAATAATAATAATAAGGCTTCATTTCACAAATAGTATGAAGTATATTATGTGACAGCGTAGTTGGATATGAATATATAACCAATTCTGTATATCTTTTCTTCATATCATTGAAGAATTAGACAGTGTTTTGTTGAACAATAATGAAATAATAAGCACACGAGTTCATATAATGATCATGGAAGTTTTCAGTTTGATTTAAAACAATTAGTCCCTTTTAAAAATTTTGATAACGTTATTAGAAGACGGAGACTATCTGAAAAATGTGATGTATTAGCGCTATACATTTCGAACAATCTGATCACACATTTACTTGTCAAGTCAATATATATATATATATATATAAAGGTAAAATTAAACAGTGAGAGAAAACGGAATTAAGAATAATTAACACAAACGTTTGGTAATCCAATCAAATAAGGATTACCAAGGTAGGTTAAGAGTAATGACAAACTGTTTTTGAATGCACAAGAGGGGCTTAAGTCTATGAATAGCTATAGCCTCAGCGTATTTCAGTAAACGCCCTTGACCGTTTTTATAGATGACCTTAAAGACTGAATTAACATCAATCTTATGGTTCATCTCGATTAGATGTTTAGCTATAGACGAATTTGATAGTCTGCCACCTGCATCTAATAGCTTGTCACAATTCATCTGTTTTTCTAACCATTTTGGGATATAATAAAGTATAATTATATTTTAATAGTTTACACACAATGATAAACTATTAAAATATAATTATACTTTATTTGATCTAATCCACAATGCTCAAACTTTTTACTGATATTAATTTTGGGATATGCTGTCCCACCCTCACGTGCATATCCTAAACATCTAATCGAGATGAACCATAAGATTGATGTTAATTCAGTCTTTAAGGTCATCTATAAAAACGGTCAAGGGCGTTTACTGAAATACGCTGAGGCTATAGCTATTCATAGACTTAAGCCCCTCTTGTGCATTCAAAAACAGTTTGTCATTACTCTTAACCTACCTTGGTAATCCTTATTTGATTGGATTACCAAACGTTTGTGTTAATTATTCTTAATTCCGTTTTCTCTCACTTTGTTTAATTTAACCTTTCTATATATATATATATATATATATATATATATATATATTGACTTGACAAGTAAATGTGTGATCAGATTGTTCGAAATGTATAGCGCTAATACATCACATTTTTCAGTTTGATCCCTGATAAAGTTATGAGTGGCAATGTCCAAGAGCAAAACATGTTATTCGGCGAAATAAATTATATTTCAATAGTCTACACACAATGATATTTTTTGTCTGGGTAATATTTCGAGCAATATAACTACCCTTGATCACAACAACAGAAGTTAGAATTCATCGGCCGTTGTATCGGGACCCAGTGGCTGAATGGTATACGAGCTTGCCTTGTAACCGGAAGGTCCTCAGTTCGAACCCCAGTGGATGCATACTGCCAATGATTCCAAAACTAGAATGAAACAGCTGTCTAGTACTCCCTGGTTTTGAATGGTTCTCTAACTGATATCAATCCGTGATCAACTCGTAAAAACAAAATTTATAAAAATTCTAACAGTTAGTGTGATCACGGGCAGCAATACTGCTCAAAATACCACCAAAACAAAAACGTATTTTATCTATTTCACAATGCCCCCATACTTTGCACTGGCAGTAAAGCAATCTGGCGTCCGAGCATAGTTTCTGACAATTCGCTAAATGATCTAGACTCAATTCATGAACAAATCTGAATTGAAATTTACCTACTTAATCGGGAAGCCGAGAAACACATTCATCAACCTGAAACCAATCTGGAAATTTTCGTCACTCAGTATCAACAACAAAATTCGGATTTTCAATACAAACGTCAAGCCACTTCTTCTATACGGATCAGAAACTTGACGGGCGGGTCACAAAGAATATTTCCAACAGCCTGTTGCAGACATTTATCAACAACTATCTTCGCTATATACTGAAGACCAGATGGCCGGAAAGAATCACCAACAAGAAACTATGGGAACAAACAAAACCAGAACCAATCGCCAACCAACAAATATGCAGGAGAAAATCGAAATGGATTGGACACTCGCTGAGGAGGCCGTTGGGTGACATGGCGTGTCAGGCCCTTGAGTGGAACCAGGCCGAAAGGGAAGCGGCGAGTGGGACGTCAGTGCAAGGGTGACATGGAGGAGATCGTGTGAAGAGGAGATGAAACAGTATGGACTAACATGGATGCAGGTGAAAAGTGGAGACGTGCAGTTGAAGCCCTATGTTCCGCTAGGAACCCAAGGGAACAATAATAATATTACTAAAATCACTTAGAGCAAGTTTTAATTACAAATCTATTTAAAAGTTCAGTACATCAAGCACATAGAATATATTAAACTATTGAATTTATTGATTAATTCGATTAAGATGAACTGAGTTGTGATTACATCTCAAGTGCTAATGACAGAGAAATATTGATTAATTTAATCTTTTTTTGTTTACTCTGAGCTGAACTCATGTTATTTCATATATGCAAATGTTATACAGTAACAATAATAATAATAGCTAATACGATTCCAATAGGATTTAAAATATAAGAGTGCAGTGAGCGGTACACACAGACACTTATTATAATGTCTGTCTGGTCATAAATAAACACCAAACTACTTAGCAAAACTATTGAAATGTGACTCGTACACTATTATTCCTCAATTTTTCCTCTATACTTGTATATACACAGAGGAAAGATCTATTTTTTATTGTCAAAGCCCCGAAAATCGTTGGTAACTGGTTCAAACGGACTTATATGCATATTTCTACACTGAAGGGAGTAACAAACACTGCAGCTGATTCCAATTCATCTTATTACTTTAATCACTACATAGAGTATATTGTCACATAGCCCATTTGATACTGTTTATATATTAAGGCGAAAGGAAAGAGAGTAAAAGAAAAGGCATATGTAAACCTCCAGGAAAGTAGTAAAATCTAGAAGGACAGAGAAACAGATATGTTTCAGTATGGCGCCATATTTATCTTGTAAAGAGTATATACCTCAGTTTAACTGTTTGACTGACTAAGATATTTTTGCATTGGGCAGTAAGCTTCACTCCGAATTACCGACTTCTCTCGAGTTTGAAACACAGGAACACATAACTTCACGACTTATAATATTAATTAGAAAGATCGGTGAAACTTTATTCATATCACCTCTTCAGTGAATAAGGGGAGTGTCAACATAATATCAATGGTTTCATGATCTTTGGGGACTGGAAAATATTTCTAGTTCAAAGACGACATTCTACGACTGAATGGAACAATTCTTCACCCAATTTAAACGAAAATCATTAGAATTTGACTAAGTTGTTACGTAAAATGCATAACACTGTGTGTGTGTGTTTAAGTTTGACAGTGAATGGAAATACTAAAGTGCGAAAATATTGATGTATGGGAGGGGGAGGGAAAAATAAAGGTTACGCAAACACACAAGATGCAAGACATATATATATATATATGTATAAAGGAATCAATGTAACCAAATACATTTTCAAAATACTCACCAACACCATCTTCGTCGAATTCAGTAAATGGATGTTCACGCATAAAATCTGGATGTTCCAACATCAAAGTCTGATCGAACTCTTCGCGTTCCTCTTCCCAGCTGACAACAGTTGTAGTCACAGTTTTCAATATATCGAATATCGTAACATAGTGCTGTTTACGTGCTATATGCGCTGGTGTTAAGCCTTGCTGTAGGAGTTAAACATTGCCCATAAATATCATATTGTAGTTTATAATTCAATATGAAACAAATAAGATAAACAAGAGAGAGAGAGAGAAGTGTGTGAGTTTCACCATAAATTAATATCTGTGTTGTGTAAAGAGAAAAAAATAGAAATCATCTTTAGCTTATATATGATCATCCAAAACATAAAAATATGCAGTATGTTATACTTATCTATACACACCACCGAGTAAACGAATGCCCACACTCAGAAGGTATATTTGTGGGGATTTCATTTTTTCAAACAAAATGATTTGGGTTACTGATATCATAGGGTAATAAGCAGTTGATTTATTCCAAATGAGGGAGACTTCATTCCCTTGTGACTCTACAGTAAACCACTCAAACTCCCGATATTCTAATGAATAGTTGAGAAAACCTGACATATATTACAAAATCATAAAATTATACGAACACATTAAAACGTCTCCATGCCTTAGAATATCACATACACTTGCTTTAAGTCCAGCTACTATTCTAGACAGGAGTTAAAAGTCAGGGAGAAAATGAGACCTGTAGAACTTTAAACCTGTATTATTATTATTATTATTAGATCCTTTAATTCCTAGATGAACATAGGGCTTCAGCTGCGCGTCTCCATTGCCTTCGGTTTTCTGCCAACTTTTTCACTCCGCTCCAAGTCTTCCCATATGCTTTCATCTCCTCTTCACACGACCTCCTCCAAGTCACCCCACCCTGGCACTGACGACCAACTCGCCGCTTCCCTTTCGGCCTGGTTCCACTCGAGCGATGGCTTGTCTAGTGATATCATTTGATGGTTTCCTCAGAGTATGACCAGTCAATCCATCTCCATTTCTTCCTGACTATTTGTTTCACAATCGGTTCCTGCTTGGTTCGCTCATTGTCAGAGATCTCTGTTGCTGATCTTTTCTGGCCGGTCATCTGATCTTGAGTATTGTGTGAAGACAACTGTTAATGAAGATCTGAAGTTTGTTTGAGGTGCTCTTCATGACGCGATGACCAAGTCTTTGATCCGTATAGTAGCACTATCTGACCTCACATTGGAGTTGAAAATCCGGATGTTATTTTTGGTGAGTGCTGTTGACCTCCACACAGACTAAAGAGTAATGAAAGCTTGTCTTGCTTTTCCGATTCTGTGCCAAGCACTTAATACCCCGCCATTGGGATTACTGTTTTACAACACAACATGTTTACCCAACTTGCTGTTGAACAGATTATTTTCAGCATATAATCAATTAAGGGATTATTGTAACAGAGAAAAACATTGCAATTAAATAATTTTCAAGTGAATGCGCAATGATATCCATACTCGAATAGTTGTTTGCTAGAAGCAGTCTGACTCAGAATACTTCAAACTACAGAGGCGATGGTCAAAAGAAAGAAAAAACAATAGTCACTGGAATCAGGAAATACTCTGAAGCACTAAATTACATGAAACACTGTATGCGTCCTGTCAGCACTGTTATTCTCATATTTCTTTCATGAAAAATCCCCCATTCCAACATTAATAGAGAGAAGACCAGTAGTTCAGGGAAGAGTTTCTTTTCGATGAGTTCATTTTCTCAGCTGTACAATGGTAAATATATTTATGGTTATTTTGTATGTGTGTGTACATTAACTTTGTCAAGCGAAAATACAATTAGTAAGTTTTTGGTGGAGTTACATAATACGAAAAGCATTCAGAGGAATTCGATGTTGATATAAGAGAGTAGTAAAGAAAGTGTTGAGTTGTCACAAACGATTGTTAAAGAAGAGTCACGTAATAACATGAAGAGTTTGATGAAAGAGTTGTGCTCACTGTGTACATGGAACCAAAATAAATTACGGAATAACGTAAGTTTTAAGTAGTTAGAAAAAAAGCAAACAAGCAAAAGTTAAGTCAAATCAACTGAGTTGTTACCGTGATAGTAGAAGTGGCTAAATAATTTTCTTTTATATGCATAGCTCTGATTTTTCTAACTGAATCGCTAGGGCTTCTGCAAGGCACAGAAGATGGAAAAGTGTTGTCTTTGGCAGGTTGTTCTTCATTTTGTAGATTACTTTGAAGTAAGAGGCGTTTGTTGAGATGGAATGACCAGTGGTGACGAAATGTTCGAGTATTGCACTCCTTATGCGGTCACTACTTCCCTCTCTGCAGCCACGCTGGGTAGTGTTCTTTAACCCTTTTTGACAGGATGCACGTCGAACAACCGATGTGCTAGGCTCCACCTACGTAAGTCTACCAAAAACTTAGTAATTGTATTTTCGTTTGACAAATTTAGTGTACACACATACAAAATAACCATATATATTTGCGACTGTACAGTGGTAAAAATTAATTCGTCGAAGAGAGACTTTTGGATGAACATATTTCTTTATCTAACGCTTCATGCATATACACACAAAATCCTGTTATATTATAGTGTTTCCTCTACAGAATACCATCCGACCTTAACTAATAGCATATGTAATTAAACTGAATAATAGTTCAGATTCAATCATGATAAACCAAACAGTTATTTACCATCTGCAGTATTTAATATGAACTATTCCGAGTAACCTTAGACACATTATCTTATATGTACACGTATATGTACTAACAACTAAATGCTGTGAAAATTCGAAAGTGAGGTATTTACCATTAATCACTTTAATAATAATAATAGTAACAATATTATACACATTTTCAAGTAAAACTTTATTACTGTTAGTCAAAAATAGGAACAACTGTAACAAGCGGACAAGGCGAATTGGCACCAGCTGTAGCAGTGAAAAAAGAATTTACTATTTGGACTATCCTGTAACGACTAACTAAATTATTGTTATCAGTGTTACATGTACTAAAATAGCGTTACACTAAGTACTCGTTTGTTTTGCAAAAAAAAACCCACATATTTTTTTCAGCTTTGTACAGTAAAAACTTGGAAAGCTAACTTTTTCTTCTCTTGTACAATAATAAAACTGTGCCAATAACTTAAGTGGTAAATTTCACCGATTCATTATGATTTTTTTTCAAGTATTAATATTATTACACAGTGACTTACAAAAAAAAAAATTGAATGTGTAATTAATTAAGTATCAGCTTTCCGTGTGAGACATTCCATAAATAAGACAAAGTAGGGCGTAATTCACCTCCTTGCAGAAGACGCTAAACACACCAGTAAATCGACATTAATATTATTCGCCCCTTGAGATTGAAGTGAAATACACGGTTTCAACAACATAGTCAGTACGCTAATCTAAGTCACACAGCTTACGGCGTTACATAAATCTTCTGCGTTTCATCACTCGTTCCGCTGAGTTAAACAAAGTGAATATCTCAATACTGAAAAAAAACTATTTGTATAGATTGAATATTTAAAAAAAATCAAGATTACTCATGCACATACAATTTGAAAAGAGAAAATGCATACAACATTAAGCAACAATAATAACCAACCTGATTTCTAATGTTACTATCAGCACCCATTTCTAAGAGAAGACGAACCACTTGTGAATGACACTGTTGTGCAGCTAAATGTAATGGTGTGAAACCCATTTGAGTACGTTGATTAATATCAGGTGCATTGGGTAAATCTAATAAATACCGCACCATATTAATTTGTCCAAAGTGACATGCAGTGTGTAATGGACTATAACCAGCTCTTGTCAACGGACTGATCTGTGCACCAGCTGATATTAGAATTTGTGCCACTGAAACGTGATCTTCTTGTGCTGCCAAATGTAGTGGTGCAAGACCATTCTAAAATAAGTGCCGGGGGGAGGGGGAAGAAGGGTGAAAGTCATAAACTTAGATCACAAGTCTATGTGTAAAGTCTTTCATAAAAATCAGTTTTTTTGTGTGTGCAAAAATGACAACAACTTCAAATCTAGTCAACATAGTTTTGTATTTATTTTGAGTCTTGTTGTTTCCTCCTTTAGGGTTTCTCGCTTACCATCAATCTCTACATATCGGTGCATATATTGCTTCTTCGGCAGGCTCAGTTACGAGAAAATTCATAACCAATGTTGAAAATGTTTTGCCAGCATCAACTCCTTAAAAATATCTACACAAGTGCTAAGGAGAGGGACTGTAGTTGCAAAATGGTGAATCACATCGTCACTGACTAACTAGTATCACTTGAATATTAAACAAACAAACATAAGCTGCTGCAAGAAAAGATTGTTGAACAGTGAGTGTAATCGGTTAAAACGAGAAGTATGATAAACTGTAATGTCTGTTGGTAACGTTAGAATGTGTAGAACCGAATCTGTTAAAATAACCCTATTATAAACAACCTTCAGAACAGATTTAAACAAAAGCAAATAGCACTGATGCCCCTGGACATTCGTTCCGCCTCTTTTTCAATCACCCCGCTAGTGTCTATGAATGGTGGTGCGCGCACTATTTTCTGTAACTAAGTAGCAGTCATACAACTGCTCTTTTGTCGTTTCACACACCATTTACTTTGTGGCTTTTTTTATTCCTTCAACGTCCCCCGTGGAACATAGGACTCCAAGCTAGACGCTTGAAGTTTCTGTAGTAGTGTTTATTTTTACAAAAATGGGGGCGCTAGCCTCATGCCCAACGTTTCCTCTTTACCAGCTTTATTACTGGCTTAGCGAGGGAAAGGAGTGCGTCGGTGGCCGGAGATCGAGCCGGGGACCATGCGCATGATCGGCAAACGTCCTAACCGCTGTGCCATCGATGCACTTTGTGGCTTTTAGTAGTAGTCATTAGTTTCAGGAGAGAGATTCTTCTAAAATAACTACATACCAGTAAAACTCCGACTATTCTGTGTTGAAGTTTTCTTTAAATACGTTTGGCGTTTCGACTAGAGCATAGGGCTTTAAGCTTTTAAGTTTCACTAGAGGTGATGGTGGAATGTGTTTTCAAACTACTAGATGGGGGGGGTTGAAAAATGTGTTGGTCGAGAATGAAACACAAAGCTCTCTCGCATAGACGGCGAACATTCTACCACTCAACCATCCATTAACAATACTTACTACTCCGTGACTCACATTTTATCGGAAGAAAAACCAGAAGGAAATAGATGAATCACTACAAGTAATAATATCGATGGAAACATACCTTAGACTGGTGATTTGGATCAGCTCCATGCTGCAATAACAAAGAGACCATATCAGTGTGACCTTCTTGTGCAGCTAAATGTAACGGTGTAAAACCACTGCGTGAGAATGCATTGGCGATTTGTACGTGATCAGATTCATGAGCCAGTAAAAGTGTGGCGATATCTAGGTGATTTTGTTTGGCTGCCATATGTAATGCTGTATAACCGTTGCCAGCCTAACATGAACGAGTACAGTAAAGAAGAGAAAGGAAATCGCAAGAAGTCTTAATAATAAAACAAAACATGATAAACAAATCAAGTGAAAAGAAAAAACAGATGGTGTTGTGACTAGACCATTTAGCAAAGTAAAAAAAACTAGCTTCCAAATCCAGAAATCTAAATAGGGCTAAATATGTAAACTGACATACTGAAGAAATATATATTCAGGAAGAAATTTTTTTAAAAAAAGAATCCCAACATTTTTGCATTCACGTTGTTTAACCGCCTTAACAAATCTAATCATCACCATGTCAATCTCCCTATCTTTTTATTGTGTGTGTGTGTGTCAGATAATGAATCCTTACAGTATTCCTCTAAGTTTCTCATTGTGAAGTAATACAACCAGTAGTCGTGTAAAACGCATTGATTTCTCTTCTCTTTCCTTCCCCTTGTTCACCGCCAAATGAATAATATTAATAATCAAGTGTTGACCACCTGTTGACAAGTAGGAACACTTGTATGAACATATGCAATGGGCGCGTAGAACAATGAGAAATAGTGACTATAATGCTCAGTATGAGTTATAATCAATCAAGTCATTGAATTTCATGTGGTGCGATTGGAATACAAGTGTGAATATCATCATTTGACTTTTAACACTAAAAATATGAATGGGGGAGGGAGTGGAGACGGTTTGGTCATAGTGGTATATAGAAAGAAAGAAGTTATACTGACAAGAAAATAAATCATACAACTTAAGTCATGTGCACAAGG
The DNA here is from genome assembly GCA_944472135.2 of Trichobilharzia regenti. Lineage (NCBI taxonomy): Eukaryota > Metazoa > Platyhelminthes > Trematoda > Strigeidida > Schistosomatidae > Trichobilharzia > Trichobilharzia regenti. The sequence continues at coordinate 71,062,581 of OX235270.1, read as the reverse complement.
AAGTAGTCATATGTGTGTAAATGTTGTATTAATTATTTATGCATAAGAGGAGAAACATGACAAAAGAATTTCACGTTTACAAGTTTTTATGGTGATTTTATGCATTTAACTTTTTCTTATTACCAAGAAACTACACATTCAAGAAAGTCGGCTTTAAGTTATTACGCTTAAAAGCAGGAATAAAAAGACAGGTAGTTTAGGAGACCTGAGTTGTATTTCCAAGGAGGTACCCTGCTAAAGTCACGAAAGAGGAGAATACTTGACGACTGATGAATGTTCCTTCAATGGATTTATGCTCGTGAAAGAATATGCACAACGAAATCAAAAGAATGATAACAGCAGTTATAAAATTTACGTTTTCGATGGATAAATATCTTTCAACTAGGCAAATTATTCGCAAAATATGTCTGCTTGTTCAAAGCTCAAATGGAATGATTATTGAGTCGTTGAACACTTGTTTCTACCGAATGTTTAAGAAACCTTTTTGTTAGTACAACAGAGAAGTAGTGACCTGAGAATTTATCAAGACGCATTCAGCGTAAAAGAAATATTATAAAATTAGGAGAAGACCACTAGCTAAAAACAAAGATTTGCTACCAGATAACGGGAGAATGAAGAACGAACTGATACAAAAATACACAAAACTATTCATATAACTAGTCACTTACTCGGCAGTCAACTTGTGCATCACTATCAAGCAATAATTGTACGACAGGTAGACGATTATAATGTGTAGCTATATGTAACGGAGTCAAATCATTCTGACCAGTGGCGTTGACACTTTTAGGTTGAGCATAAATCAACTGCTTAGCCACTTTAGCTTGACCTCGCTTAGCAGCTAAATGCAAGGCTGTAAAACCCTTCTGTAAATTTGAGAAAAAAAGTCAAAATTGACAATAACTCAAGAAAAAAACGTCTCTACCAACATAAACATTGAACTAATTACTCATTATTTTGAGAAAATAAGCCAGATATCAGAATTTCTTGTATAGCTAAATATGATAAGTTGGAGAGTTTCATCATGAACTGACATCAGTCAGAGAACCATTAGAAGACCCGGAAGTACTGGACACCTGTTTCTTTCTAGTTTGGAACTCTTCACCAGTACACACCACCGGGGTTCGAACCGAGAGTCCCGAACTAGGAAGAAACAGATGTCCAGTACTTCCAAGTTTTCTAACGGTTCTCTAACTGGATATCAGCACATGATGAAATCCAGCCAATCAAACACAATCCCTACAAAACCAGTACTTGAAAGTTTCGATAAGTTAAAAAAGAAACTTATGGTAGTTTGGATTCAGTTACTCGGAACAGGCTATAAGCCATGCCCATCATGTGATGGGAAGTAAGGAGGAGCAAGACTCGAAATTGAAACCCATTGCCTACACTTCAAGTGCTTAAACCAATGATATGACTGACCTACAGCTAACAAACTTTTAATGAATAACCAATAGGTGTAAATTAATACAGTATGCAGGTGGGACTACTTATAAATAACCCCACAAAGACTACATTCAGGGCGTCACAGAAGTCCCTTAGAGATGTGGATCGTTTGCTTGAATAATGCTTTCACTTTACACTGATAACATTTTAGGTCATTTTAATATATACAATGAATTTATGGCAAGTTGATGAATGACTGAGAACTGAAATTAGTTAAATATTTGTAATCATAAATCTATGAGAAAGCTCAGCAATTCACGACCATGAACTCATTTCAGTCAAGGGTAGAAGAAACCTAGTCTCAGTTTTATTCATGTATCTAACCAGTTTAAGATAAAATAATGGTAATATACTAAATGCGAACGGCTATAGACTGCTTCAACGTAGTTTCATATATTACTTCTTATAGCAGAAAATTAAATATAGTGCCAAAAAGGTCAAGGTTTATTTTATTCAGATAGAGTCGATAAATAACTCAATAAAGGGTGGGCATAAAAACACAATATAAAGAAGAGGAAATGAGAACTAACCTTTGTACGAGCATTTATATCAGCACCAGCTTCCAAAAGTTGTCCCAGAATATCATGGCGACCTTCTTTTGCAGCGATATGCAGTGCTGTATAACCATCCCGAGCGGGCAGGTTGGGATTAGCCTTGCAAGATAACAGGACTGAGATTAATTCAGGTGTCCCGGTTAGACATGCCACATGTAGAGGTGTTTGTTCATCCTAAAAAGAGCAGAAGTGAAAAATGACAAATATATTGACAAATCGTAAAACAATTACATTGGTTTGCTTTAACAGAACTGAAATAGAATCTTATCAATGCTGTCAAACAGCAGATCTCGCTAGTTTGAGTTCTACAGTGTCACAGAAGATATGCCTACAATTCAACTGATTAGAAACTAGCTTATGTTGAATGAGCCTTAGTTAGAATACTGACATCACCTAAAATCGATATAGAATCTAAAAGAAGAAATAGCAAAATGTGTTGGAACGCCTGTTCATGAATTACAATCATAAAGAACGCCTGCAGGATAAATAAAAAGACTGAGCAACTAGTTTATTTTGGATTAAGACTATGTAGCATTAGCATTCTATACATCAAGATAACGAATGGCATAAAAAAATTTTTTAATGTAAAAACAAAACACTTCAACTTCATTCTGATTAACTTGTGATTCACAGAAAAATTGGCTAGAATATGCATCTCCATTTAACTGCATAAATTTAATCAAAACTAACAGACTACGCATAGACCATACACCACAGAGTAATAACGAGGTTGGATGAAAATCTTCCTTGATTAGAGCAAAAGTGAAAAAAAAACCCAACGCCTTTAAGTTATGCAAAGGTGAATGTAGGATGACAGGTTGACGACATGAGCAGTCCTCGCAGATTAATAATATAGGCGCCAACGATTGTCACAAAAAAATATTACAAAGAAGGTATCCTTTAATAAAATATAAACGACAGCTTATTCATAGAATTAATAATGATTGAGGAGGAGGGGTAGAAAAGAAAGAAAAAAAACAGAGGGATAAGGCCTCCACTTCCTTATCTTGCATGGTTTTGGCATGTGTCATGCAATGCATGATTATTGTTGTCAAGAAAGATGATTGATTGAAATAATAGTTAGTCTAATATGACCAACCATGGGATTCATAAATATCGACTCGCAATACGTTTACAAAAAGCTGAATTATCAAATAAAGCTAGCAAACTTTTTTCGTGTATCGGATACTGAAAGTTTTGAGAATGATTCAACAATTTCCACAGAAAAATAAATTAACATTCCTCACGAAAGCAAGAACCTCTTCCACTACTACATTTTCCCGCATTCTATCTCTTTATGGTGTGCTGAACTGTATCTATTCTGTTCGACTGCAGCTAAGCATGTCTAACAGCTAACAACTGGGATAACAATGCAGAATATAAAATGTCAATGCATGTAGTGGTTCGTCAGTGGTTCAAGAGGAAAATGTCCGTCAACTATGCACATGTTTACGGTTTGATACCTGGACGATGCAGTTCTAATCCTTGCTAAACAGGTAGAGTAAGCCCAGTATGGAGGGAAGGTTGGGCTAACAACTCCATTATCGCCACTGAAACTTCAGAACTCAACATTGAAACCTATATATAAGATGAACTCGATTAGAGTAGTGGGTACGTACTACGGAAGAGCCCCTAACTTCGGAAAAACATCTTTTTAGTACTAACTGTTTCTCAACAGTTCTATTGATCTAACTTGTAGCATGCACAGCTAAGCATTAGGCAGGCTCAATACATGGGGATATTCACAGAGTATATACTGAGGAACATTATTCATCACTTATAGAAAGATATTAGCAACAACATCATCGTCACTGACTGAAGCTTATAATTGTCAGAAAAACTTAGACACAGATATATACATCACAATACATCTACAGTGTATTGAGAGGTAACGACTGACGCATACTGCTCTGTCTCTCTCCCATCAATTGCACATTTTGGTAGCATTACATTTTTATGTAAAGAGACGATAGCGGGGAGCTGGTGACAGTCTGGAAAACTCCCTTACATAATTTAAAACTAAAAAGGTCAGGCGATTTTACGAAACAAATGGGCACAGTACACACGTACATACACAAATATCAGTTTAACACGTTATATAATGAAACAAGATACCGTAGGAAAAAAACAGTGAAAATGTCAACCAACTGTGGATATTTATGATATGGAAGACAAAAGTGAACTATAGTTCACATATGAAGATTGTAATGAATAATATATTTCGTTTGTGGAGCGTCACTGAATTTGATTACAATTCAGTTGAGACGAGGTCACAATTGAAAAAAATTATAAGCAAGGTAGGCTGTGTCTAATGTGTATCCTAGTAGCCATGAGGATAACATTTTTAGTTCATCGCTTCGAAATTTGATAACAGCTCAGTAAAAGTGAGGTCAAAAATGAAAAACCAAAAACAAATTTGATAGAACATATTGGGCCATGTTTAATGCACTTTATACAGTCGAGGGAATACATTTGTCATGATTTGTGTATACGAATAAATGATAATTATTCACTTATGACAAGCCCACGGTTTAAAAGTTCAAAAGTATTTGAACTTAAATGGATTAACTACAACAAATGAAAACATATACTTATCATTACTGAAATACAAAGAAATATGAAACATGAGTTGGATTTTGGGTGTATATTTGTCCAATTCTATTATAAGGAAAACAACTCCGATAATGTGTTAAATACGGGTATTCAACATTCTACAACAAGTCGTAAGAGAAGAATATCTTCTGGCAGACTGCATGAATGCCTTGGATACAGCTACTCAACATTTTATAGCCGTCAAAAACGGTTACGTGATGCAGCATTTAGTGACTGGGACTTGTGGAAACGTTACTGCTCATCTACAGAAGAGGTGGCAAGGAATAATACAGTAACTTTGCCTTCAAGTTCAACTGTCCAGGGAACAGTGGGTTTACCTAGTACTAGTGAGACCGTCGCTGTTGTTTCACAAATTGAAGAGAATCGTAACATTTATTAATATGTAATAATTAATTTCTATATAACTTCAGGTTGTTCCTAAAAAGATGACACAAGGAGAGCTGGTCAGAAAGTCAATTATGGAATTGTTCCTTCAGAACAATGTAACAGGGGCGCTTGCGCAAAATATCTTGGACTGTATTCGTAAATTTAATCCACATGTGCCAACAACCATAAGAGGCTTGCTAAAAGATAGTGGCATGTGTGTACCTAGACAAGGTGTTTACTATCACATTGGACTGAAGGAAAACCTGAAGCGTTATCTAGACAGTTGGGTTGACTACGGTACTTTTCAACATATTGGCTTGCAAATCAACTATGACGGTTTATCTATATCAAACAGTTCTTCGCAGCAATTATGGCCATTCCTAGGTCGTATCACAACTCCATACGTCAGTGACGTTTTTTTAATTGGCATACATGGCGGTTTGAGAAAACCGAGCAACTTCAATGAGGTTGCTATGGACCTATTAGCTGAATTGAAAGATCTTTATAAATACGGTTTATATGTTGAGAAGTGGGGTAGGAGTGTGACTGTCAGTGTTCTAGCATTTATATGTGACACGCCTGCTCGTTCTAATGTAAAACAAACCGTCGGTCACAATGGAAAAACAGGTTGTGATAAATGTGAAGTTATAGGTTGTTGTTTGGAGGGTAGGATGACATTTCCTAATGGGAACCATACACTTAGAAATGATAGGACATTCCGTGGTCAAGTTCAAGCAAGTCACCATCGGGGCAGAAGCTGTCTTGAGGAATTGCCACTTGATATGGTAAAATCGTTTCCCTTGGAGCCAATGCATCTAATATACCTTGGTGTTGTTAAGAAGTTAGTGTTCCTTTGGCAGGGTCTTGCAGCACGGCGAGAGAAGCAAATGGATAGTAAGATTATCGCAGATATTAATAACGGACTGCAAGTAAGTAGGAAACACATCCCTTGCGATTTTCAGAGGAAATGTCGGTCGTTAGATGACGTTAGCCAATGGAAAGCAACTGAGTGTAGACTTTTCTTACTTTATTTGGGTCCCGTCCTACTTAGAAACACTCTACCATGCCACCTGTACGCTAATTTCAGGAGATTATCCCTGGCAGTATACTTACTGTCGAGTACCAAATACAGCCGACTGTTTTTGGATGCTGCTCGGACAGATTTGAGTAATTTCTAACTGCAATATGAGAATTGTTTCGGAAATGAACATATTGTTTACAATATACATTCTCTGAAATATATAGCGGATGACGTCGAGCTGCATGGGCCATTGGAAGAATTCAGCGCATTTCCCTTCGAATCCTATATGCGCAAGATAAGACAGTCCGTACACTGTGGTAATGCTGTGGCTAAGCAGGCAGCTCTGCGCTATGTTGAACACGTGTACTTAATGAAAATCATTGGAATTTCGCACTCAAATCGGATGATTTGTCAACTTTGAGGATATAGAAAACGTATCACCTGCCCAACCATACTAGTAACGTATCTGTAGCAATTAAGTCGATCTGGGCGACACTTACTGAGATCTTTACAAACAACTCAATCTTTAGATGAGTAAATATGAAGAAAACAGAACATATACGATATTCTTCTATGTACAAACCCTTTTTCCATGCATTCTTGATAGTTATGATAAACATAAAATGACGCGCTCCCTTCTTTCGCGCTAAGTATATAGCTGAAGAAATTTATGCCCAAAAGATATTTTCGTTGAAATCCCGACCAGAAGTTTCCAATAAAAAATATTTCGGTGGGGATTTGAATTGTTTCAAGCTTGCCCACAGATTGATGCCAGTTAGAGAACAACTGGAAACCAGTATGGGACTGGACAGCTACTTTGGAACCCTTCGGCAATACGCACCTACCTACCTACTGGGTTCAAACCGCTGCGGTTTCGTACAGTGAAGAGTCTTCGACTAGGACGAAATATCTTTCCAGTGCAACATGGTTTCCAATGGTTCGCTAACTGACATCAATCTGTGATCACTCCAAACTAAAAATGTTTTATACACACAAACGCATTCACACATAAGGATACATTAACAGAGAGGAGTTCTACTTGATGTGAGGATCCAAAGTTAGTCAAGAAATACGGTTAACCATAAAAACTTAAAATAATTAAACTTAGAAAAAAACGAGAATATTCAGTTATGAGCTAAAAATCTGGTTTTCTTATTCTCAATGGATTCGGTGTACTAACTGAACAAAGCAGACATCGATGGATAAACCTACAAAATCACAAATCACGCAATATATACTGAGAAATTTAAAAAAAGCTGCTCAGAGGTAATAAACAGACTGTAAATGAACAGAGCTATTGAAATTGTTCTCACTGTTTTTGAGTTATTCATTATATTATACCATCACTGAGTGCTAATCATATTAATATTTACTGTTAGCAGCAAAGTACATCTTTGTGTAAGGCAATCAAAGTGGCGACATTGAAAGAAATCCATAAAAGTTCAACTGTTAACTATCTTAAGCAACAGGGAAAATATATTCCAAAAATAAGGCATGCTTTGGAGAACAAGTTAAGCTGAGGGAAAATCTCAGCGATGTCTGTGTACACTGTTCACAAAAACTTCTTACAGAAATAAGAAGCACAAAGACTAATAACAGCTACATACACGCCACTTAAACACTTCGAAACAATCGACAACATGACCATTGTATGACTGAAACCAAACCACAAAAGTCAACTAGCTTAAGATATTACAGAAGTCTGTAAGATTATATCAGAGATATGAAATAATGAAGAGTAATTTTGTCCTATAGCAAACTGCATTGAAAATCAAGGACATATTTAATAAATGATTCAGGTTTCACATTCAACAACATCAATGGCAAAAGCTGTCCCCCAACAGCTAAGTGGAATCTCCAATAGTTGAATCCTTTGATTTCCCAGTTTTATGGAATTACGATATACAAGTGAAAACAACAATTATCGTATAGAGTCGAGTTGAAGTCTACAATATCTTACAAAATTTCGCTCCACCCACGAATGCGGACATAAGTTTGTGGCTTTGTGTATACACACATATATATCGTACAACAACGATAAAACAGACATTAACACATCTTACCTGTGAAAAGAAACATGCAATTCTAAAATTATATGAATAATGATAAAATCACTAGGTGATATTAGACATAGGAGCACGACAAATTCTCCGATATGTTAACAACCAGAGATATTTAGTTTTATGAATCATATACGGTCTTAAGCATTCGCTAGGGACATGACAACTAGTAGAAATTTCTGATTGCTCGAACCTCGATGATTCAGATAGAGTTTAAGCTTGCAATCTAGTGGTGAAAAGTCGACTGTCTATATCACTGAGCAACAATTCAACCTGTCAAATTCTATTACACCCCCTGTCGAATGCACATGAAAGAGGATGACACAATAACCAAGTATATTCAAAGAGAGGCGCCCAGAGGAAGGCAAACAACCTAAAAATATAAACTGGAAAAAGAAGTTTCAACATTTGAAGAAGAACACCCTCAATATGACAATGCCATTAAATAACCAATTACGACCGAAAGCTGCTACCTTGACGTGGTGGTCGGGCTTGAACACCGCAATGACCTAATCAAGTTATACTGGCTGAGACTTATGTCTCTTGAGGTCTTACCATGCCAGGCAGGTTGTTTGGATAGCGGTTAAACAAAAAGCAGCTACCTAACCGAACATTATGATAAATACAAAATCACAAAATTTCATGCCGGATCGGCCGTGGTCCGGATTAACAACGACCGCGCTTCCTGTTGCCGTGTCACAGGGCAGGAGTGATAAATACGCTACTGAGACACACAAAACAATTACGAACAGAGAGACCCAATTACAAATCAAAGTGAACACTGCACATCATACTTCAAAATGCTTACATTAGAGATTATAACCAGATAGCTCATATGAATAAACACAGATGGAGAAAAACAGCTGAGATAGAAAAAGAAAAACGGATGACTGAGTAGTGTATTGTTGTGCATCTAGTAAATGATTACAAAAAATTCACATAATTAATGATATAATCAGTAAACATGCTGATTGACTGTGACCCGATAATTTCGCTGGAAATACATACTGTTTAAGCACAAAATAACGGTCACTAAATTAAGTGCGATAATGCCTAGGTTATATCAATCAAGTCATAGTTAGTTAGTCCAAAAACCTTATCCGCCCATCAAATTAAATTAAGCTTCTCTAAATAACCTAGTCAAGGGACATTAATTTTCTGCATCATGAGGCAATGGGTGAATTCAAGTGCGTCATGATACATGGCTGGGAAACCGAACACACATCATAACAAACCTATAATAAAACTCATTTCTCGCGCCCTTTTCTTTGTCTTCAACTACTCAACAGAAATATTACCTCTTAACACTGATAAAGACGGGAAACAGAATAAAGTAGAAATTTGTAAAGCGCTTTTCTGTTTTTTGTTGCGAAACTACTAATTGTCCTATCACATTCTAATAGTTACGTAAGTACAAGTGGCTAATACCAGTGCCCATGACTTTCTTTATCTTCAATCATACATGTGAATTACTGACGCTTCATGGTAAGGTAGTAAGAGCAACGAACAGAAAGATTTTTATGCATGTTAGGCAACAACTTACAACAAGGCTCACTTGCACTCAGAAAGTAACCAACACTTTCATACCCAGATGTTAGGATTACGGAGTGAGGCAGTGAAATGAACAAACGGACGAATCATTATACAGGAGTATGAATCAAAAACTTCAGTCCTGGATGTCAATAGAACTCTATTGATTGGTATTGCAATGTGATCCTAAAGTCCTAGGACGTAAATCATCATCATGCCTTTCGAATAATCTTGAGCATTATTCAGATGTAGGAAATAACAACGGAAAACAGTTTCACGTAAACTTTATGTATGTTGGTTCACTGCGTCTATTCTACACTGATAGGACAGAGTCAACGAATTCTAGCCAGGTGTGAAGCCATAAATGCGTTAGACAGTAGTCTGACGTATCGACGTATATGTATATCAGTGACGGATTACAGAAGTAGATTCACTATCGGTATCACTTTCAAAATTAGTAGCTGGCAGATTATGAGATTCTGTGCCCAATAACTCTCTATGATTAGTTTTGCTCGTCCACACTAAGTACTGCGTAAATGCCACTATCAAAAATAACATTCAGTGTCAAAGTATAAGTGGCTTACACAATGGCGAAGGATTGAAAATTTGTAAAGGTGGCTGAAATAGATGTGACAAAAGTGAAGTATTTCTCGATCATACACACATAACGCGTCAAGTTTCTCAGAATTCAACAGCCAAATATAATATTACAGGTACACAAGTGTGCATGAGATATACTAAGCGTTTAGTCAGAAAACAGTGTATCCAGTTGAACAATGCTGTTGAAACTAGATAACTCCATAAAAGCGTGTCAATGCCTTCCACAATCTTGCCCTGAGCACGCATGCAGTGACTGAATCTTGGATACCATAAACACTGTTTATAGTTTAAAACAAACCCACCGGTTGTGAGATAATGACTAGTAAGTAAGAAAACAACAGTTGCATAATACACTTACAGTTCGAGCACGAAGAACAACTTAATTGGAGGTCGCTTGATGAAACTGTGCACTTTTGTGTCTTTGTCTTTACCGATATTAGTTTCACGAACACCTTCAAATAAACCTTTGAAACATAAGTTAGTGTTTTAAGGTGTCAGTCAGAGGACTGGTGTTGTAAAAGAAACACATAAAGGGGTGGATAGATGCAAACATCAGTATGCAATTTACTGAAGGCAATTGAATATTAGACTGAAAGACTTTTCTGAGATGAGCTATTATACACATACAGCATAAATTCTGCATTCTGCAAGTGTCAACAGTCAACTAGGCTATTTGTGAATGTTTTGTTTGTTAAACACTTATTCAGTGAATAAAGTTTCAAAAAGATAACAAGTATTCTCTTTAATCGGCTTTGTTTAGAAAATGTTCAACGATTTCTACAAAAAAACACAACAGGTAACACATTTTATTCTGATTGGACACTAGTAACTGGTGTCCAATCAAAATACCCACTACAGTCCTACAGGAGGTCAGTCGCGAGCCCGAATAGCTTAGTGGTGACGTCTGTGACTGCAGTTCTCACTGGGTGACGCGGGTTCGAGTCTCAGAAGGGACATAAGTTCCTTCAAGGTTGCAGATACGCCTTGCTAACGAAAGCCAACTAACACGAAACCTAGGTCCAAGGCTACCTGCCGATTGCCTCCAACCATCTAATAACACTTTATTCTAATATTCGAGATCACTTATTTTATTTTAAGTAGGGCCAGTGTTCGCATTCAGTCATGATGATGACTGCCACACCTGTTAATCATATCCTTTGGCAGTTCAACTTTTATACGGATACGTATGTTAACATGTATGCTAGAATGAGGTTCTGGCTAATAAAACCTAGTATTACACAAATACATACAACACACATGTGTACGCACATACAAGTCATCTGTCAAAATTCCACTATCAGCATTATGGTAGAAGAAATAACCAGTGTTTATCAAGACTATCACACCAAAACTTTACTAACAGATGACATATATATATATATATATATATATATATATATATATAGAGAGAGAGAGACAACACAAGCATCCAAAAACTAGGTAACATGTCATTAGAATATCTGAATTTAGAGAAATCCGCTACTGTTTAACTCTACTGACTAAAGCAATGAATCATTGAAAAGAAGAAACAAAACTAGTTTCATGAAATTGTATTGATGAATAATAGGTTCAACTAACTTATGCTAACGTTAATACTGTTGTATGAATGTCAATTAAAGCAAGTAGAAGTGAAATTCCATTCGTCAAAAAATAATCGCGGTATTTTACATGCAGAGAGGAATACAAAACAGTGGTGAATTAAATAGAGAAAAAAATAACTGAAAAGCAAGAAAAACTGAATCTGGTAGCTTTAAGCATCACAAGAGCAGTGAATAAAAAGCAAAAATACCAACAGAAATTGTTACTCACTCTAGCCTTGGCATTTACGGACGCTCCATGATAAATAAGTGTTTCAGCGACATCAACTTGTCGATTACGTACAGCCAAGTGTAGTGCTGTTTCACATCGCATTGTAGCCTGATTAACTAATGCACCATTTTGTATTAACAGTTGAACAATCTCTGGTCCACCTATAAATGCTGCCACATGTAATGCTGACAAGCCAGACTGTTTATTGAAAAAAAGTAATGAGAAAAAAAGAGAAAAAATGACAGTAAATAACCAAAAAGAAACAATAAATTATGCGGAATAATGACACTGCCAGATAAACGTAAAAAATATGAATTTTTCTTCCCGACTGGAATTTGTAAACTCTGCCAACTCAAATCTTCGTAACTGTTCGTTTTTTCCCCTCGACGTCACTCTCCCGACCCGACATCGGAAAACGTTGTGCCTTTTTGAAGCATGAATTCTTGAGTCGACTTTAATTCCTACTGTTAATCGTCCAGCAACATGTCACATCAAACGAAAAAGAATACCGAAAATGATTCACACCTTGGAGTCGATTCACGTAGATCTTTCGTGGTCATCGTTAATAAAAGATTCGCGTTGTACTACACACCTTAGGAAGAAGATTTAACAAATTCTTTAAAAATAAGTTAATCATACGCTTCACACAAACACGCACATATGTTTCAGAAACACATACTAAGATTGAAATCTGTGGACAGAGGAGTAAAATAAGTGAATCACCATCAAACATGGTGTATGATCGCCCCAACACGCCTCCTCTTCCCCCTATCTCCCTCTCTCCCACATCATAAACACTATTTACGAGTCAACGGTGCCGATAACCAAGTTATGGAATACAAAAAATATTTAAAAACTAGATTAGTCACAATTGTGTACACATGCGTGTTACCAACTGGAACCATGGGCCGCAACAACTATCCTAGCAAGCATATATTCAAAACACATGTGACCTTGATAGGTAAGAAAGACGACAGATAGTAGGAACGTTGGGTCAAACAGAACACAGCAGCATAAAAAATATTCACCAGGCAAAGAGAGAGATAGACAGAGACAGATGTGTAAATAATAAAAGCCAATGGAAAGTGAATTCAATAAAACAATTATTCGATTCCTTCATTTACATTCCATATCAACAACTTAAGTGTGAGAAAATTTTTTCAAAAATTAATATTAATGGTGATATCAATATGATTGGATTAGCATAATACGCAGCGCATTCAGCAAGTCTACGAGTAATCAGAAGAATGAATCACTAGTGGTAAACTACTTACATATCTATCACTATCAGACAATGTTTACGAAATATCTTCTGTGGTAGTTTCTAATCGCCAATTAAAAGTCAATTTAGTAGAGAACGTGAATTCAGAAATGATTCGAAAGTAAGTTTATAGACACAATGCATTAGTAGCGATTTGCAATAAAAAGACTGTAAAGCGAATCTCAACTAAAAAAAATTGATTCACACAACAACAATAACAACAAGATGAGAACGTTAATACAGAAACGAGGTGAAATTCAAATTCAAACTTTCCAATGTCTCTTGTCAGTAATTACTTTAAGAAACAATTAGTTAACAACGTGATGACGAAAAGGCAGATTCTGAATAACAATGCTTTCCATAACATCAGAAATTGGACAGTAAGAGTATACATCTGTAAAGATCACTGAATACCACACAACCGTCTAGGCTTTAAGCACGATATCAAGAAAATATAAAAGACGTGAGGATCACTCCTTTTAATCATGATAAGCTGATTTTCAAGAAATCGATAAGAACACAACCTGCTCCCCTCCTACAAACATACACACACAAACACTGATCCACCAACTCACTCAACACACAATGCAAGAGGAGCGAGTAAAGAGATATTCAAAAGAGAGACAATAAAACACAGATATCACGCAAAAAGAATTCTAATACGCAAGAACAATACAGTTTTATTGGATATGATAAGTCACAAAGAGTGGATCCATCTGAACCACCACCACCACCACCAAGAACGATTCTCAGCCCCATCACCAACTGTCTCCAGTCTTCATTGGTTTTTACCGTCCCGAAAACACCAACGAGTCAGGAAGTCTACACCATCCTAAGAGGCCTAAACTAACTTTTGTGGATTTCATTGACCGATGAAGCCATGTTTTGGTCTGACCACCACCACCACCACCACCAGCTCTTTTCCAACCTGATCCATCCTATGTCAGTTACACATTCCCCACTGTCGATGAAGACGACCGATGGCTAGGCCTACGTAACACAACACATGTCCTAACCATCTCAATCGGTGTAATTTCACAACTTCATCGATTGATTTCCCCCCACCCCCACCTGCCTAGCACTCGATCAATACCTAACCTCAATATTCCTCACCCTATTACACCACTTCACACGGGAGATTGACCACCTATGATAAGAGACAACCAGACTTTTAATATCTTCCACTTTCAATAGCGATGTCTCACAGCCATAGAGGAGGACCAAGAGAACTTCTCAGCAGTACATCCGCCCTTTGGTTGACATCCAGCCAGATATCATGCCTACTAAGCCAGAGATAGCGTAAGTTAGCATATGCCAAACAAGCCTTTACAGAATGGATGATCCCTACTTTCAAAGCTCGAAAATATTGTCTTCTGGCATGAAATAAAAAGAAGGGGGAATGAAAGTCACTTACTTCTGTTGTCATATTAATCTGAGCCCCGTATTGTAGAAGCAGTTCTATAACACGAATTTTTTGTTTTTTGCAGGCAATATGGAGCGGAGTAAAGCCATTCTATTATGCAGTTAAAAGATTAATTTTACAAAAGAATTATAAAAATGAGGGTAAGAGTAAGAACAAAAATAAAAATCAAATATTAAATACACTGGGTGAAGATAATACATGTATCCCTCGTATGTCTCACGGATTGTGATTACCAGTACTTATCATAATGAAGCAGCATATTTCGCTGCTAACATATTTTTACAACAAACAGATTTACAAAGCGGTCCACGGAGACCACTAGTAGACGCAGCGATATTCAGTAGAACGTCAACATAAACAGACGAGTTGAATCAAACACCTTTATTATCATTATTATTCCTCACTTACAGTTCAGTGTAGAATGCGCAGAGCTTCAGCAGCACATCTCGATTTCACTCTGTTCTATGCAGTTATTACCTCCTTGTAAGACCCCCCTCTAGACCATCCTCGCGCATTCAACTCAGGATTTAGTATTGGGGTCACATTTGAGGGTCTGATGCTTGGTGTCACTCAGGGGTCTTATCAGCGAGTGTCCAATACATCCCCATTTCTTTCTGCATATCTTTTGAATGACAGATTCTTGACGCGTTCTCTGTCTACCAGAGTACCTTGTTTATTACCTTTTCCAGCCATCTGATCTTCCACATTGCGTAAAAGCAGCTGGCGATAAAAGTTTGTGGTCTGTCGGAAATGCTTTCCGTGAAGTATACACAAAGTCTATGAGGCATGTAGAAGCACTGACTCATTATGAGTGCTGAAAATTCTGATCTTGTCTATTGTGTGGAGTGTGTTATAGATCTCTGCAGTAGAGTAACGAGTGGAAGTCCAGTTTTCAGGACCATTTTAATTACATTCATTTTTATCTTTAGGATAATAAGACAATTCGTGAAGCCGTGTGACTAAATCCAAATGAGTATGAGTAATAATTTATGCTTGAAAAGTCATCCAGTTGTTAATACTGAATCACTGCGTAATACTTAAAATAAACTTATCTAATATGGAGTTACATTCCCCCACAGTGCCCAAGTTCTACACTTACATTAGGATAATAAATAGACCCAAAATAGTAGACAATAATATTCAAGTGATGGATTGCAGGAATCGAATTTTTTACCAGTTCGATCACGAGTTGACACATGAGAGTTGGAGAACCATTGGAAAACATAAGAGTGCTGCACGGTTGTTTCGTCATCAGTATGCACATAATATTCAAAGAAATCATTGATACATTAAATCTCATACTTGCACTGCATTCATTCACTGACAATCAATGACGAAAACAACTAAACACTTTATAGTTGTGTAATGCAATACACGAACGAAAAGAAATAAGTATGTTCAGAAGATAAAACAAGTGTAATAAATCGTATACTGAAGAATATGTCGACAGAAACTTACTAAAGCACGAGCATTTACATCACATCCATTATCTAATAGTACACGTGCAACTTCTGCATTTCCACAATGAGCAGCTACATGTAACGGAGTTAAAGAATCCTTTAAAAAAAGAGTGTAAATAACAGAAATAAATAATTAGATAGGAAAACGGAAAATTGAGCGAGTCATAAAGTGAAATGCAGCGACACCCAGCTGATGAATCCTAGATAGGACGAAATGCGCATCGTGGATTCCACTGCTAACCACCATCCACATATTAGAGTCATAAAGTGGTTTATAGTAATAACTTTGCAGATTAATCAGTCCAGTTTAATGCGATCCTGTGTTAGAGGATACAAACTCGTCGCGTTATGTTACGATTTCACTGAACTCATCAATTTCTGCGTCACTGGAAACAGGCATTTTGTTAAACTGTGACACTGAAGCTCAAAAGTCAGTTTTACCTAGATACTTTCTATACGAGTTAATGAATTATTTTTTTTTAAGATAAATTCAGATACTGATCTAAAAATCATACACAGGGATGAAAACCAAAATTCATTGACAAATGGAGAATTGTCTGTCCATCAACTAAACTCTAAGCGCTTCACAATCGCCATACTCACTATTTTCGATTTTCGTATGAAGTCAAAACATACGATTGCATAAAAAGCAACTTTGCGAAAGCATCTAACATTTCAATTAACAAACACGGTATCTCCAAATTTAGTTTTCATTAAAATAGCACTGTATTTCTACGTGACGTGTCAGTGATTCGGGATTCGATCATCGACGGCCGTATTCCTAAACCTCACTTAGAAGATAGTAAGGCCGGTATAGATTGAAGGTTGGGCGTAAGACTAGCAACCTCACGTCGTAAAATAATACCACCGTTACTGGAACTTCAAAACTCTAATGTCAAGCTCTATATTCCACTTGAGACGTAAAGGAATAAAGAAAAGACGATTTATACCTGACCCTTACTTCGCATATTGTAACATATGTGACAAAGGGTCACACCATCGTCGGACTAAGTAGAAGTAATAATAAACTTATCCTTAACATATACACATATGCGTTTTGTCATGATAACATCTGTATGGGCAATTTCACTTAACAATCAATATACATTCATGTGTAATGATGATGCATTGCTATTACATTCATTCCGTAGAGTATCAATGAACGAAAGAATTGACTAACCACATTGGAATTTTATGTGACTCAAAGTGTTTATCGGTGATCACATCACTTTACACACAAAAAGAATTTCTTTAAAAGTGTCAAAGTGTTCCCGAAAAAACAATTTTATTTATCGTTATCTGGATACTGGTGAGAAATATTTAAACAGAAAAAAAGAAGCATCTCACACTCGAATACTGAAGTGCGCCAGTGAATGCCACACAATGGTTGATCAGTCTACACACTTTTATATTTATCAGTACGGAATGTTTGGTTTGGTAAAAGACCACTTTTTTTATATATACTTACGAGAAAATAAGAGTCATATTACTTAAATTGAATCATTCATGAAAAACTGAGTACTAGTCAAAAACGGATTAAACACAGATTAGTTTTACAATTCCACCACTAAAGTTTAATCCACAATACTATTATAATTGTGAAAGGAGATGAGAAAAGGTCACCAAATACTTTCTCTGCATGTCAATAAAACAATTTAGTGAACAGCGCTATGCTTGCAAAATACAATGCAAGTTGATGATAGAAAAAGATCAATACTAAAGACCAGGACCGAAGTACATCAACTACTTAAAGTTAATGGCAAGCATTAAGATAAATGAAAAGTCTATTGATATTCTCCTTTTATAACATCCGATGAATGAATCAATGACCTAATGGTTTACTTCAAAATGATTTCTCATCCTGGAAAATGTGTATCTGAAGTTATAAAGCAGCCTGGGTTGCATAGTTTTACAGTTGATACATAATCCTAGTTAAGTGGTACGCATAGAATATAAACTGACCAACAGAAAATCTGACGTTAGCAGCCTTTAATCAATAAAGCAGAATTTCTCGTTATATCTTTATCGCATATATCTGAAATTATCATAATCTATCTCTCAGATGTCGTCTATTAATAGAGTAATAACGCAGAAGAAGAACAGAAATGAGCTATGCATTACAAATTACAACACGCAATTAAGACAGCAAAGGTGGATTTAAAAAAAAAAGAAACTAGAAGGCTAACTATGTAAGATGATGTACACACCTATCAGCAACATCGCACAATGCATCATTCTAATTGACGTTACCTACGATGATGGCAGCCTACTGACATAGATATACTACTAATATATAACACGCAAAAATAGAATTTATTATTTTACATTTCTCATTACTATGCATTGCCAAAAACCTACGGCTCTATGCTTGGTTTTTACTTATCTCATTCACTAACACACTAGTACACATACATACCCAGTAATATATGCGTATACACAAATATCAAGGTGGATATTATATTAACGAAGTTCTGAACACAAACAAAACATACAGTGAACCTTTTAAGATTAATTAAGCATTCACTGAAAACAAACAAACCGTAATAAACACGTTCAGATCTATTGAAGCCTATAGTGAAAGTAAATAGCCTTGTACATATTAATTAAATACAAAAGAAACAATTAAACAGTATTAACAATTTGAATCATACTGTGACAGAAAAAAGCGGTAAAAAAATTAGTACAGATGAAGAATAAGTCATACTAGGGATTTAAGAAGGAAATACTTAAAACTCGAATTGCTTGGGCAAGTAAGCCTGTTAACATATCTGATGAAATTTGTTTTATTTTATACGTTTTAAAATCTGAGTGAAAACTTACTCCAGTTCTATCGGCTACACTTGCTCCACAAAGGATAAGCACTCGGGCAACCTCTTCATTATTTCCTTGAGCAGCCATATGCAAAGGTGTTAACCCACTCTAACAAATTAAAAACATGCAAAAAAGATGCATAAATTTCACTGAAAAGAAAAAAATACAAACAGTAGAGGTTGAAGTGAAATTAGGAAGCGTAGGCCAGTTGGTAGAATTTTTGACCCGAATCCTGCTACAACCAGGGTCTTTATTTAAACTGTTTTCGACTATGAAACTCAAAACATATACGATCACGTTGACAGTACTAATACACCACCAGTACGCTAATTAAATAGACGACAGCTTATCCTGCTTTCAAGGAGTCGAACAACTATGATGTATGGTTAAGTTTATTGATGGAGAGTTCATAACGTTAGCCACGCTCACATACACGAGTGGAATACTCACTACTAACTATGCACGTAGTGTGCAGTCCGATTCCTGATTGATGCACTCCCTAAATCTCACTTAGCTGGTCGTGGGCACAGTATAGAGGGGAAGCGGGGCGTGAGGTTAGCAACCATGAAAAAAACACCACTCCTACTAAGACTTCAAAGATCATGCTTGAGGCTTCATGTTCCACTCAGAACCCATGAGAATTATATATATATATATATATACTAACATAGAAACCGACTGTATAAGAAAGACGGCGACAAAGTCAAACATTTAATTCAATTTGGAGCTATATGTGCTTGTAGTTCGCAGATTATACACAAAAAGAAGTATTTTGCTATACTAATTACAACTGGCTAGGCATAATAAATCTACATACTGAACTACAGAGGCACAGAGACTTTATGAGTCTAACTACTGCTGTCCTAACAGAATTGCTGGCACCCAGTGACAGCAACAGCAGAGGTTCTGAAATCCGACGATGTATATGTTCACACAAGGTGGATATCGTTTATTAATAAATGATGCCTGCTTGGGATGCGAAAATCAGTGACTTGGACACATGTTACAAATGCCATTCCAAGAGACACCACTCATGGAAAACAAACTGTAGTGGCCTGATAATATAGAATTATGAGAACAACAACAGATGTGTTGGATTAGTATCGGTTGATTCATCAAGACTTTTCTGTGGAGAACTGAGGTAATGCACGATGATAGCTTACAAAAATGTCGATCATGCTGCAATGCGCTCATTTATTTTACTACTGAGAACAGTATGGAAGTTATGAATGCTTGCTTGAATTTATTGAAAGTATGAAGCATACCTACCTTTTTCATCATTCTGTTAATTTCTAACTATCGATTCACTTTAATTTATATCGTTACTAGATTATTTTGTATGGTATATTTCTTAGTGTTTGTAACTTCCTAACCATACGTTAATAAACATATGGTAACCACACCATAAAAACATCTTGGATAGTAGTTCCATGTTACCAACAATCCATTCGTAAAGATAACGTCACCTTTTATTCTTGAGTTATAAAATACGTTGATCGGTATGCGATATAGTGGCACACCACGAATAACGTTCAACAAAAAGTTATCTGATATACAATAACTCAAAACGTTTTCCCCGATTTAATGTGAATAATAGCCGTACATTAGGATATAATTCAATACAATGCTGTCGGTAAATGAATTATGCACTTAACTTGGTACTCCGTCTGCCCGAACCCCAGTAATGGCTAAGTGAAGAGGTTTTGGAGTGCTTTTTCACAACACTTCATAATAACCAAATCAGAGACTGGCCAACATTTCGGCACAAAATAGTACAGAAACAGCAGATGCTGCTACCCGAGATTGTTGAATTCATGTCAGCATACAAGCACAGATTACGCATAAAACTGATCAAATAGGAGTAGGAAAGGAAATGTTGATTTGGACTTTCTAATTCTCTGAAGTAGGGTAGTTATTCACTTACTAGGATACAATTTTAACGTTTTGTTGTTTAGCCCTAATTCAGACAAGTGAATAATCTACGACATACACACTGAGTCAGGAGTTAAAGCCAGGAGGAGAATAAAAACCAAGTGGCTTATTGTGCAAAATTATTACCACACATGATTTATCTTCATGTAAGAGGAGAAAAACAAAATATGAACAATTATATTAAAACAGAGTAACTATGACAACCTCAATCAATACATACAAATAGGATCAAGTTACTCAGACGAGAAGACATTCTCTAAATCGGTTACCTTGGTAACGTGTGACGTATGTAGCATACTTCGGGACATGTGGTATTTCACCACAATTATGTGACATTTAGAAATAATTGTGGTTTTTATAGAGAAACACACCCACAAAAGCATATATATAATAGGTTTAGGAAAGAGAATATTAAAAAGCAATTACCAGCATCAAGATACAGTGAGCATCAATCGATCAATTACTAATTTGATATATATATATATATATATATATATATATATATATATATATATATATATATATATATATATATATATATATATATATATATATATGATGGTGAAAATAATTCGTCCGAATGCTTGCTTTTATTTATTTTTAAAACATCATCCTTTTCAACATAACACTACACTACCACCGGTGAAAAACTGCGCGAAGAATAAGTAAGCAGTTGTCCTACAAGTGAACAGTTCTCTAAGTGCTTAGCAGTGGTCACCTCTGATTTTAAACCAACTACAATATGTCACCAACATAGTCTCCACAGGAAAGAGATGATACACTACTGCACACGCAGTAATTGGAATGGTCAAGTCGGAAACAGTTGTGGCAGCTGAGCAGAACTGTGTATATGTTGAAAACACCGACAGAGGATGTAAGTCCATTGGTCACAACAGCTGTCATGAATAGAAGAATTAATATACCCGTTTACGATAAGTATCCGTATCTCCATGAGTTAACTCGTCCATTTAATACAGATAAGAGAATCAATAGAGGAAATGAAGAACTAATTTAGAAATAAGCCTTAATTATGACTTCTAGTTATATTAAACGGTTTGGACAGTCAAGTCACCAGTTGATACTCACCATTATCCACAATAATGAAGTTGAGAAATCTTTAACCTATAGGGACTATATGCATCACCTTGTCAATGATAGACATCTCTGCTTACAAACTACTACATATATTGCTTGAGCGTACAGTCTTAAGGCCAAATATACACACACATACCATGTGACCACGGAACAGGATAGCTGTCAGTGAATGAAATAAAAACCAATTGTACTATTAAGAATGATAAAACAGTGGAGAATAAGAATATCTCACTTGTAATTACATCATTCGCAAATGAATTAAGTAGACATAAAGCTAATATAAACAGTCATGTAAATACGTGTTAATGACTGTTATTCAAAAAATAAAGGGAAACACATACCCTTGTTTTAGCCGATGGATTCGCACCAGCACCCATTAACAATGAAGCCAGTTCTGCATGACCTGACCTTGCAGCGCAATGCAGTGGCGTTAAACCATCACGTGTACGACAATCAACCAGGGCGTTTGCACTTAATAGTAGCTGAACCATTCCACCACGACCCCATTTTGCGGCAACATGTAGAGGCGTGATATTATTCTAAAAAAAATATACAAACAACGAAAACAACTGAGAACAAATAATGGAGAAAACGCATCGGTGCACAGTGTCCCGCCCATCTCAATCGATAAAGCCTCACATTCTCACTGACTGACTTTTGTTTCTTAGTTTATATCTTATGTCTTATCTTATCATTGACCAAATTGTACAGGTGATATGAGATTGAGTGAACCTATCGCTATCCTAATAAATTCTGATTATTAATTATTCTTTACCCTTGCATTTTTTCTTTTTATTATAATTGGCATTATGCGTCGGCGACATAACGGTTAAAACGCTCGCCGACCATTCACATGGTCCGGGGTTTGATCCCCGGCCACCGACGCACTCCTTTACCTCGCTAAGCCAGAAATAATGCTGGTGAAGAGGAAAGGTTGGGCATGAGGCTACCAACCCCATCTTGTAAAATAAACACTGTTACAGAAACGTCAAGCCACTAGCTTGAAGCCCTATGTTCCACTGGAGAACGTGAAGGAAAAAAAATACTTGCATTGCATTTTTGCCTCTGTCGTTATATATGCTTTTATGAAGCACGGTACCTAAGCACTGATACAGATAATAAACTAAGACTACGAGGACGGAGTGATAAATTATTATGAATACTTTGCAAGTATTGGTTTTTGTAGGGATTTTGTTTGGTTGGTTGGAGGGCTTCATCATGAGCTGACATCAGTTGGGGAACCATTGGAAAACCACCTGGGAGTACCGCAAAGCAGTTTGGAATTGTTCAGGAGTACGCACTCAATGGAGTTCGAACCCCGGACTTTCTGGTTATAAGGCAAGGATGTAGACATTTATAACGACCAGGGTGAGCATAAAATAAATACGCATTAATAAACAACACATGAACTGTTTACCTTTGCTTGAAAATTTACATCTGCTCCACGATCGATTAGCAGACGTGCCACAGTCACATTACCATAATGTGCAGCAATATGCAGAGGAGTGAATCCAGGCTTTTATTAGGAAGGAAAAGGAAAAAGTGACATAGTCATGAATATTTTTAAATAATACGGAACTATTCAACTCTGAAATACAACAGCTCTTATAACACTGAAAAATTCACTTAATTATGATACTCTGTGAAAAAGCATAATCTTCAGAACAGATTGGTAGTAAAAAATAAAGAGAGGACAGAAGTGTGTGAAAAAACAGTCAAGTTATGAGAGGCACAAAATAGTCCAACTAAGTTACCTTATTCATATATAAACATTATTCAATTGAATATGAGACAACAGCAACCGATAATTAAAGGTAGTGATTTTAGTTTTAGTGACTGTTCATCGCCTATCGCTGTTATATACTGTCGTTTCTTTTCGAGGTTCATTTGAAAAGGCTTTTGTCTGCTTTCAGGTATGAAAAGGCCGAATATGATATGTATCCTGCAATTCTGCCTATGGCATATAAAAGCATGCAATTCCGTTTCTTTTTATTTACTGTACGTCGGGAAAATTTCCCCAGCCCGCTTCAGATTCACTTTGTATGAATCACTTTCACAGCTAAAAACTTCTCCATGAGTCCATATCAGGGGGTGGCGGCGAGTGAGGAAAATCACTCAGGAAGACAGCTTACATATATTCAATAATTCACTGCATTTTGTTTTGTCCCCTCTATTCTCCTACCATTCGTTTCTTTTTGTTAATGGAGAATAATAACTTGGACAGGTGAAAAGTTCGAAAGATCTTAGTAGCCCAAGTTTTAGGCAAGCCACCACTCGTCCGTTTGTAAAACCTACAGCTAAAATGTTTGCTCTGCATTCTGTATATTACGAAAGTGTTAAAAACTACTTTTATATAAATTAACAGTTCACAAACTTTTTTATGTAATGGAAACACACATATTTTTCTTATTTCATATGAAACACTCATATAACAACTGCTAAAGTTCAAAGGTCAAATACTCCTCATGTTAAAGTCAATCATAAGAAAAATCTGAAGACCAAATGAATATCTAACAAAGAAAGACAGTGATGTAAACCAACTTATTTGTATACAACACTAGGCGAGGTCAATGATTAATATGAAAAATAAGTCAACAAATACTATAATTAAAGGTGAATATATGAGAAAAATTTCAATGAACAGTTAACATTCAGTATTTGTTTACACACATACACATACACACACACACACCAAAGGCTGAAAAAAGTGAGATGGAACTACTTTTACGAATAGAAGCACAGAAACTTAAGTCTTTTATATAGGAGATTGAACATTATATCAATTGTATGAAGGTTAGGGAAAAAGTATCTGTTATTCAAATTTTTAACACAATGGCTAACGACAGATCACGGAAAATATAATGCAAAGCGAACAGATCCACGATAACGTAAAGAGTAGGTAGTCGGAATGTCGAATACATGAAAGATAATTGTCAGATTATAGGGTTTGTAGTGATTTTTGATTAATTCCCACTGTTAGATTTTTGTCATAAACCAGCATCTTGAAATCTGAATATCAATAGGCACCCCGCTGATGGCTACTAGACGGATTTCCTGAAGTAGCAATGGGAGGTCGTAACCAATGGAGTCGTACATCATATCAAGGTGAAGTGGATGCTCATGGAATGCAGTGGTGAGAGCAGCGCTATGTCACGAGTTGACAGAGTTAGAATTGGATGGAGGATTTGATCATGGACTGACATCAGTTAGAGAACCGCCGGAAAACCTGGGAGTACTGGACAACTGTTTCGTGCTAGTTTGGGACTCTTCCCCAGTACGCACCCACCAATACTTGAAAATCAATCTGATGCTCACTAGCGACTGGCCCTATTCAGGCAGTGACCCGGGGTTCTAGTGGGAAGCCGTAACCAGTAGGGTACATCAGGTTGAAGATGAGGCAGTAACTCATCGAGGAAGGCATTGCGAAATTGTCGCGATATGTTGTGAATTGGCAGAAGTTAGAATTCATGGGCCATTG
Source organism: Trichobilharzia regenti (assembly GCA_944472135.2). Classification (NCBI taxonomy): domain Eukaryota; kingdom Metazoa; phylum Platyhelminthes; class Trematoda; order Strigeidida; family Schistosomatidae; genus Trichobilharzia; species Trichobilharzia regenti. The sequence continues at coordinate 71,037,125 of OX235270.1, read as the reverse complement.
GATCAGGTCCCAGTGGCTCAACGGTCTACGAGCTCGCCTAGTAACCAAAAGGTCCTGGTTCGAACTCCAACGGGTGCGTGCCGGGGCGAAGAGTCCTAGACTAGGACGAAACAGTTGTCCAGTATTCCCAGGTTTTCCAGTGGTTCTCTAACTGCTGTCAGCTCACAATGGAATCCTCCATCCAATCAAACAAAATTCCTGCAAAACCAATACTTGAGAGTTGGTAGTCACCCGTTACTGAATTCCACGCAAAGCAGTTGAATGGTCACCGATCTTGGTTCGATCCCTGGCGCAGGTTCATGTGTGAGAAGTACTGAAGCGTCTTCAAAACAGGACAAAACAAAAAGTCCAATACTGCTTGGTTTTTAATGATCTCTCTGACTGATGTTGGGGTGTGACGAAAACCTAAACAGTTATCTCCATAATGACCGTTTCACACAAGGCTAATATTCATCAGATTATTCATCTCACTAATTTCAAATGACCTAAACTCTCATCCATGATTCATAAGAGAAAGGTATTCCAAACTCGTGTGACACTGTGAAAAAAAACAGTTTATCTTCGTTCAAAAACATAAACTACAGTGAATAAAAAGATCGTATACGCTATTACACTGGAAATGAATGTCTGCATTCAATGAGTCCTAGTTACTGAGATGTTTACACACATCGACTGAATGTAATTCAATAAATTATGAACAAAAAATAAATAATAAATAGGAAAATGAATCAGAAATTACTGTTATCAGCATAATAATAATAATAACAATAGTAAGCAGTTCATATACCACCAATTCGCTAGTTTTAAACTGATTTTAAAGCCAAACGAACATAGCACACATCAACTACACTTTTCAAAAGAGAACTGATGTCAAAGAGTAGTACTGCATAATTTACAGACAGTATTCTCCTTTGTCCACCTTGTTGAATAAAACGATAGAGAATCATGAGAAGATGAGCGAATAAAGTAAACAGAGAAAGATAAAAGTTGATTTATGGTCAAATTGACTCTACAAAATTAATTTCTTTTTTTTAAACTCATCAAATTTCTTGTAAACACCGCGAATGAGATTATGCTAAAAATTAGAAAGCATAAACAAAAAAGAGAGTAAAAGCGAAAAACACTAACATAGATCCCATACCAACTTACACTACACTCCCATATACACAAATTTAGGCTGAACAACTAGTAAACAAGGTCCAGAGTGGTGAAGAATGATGAACACTTTTGACAAAAGTTTACAATTACGGAGATTTTTCGGACTTGATACTTATTTTAGAAAAGAGGATGTAGATGATGTACGGTGTGTTCTTCTTTATACAAGTAAAAGGTTTCCAAAGGTAAACACTACAAGAACAGACCTACTATAGAGATGAATCACGGCGGGACTTTATAAAATAAAACCATTCGAACTTCACACTCTGCCACAATACAAAAAATGGAAATGAGCAGAAACAATATGACAGAAATATAAATACAAACTGTGATGACATCATGAGTTTTAAAAATGAAGAAACTCCATCGACCACGGTATATCACATTGTGTGGTTGGCAACTGTGAATCCGAGACTGATTCTGATCCTGACAGTTGAATGCATTTGGATATGTTTTAATTATACACAAAAGAAGCATTTGAAGGTAACAGAAAGTGAATGAACCTAATCGCCTCAACGATATGTCAGTGGAGATCGTGGATAAATAAAGGAGCACACTCGTCAGTGAAACAGCGTACTGTAATAGATTCAAGGACAGTGAAAGTGTATTAGTATCAACGCACACATACACAAATTAATTATGAATGTGTAAACAAAAATATTTTACACCTATGAACTAAACTATATACAGGATGAGTGTAAATAACATTGAAACTGTAACATTAAAACAGTACTAGTGGTGGATATTATGCTGTAAACTTGAATAACCATCATAATCAACCATGTGAACGGAATTTGAAACTAATTACCAATTATTCACATAAAAATTGTTTCACAGTAAAACTGCAGCTTGGATGCATTTATCCACTTAGTAAGAAATTTCATGCGTTTAAGTGTGTACAGCAGAATAGTGGTTTTAGTAAATCAGAGTTTAATATCATAAAATCTGGGGGTGAGACTCAAATACTAGCCAAATGAACTAGGATTCGAATTGACTCCATTGGTTTAGCCAGGATCAATAAAATACTGGAAAAAATTCGGTAGATTGAATAAAGCTTAACGGCACACAACTGAAATCAAATCAATCCATTTATTGTGTAGTGAGTTGTATTCAATTAATAATTAGTACAAATTAATTAATCACAACGTTTAAGAAGTAATGCTAAGGTGAGGAAAAAGTAGTGGTCACAACACAGAACTCACTTGAGATTGATGGTTGACATTGACTTCTGCATTATTTAACAGAAGACTGACAGCATTTGCATCATCTTTTCTGGCTGCAATATGCAGAGCAGGCATACCACCACGACTACGGGAATCTCTTTCTAAAAGATGTGCAACAACACGATCATGACCTTGTTGTAAAGCCACTGCTAGAGGAGTGAAACCATCCTATTGGGGGAAAAGAAGACAACAGTACAAAAGTTTTAACTCGTAAAACAGCATGCACTTTAAAAAGAATGTGATTTTTTTCACATAACTTCCATTTATATAAATTTTGTGAGCACTCCGTTTCCACAAAATAAATAATACTAAGCACGAAACTTCTGTCACATTAAAATTTCCTGAAATAGCTTTCATGCATAAACTGACTTATATCGCTCACATTTAAGTACAACGATTTCGGTGTGAATTGAAGTTTGATTGAGCGTTCTAGTCTTAATAATAGATCACTGATTCCGTCGGTAGTCAGTCGGAGAGTTGCCATTTATCTGAACACTCTTACAATTTAAATACTGTTCACAGCATTATAATCACTGAAATCTACATGTGCATGTAATGAAAAATAAATGAATCTTTCCTTCTCGTTATCTGATTTTACTGTTTACTAAAGTGTTGTAATACAGTGTCGTTTTCCTTTTCTCAGCCTAATTACTACATATAAATATCAATAATTACATCATATAAAATCTAAACAAGGAGGACATTATTATAATCCTATATGAATAAAGATAGAGAATACAACAAAACATTAGGGGATAAATACACACTGTGTTGTTTGTGTGTATATGTGTATATATGTGTGCATGTTTACATTTGTTTGGTTTTGTGTTTTTATTTTACAGAGATATGTGGGAATATTTCATTGAGTTAACTGAAATATTTTATAAGCTAACTTTTCCTATAATAGATTAATTTCCTTTTTCCTTTAACTGAAACTATGTTAATTAATACTTAGTTGTTTGTACATATTTCTGAATTACAACAGATGGACAAGAACCGATGCATAAAATACTATATGATTATTCCCTTTTCAAGCTACTATTACACAATCACCCTTCCTTCCTATCCTGTAATACAATCTTGATTTGTCACCAGTCATTCATACATACAGCTTAAAATGTACTACAAATCGAGAAAAATATCAAAAAACTGAAGTCACCACTTGAGTTAAAATACAAGTTACCCATTTAAATTAATGATCACTAGTTAAAGCTAGAGCATGATAAGAGGTTGGATTAAAAACAACTACGCAGGCATTAGAGTCTGGGTACCTCTTCATCAATTGACGACAATAACTTAACTCCACGTCCAGGTATACACTGCCAACATTTTGTGAGTATATACACTGTATTCAAACTAAAATGGTGCCGGTAAACACTAGGCAGACTTAGGAAAATAACTAAATCAATAAAGTATTGCCTAACTTATTAAAGTGCATCTAGTTGTCCTTTTAATTTATCAAGACTTTGGCAACACTAGTAAGCACTGGTCACTGCCAAAGCGACGACAGCCATTTATGATTTGCTAACTGTTAATTAGGCGTTTTTCTTACATACACACCCAGAGTGTAATACTACTATTCACTCGACACGTTTGTTGTATGATAGGACAATAAGTGTAACTTACACAAGTTAGAACATCTGATATCTCAAGATCACTGTCACAGATTCAATAACAGTCCCTACTTAATACATCAACACACACACACAATCTAGTATAATACGAGAAAATGTTATGGGCATACTGAAAATTCTACTTGCGAAGTATCTCGGTATCTGTAGCAATGATTTCTTTAGATTATTCAATATATCAACCATGTGTTAAAGTCTTTATAGGGGTTTTGGGCAATTCATGAAGGTCATCAGTCAACTGACAGTGTTTATTGGAGTAGATAATGCAGAAATAAGACTCTTCTGCCTGTAGAGATTTCGACCGGAAAATTTGCAATTTTGACAGATATTTTGCGAGAGAATAGACTACAACGTTGAACAAAATCTCATTATAATTTCTTCCCTGCCAATTCCTCTTCGTCTCTTTTCTACTTTTAACACAATGTCCCGCTTGATTGATTTTTGAGGTTCTGTGAAATGTGACAGCTTAAAACTACCTCTCTTTGCGTAAAACTCAATAATCTTTCCTGCTCTTTCTCCCTTTTTCATCACAATACTAATGTCAAAAAGTGAGAATAAAGTCTACCAAGCGAAAACAGAAACACTTTAAAAGTATTCTTGGTAAATGTTGTAAAAATAAAATTTACCTCCGTAGTTAACGCCTGATTAGCACCACGTTGAAGAAGGAGGTCAACAACATCAAGATGATTTTCTTGAGCCGCCATGTATAACGGAGTGAATCCAATCTAGAATATGCAAAAAAATTTTTTTCATGCTTACTTTTCCTATCACTCAGTATTGACTGCTGAAAATCAATGCAGTTCTGAATCGATTACTTGAACCATAAAATAAAACACACTTGAGCTGAAAATTTACAGCTGAATCAAAGTTCACGACTATTCATTTCTAATGAAAACACTAGTAGTGAAATGAAGTCTTGAAAGTATTATTATGCAATCAATGCTATCAATCGTAAGAACACGTAATAAAGGACAATGTTATTGCGTCTATATGGGAATTAAAGAATGCAAATTGCATCATAATTGAGGTATGTTGGACATGTAACAACGCTGTTATATTAAGCACTATATACCAGTCCAAATAGTAGATTTTCCCAGCAAACAAAACTAGGTGATAAATGAATATGCTTTAATCTTTCAAGTACAGAACTACTACATATACTTGAGAGGAAAAATTCAAAACAGAACTTTTGTGTGCTATATTCATTTAACAATCAGTCTAGAAATGGTTTACAAAACATCACCTGCATTCAACCAACTCCTAATCTATAAAGTTATACGTCAATTGTGAACGACAAGCGTAACACAAAATTAACAATCATTTCAAGAAATCGCTGATAGCAATGTTCACTGATCTATGTGATATTATGAGGAAGGCGTTTATAAATACTTGCTAATGTAATAAGATTAGTAATGGTGCGATGTTGACGTTTTTCTTACCTGAATAATGAATAGAGATAGTTCATTCCTGGACTTTATATGCAAACAGATTATACTGAGTTGCCATTTTAGTACGGTGGAGACAGTTTACTGTCTGCATTAAACTGAAGTTCTAAGCAGCGTCTGCGAATCAGAGGAAGTCCCATCGAGTTGGTGTAAGTCACTGATTATCCCCATATACAAGAAAGGAGACAAGTCTTCCTGTGATAATCACAGGGGGATTAGCTTGACTAATATAGTATCTAAAGTCCTAGGCTCAATAATAATGCGTAGACTAAGTGGTGCTCGGGAGGCACAAACACGAGAGAGCCAGGCAGGCTTTAGACCAGGAAGAGGGTGTATTGATCATATCTTCACCCTCCGACAGATTCTAGAACATAGTCATTCCTACCAGCGTCCAACAGTCATTATATTTCTTGACCTAAAGGCAGCATTCGACTCTGTCGATCGAGAAGTTCTCTGGAGATGCTTGGCTGTAAAGGGAATTCCGAGAAAATACATTGCACTGATTAAGGCACTCTACTCGTACTCATACAGCCAGGTGAGGGCTTACGGCGAGTTGTCATCTGAATTGGTGACGACTAGTGGTGTCCGTCAAGGATTCCCATTATCCCCTTTTCTATTCAACTTCATCATAGATGTACTAATGGACTTAACCCTAACTCACTTCAGCGACTCAGGGATCGACTTGCTACCGTCAGGGAATAATCTCGTTGACTTAGAATATGCAGACGATATAGTCCTTCTAGGCGAAGATGCTGACAAAATGCAGAGTCTTCTGAACACCTTGAACTGCAATCTACGAATGTTTGACACGAGATTCGCTCCCGCCAAATGCAAGATGATGTTACAGGACTGGACTACACCGACTCGTAGATTAGAAATAGGAAGTGAAGTGGTAGAGCACGTTGACCGCTTCACTTATTTGGGAAGTACCATCAGCCAGCGCCAACGCGTTGATCTCTGACGAAATCTCAGCTGAGTATGGATACAGGGGGCTCGTTTCGCATTTGCCAGTTTACGCCGTCTCAGGTGTAGACGAGATATTCGACTATCGACCAAAGGGCGGGTGTACTGCTCATCAGTCCTCTCCGTCCTCCTTTATGGCTGTGAGACCTGGCCACTGAGAGTGGAAGACATGAAAAGATTAGCTGTCTTTGATCATAGGTGCCCCCGTTCTATCTCCCATGTGAAGTGGTATAATAAAGTGAGCAACATTGAGGTTAGGCGTCGAGTTCTAGGTCAACAGAGGAAATCAATCGACGAAGTCGTGAAGTTACAAAGACTGAGATGGTTAGGACACGTGGTACGTATTCCTAGTCATCGCCTTCCTCGACGAGCAATGTTAGCGGATACAGGGTCAGGCTGGAAAAAAGCTAGTGGAGGTCAAACAAAAACATGGCATCAGTCAATGAAATCTACAACAGTTAGTCTAAGCCTGTCACGTAGGAAGGTGTAGACTTCCTGGTTGGGGTCCTCGGGACGGTAAAAACCAATGGTTGGAAACAATTGGTGACATGGCTCAAAATCGTTCTCAATGGCTGGCGCAGATGCATCCACTCCTTGTGACTTGATTTCTAATGAAACTATATTGTTCTTCGTTATTATTATTCCTTTATCTCACACCTCTGTTTACTGTCTCTATTATGCATTTCTTCTACCTTTTTCTCTTGCTTTGTGTGCTACAAGGAGGGAGTGTGGCGACTTGAACTGCCGCACATTTGTGCAAAGTTCCATGTCGAAAACAGACAGACAGACAGACAGACAGACTTAACCAAAAAAGCATGCTACCCTTGCGAATACTGTCAAGTATGTCCCTACCGTAGAATAAAAATGTGCCCATATCATGTAACAGAAATGGAACAGTAGTATTTGTTTTTACATTTTAGACCTGTTCAAGCTCTCCTTAATGTAAGAACGATGAACTCTAGCTTTGTAACTAATTTTTCTTTGTACGCAACGGTTCGATGTCAATTAATTTGTAAAATATAACGCTTTCGAAAAGGTTTTCTGTAAGTACCCCAGTCAGATGCTATCTTTGCTTATCGAAATACATTTTCCCTCCAAGTTAAAAAAATAACCTACTGAATTGAAGACAGAAGAAAAGTCTTCTACACTTCTGTTCAGATAGTCATCCGTCCCATATCACCACTAATTCTACATATAAAGGACATTATCTAATGTGACAATCAAATCCACGATGCACTCAAACAGATTAGGTAAACGTAAGCTATCGATAGAGAGGGTCGCTAGAGGACTTAAGCTCCTTCTGGAACATATATGTAGACTTCGATCACCCACTAGTCCGTGCACGCATATACGTACGACTGAATGAACATAGAAAAAAGGTAGCTGCAAAACTTCTGCACCCCGAAATTCTTGATGACAGCACAGTCTTTATCTAGAGAAGAAATCATTATACGCGTAACTAAGACTGATAACGAAATCCATCGTAAAGAAAACTAGCCAGCTGTAAGAACAGTGCTAAAGACTGTTGATAGCCTAAAACCAACCAGTCAATACTAGTGGATAGCTTCTGTCCCATCCAGGCTGATAAACGCAAAAATACTGATTCTGATGGGCCTCGAACAAGCAAAAGCTGCTCAAATCTAAACCAGTCTACGTAACCACCGTGGACATCAACGGGTGTTAATAGGCGAAGGTAGGAAAGGCGTTGGTACTAAGTAGTGCCGGACAACTATTTTGACTCATTAGGTCGAGATGTAGAAAAGCTAATGGTAAGTGGAAAACTCTCTAGGAAAACGGTGCTCTACCTCTCAGGATAGGAGAATTGAATACAGAAGGGAGCACCTTGAGGGGCTACATCAAACTTGTCCAATATCCGACACCTACATGAATGGTAGTGGTCTTCCAAATGCAGTTGAAGTTAAAAGCGCCACCTCTCTCTAAAGGCAAAGTAGCGTGACCTAATGGAATGACTTCAGAGATGCTTCCAGATGTTGGTGGCTGGCTATTGTCTGGGTCACTTAAGATAATTGATGATATGGGGAGTTAGAGATGATCCTGTTGGACTTGTGTAAATCATCGACTATGCCAGTGTGTCGGGAGACAATTCTTCCAGTTATAATAATATGGGGATTAATTTGAATAACATTTAAAATTCTAGGTTAAATAAGTGTTCGTGGTCTAAGTGGCTCTCGAGAGAAACAAACAGACAAACCAGCCTCGAACAAAGATGTATTGATCTTATCTTCACCCTTCGACAGATTCTGGAGCATAGGCATGTTTATATGCGTCGAACATCATGTTCCTTTATTTGTAGGCGGTATTTGACTTTCCACCGACAGGTGCTGTGGCAATGTTTGGCCTTAAAAGGAGTGCTGTACTAATCAAAGAACTCTATTTGGATTCACACAACCATTTTAAAGCTTATTCAGAGTTGTCAACTGAAGTGATGACTACCGGTGGTGTGCCTAACGTCCCCATTTTTATTTGATTTCATCATAAATGTACTGACAGATGAAACCCTAATAGACTAGAGCGACTTAAGGATGGATTTTTTTACCAGGGGACACTGGTCTATTTAGAGTTTGTAGATGGCATAATCCTCCTAGGTAAATACGCTGACAAAATGTGGCCTGTCGGACTCGGTGAACAGGAATTGTAGTGTGTTTGGCATGCGATTTGCCGCTGCCAAATAGATGATGCCACATGTCTGTACCTACTTTAAGAATATGGAGTGATGTGTCTTAGACCACAGGTTTTTGCGTTCTGTCTACACTGCTAATTGGTGTAATATGGTGAGTAATATTGAAACCAGGCGTATTTTTAGTCAAAAAGCGTAAGATTGAGAAGCTCTGTCTGTTGAGATGGCTGGTACACGTTTAGCACATGTCATGTCACCTCCTTTGTCATCGTGCAATTCTACCTGACGTTAGATTGGGTTGGAAAAGATTTAGAGGTGGTCAAATCAAAACTTGGCATAAATCCACCAAGTCTCTAAATGTTGGTTTGAGTCACCATAGGAAGCTGCAATCTGTCAGAGTTAGGTGGGGCTCCAAGAACCTAACAGTTCTCAGTGGCGCAGATGCATCCACTCCCTGTGACTTATGATCTTCAATGAAATTGTTTTGTATTTCTTTATTACTCCTTTGTCTCACACCTCTGCTCACTGTTTCTATTATGCTTTTCTTGTACTTTCTTCTCTTGCTTCGCGTGCTACACGGAATGTGGCGACTTGAACTTCCGCACATTTGTGCAAAGTTCTATGTCGAAAACAGACAGACAGACAGAACAGCCAATGGCTAAAGATCGCTGGTAATATGACTCAAAATCATTGTCAGTAGCACAGATAAATTCGATTTGAATAGTATTCCAGACCCATTAAATTCTCATTATTCTCCAGACCTATATATATATATATATATATATATATATATATATATATAATAGGTAGTCGGACGCTGCACCGTTCCTAATAATGATGCACGTCATTCAGTGTTAAAGAAGTCTTTCGAATTCACTCTGAGATATCGTCAAAATCAAATCAATTAAATCTGATGGACTTCCCTTGTGAACATGTTTAACCTCTCCACTTTTTGTCATTAGGCAAAGTATCAATACAGATTATTCCTGAGGTGATAAATAATAATAATAATATACCAAAAGCAGATATTTCCAAATTACTCTCCAGTGTTTAGAAAATGTATTTCTTCGTATCTGTTCAAAAGGATGATTTTGTTATAATGACAAAAGTATTTTCTCGTTATGAAGTCAACCCCTGTTAAGTTAGATGGTGAAAAAGAATACCTAGACGAATGAAACTAAGAGTTTCAGACTGTTAAACATTTAGGAAAGAGTTGCAACCTTCTGAGGTTACTTTCCATTAAAATACACTGCTAATGGTAGCATGGATCAATGTTATCAAATATCATCTGATAAGGAAAGGCTGCTAACACCAATACACAGACACCGACAGGTGTTCTCACGCCCTACGAACTTACAGAGGACAACCATTTGTTCGATAAACCAACAACATGGCATCACATGTGCTTGGCTAGTTGACTGTGGTTGCACATTATAATATTATGGTTTTTAGAAATTAATGAACCCAAATTGTAGGTGGTTATCACAAAAAGTATTTTAATTTTCAGAAAACTATGGAAATCAGCCTTTGAAACAATCCAACGAGGATCCTATTCGACCTTACTGTTTTTACATATATCTTGACTGAGTTTCAACATAAAACTTAGCACAGAAGTGCAGCAGTTGAAGTTGCTACACTCTATGGTGGCACAAAAAGGTAGAGACAGGGGAGGGAAAGAAATTCGAATGATCTATAATGAGCAGACATGCAAGCGAGAAAACCTAATAATATGAAAATATACATGAGGGTGAATTCATCTACGCCATTGATAAAGGTTTTTGAGCTGTTCTTACCAAAATGAAGTCACTTTCAAATGTTTACATCCTATATCAATATCTCATCTCAGCTGGAACTGTAATGCAGGTCATTCATGACCAGGTAAATCTTATTCAAAATGTTTTGCCCTTGTGCATGAATTATTTAACCATTGCTTATGGTTTACAGAGTTTTCCAATATAGCGAGTGAAAACTAAAATCGGTTAGCACTACAAAAATGCAATCTGGGAACTTTTGTTAAACCTGTCGCTCCTATTCAGACCCTCAAATATTCACTCACAATGATCCCATAAGAAAGCAATACTTCGGGAGGGAAGTATATATATATATATATATATATATATATATATATATATATATATTGTTGAAGACGAAAATAAGAATACCGATAATAATAATAATAATAACAAACTTACAACTGACTGACGGTTTAAGTTGGCACCCGCATCCAAAAGTAATTTGACTACTTCAAAATGACCAGCCAAACTGGCAATATGAAGTGCAGTATTCCCTTTTTTTGTAGGGGCATCGAAATCTGCTCCACGCTGAAGTAACTCCTCTACGACGCGGACATAGCCCTCTTTTGAGGCTAAATGAAGTGCAGTCAGTCCAATCTGAAACCAATCAGATAAAAACCATACACTATTTAAAAGAACTTTAATAATAATAATAAAAAGCGACATTAACGATACAATATGAATCTCTCAGTCTGTCGACTGACATTAATAAAAATCAGTGATGCAAAGAATAGAGTAAGATATAATGCATCCAAATCCACGTAACAAGTCTTGAATCACATTTTATGTGAGGTCTGATGATGCTAACCAGTTACCCAGGCTGAAATAGGTGAAGCGGGATTCGGAATCGGATAGTACTGGCTGAAAATCGGGCGTTCAAACCAAAGAGCTATATTTTCCACCTTTTGCTAGATTCACCTGTCCTGGAAATATCGAATATTTTATGATCACTCAGTTCAATTAAATCTAGTTACTTAATGACCACCAATGACTTCTACAGCGGTTTCAATTTCATAGACACAGCTTGCAACATACAAATTCAGTCAGGAATATTTATAATCAAAATCAGTTGGTTGATATAAGAATAAAACTTGTGCACTGTGGTAGAGTATAATTCCATTATGGGTAAATTTTTGTTTTGATAAAGTCTCACAGTGTTATATAGTAATGTTTACTGATGACGTTTCGAGCACAATTTATTGCTCACAATCATATCAAGGTACTCACACGACTTCCTAACTTCACTTATATAGTTCCATTATTTTTCACTTGATTTGATTGGCAGTAGTATTTTCCATATTTCAGGTATGAGTGATGAATCATTCCTATTGCATGTGTTTGGTGTAGACTCGATGAACAAGGATTCAGTAATCAACCTCTCTCTCCATTCACTTACCTATATTACATTTTAGAATTTTAACCCTCTCCCACCCTGTTGTGTGTTAATGCATGCATTGCAATTGCTGAGCTTTTTTCTAAATTACTTATCTTTTCAGGGTCAACCATTCTTACATTAGCTAAATTCTTATGTTCCGACAATCTGACTAACCCTGACCTGCTAGTTTGACCTATGTAGTTGACTTAGCTCACAGTCATTGCAGGGTATTTTGTAAATTATATAATTTTGTCTAATTACTGTATAACACTGTGAGACTTTATCAAAACAAAAATTTACCCATAATGAAAATCAGTTGGTACCTAGTACAATTTACTGTCACCAAAAACGGTGGTTACTGTAACCAGGTGCATCAGTATGTTAAGTTATACTCTATTAATCCAATATAAAATATTATTTTCGTGTAGATCATTTGTATTACATGGCTGACATGACTACAAATAGCTGACTTCTTATTTACAAATATAAGTCCTGAAACTTACGGCATTTGAAAGATTGATATGTACACCGGCATTTAAAAGTTCTACGACTCTAGCCAAATCTCCAGCTCGAGCTGCACGCAGAAAATTCTGTTCGGTTTCACTCTGTCAAAAACAAATGTTTACGTTCAATACTTAATGATCAAAAAATGCAGGAAAAATAGCTTGAACTGTATAAGTAGGTGAAGAGTCCGTTAAGTACACTAAAACATTCACTTGTTTGTAGTGTCAAAAGTTTAGTTCTCAATCTAAAAACATGATTTTACGTCGACCGGTGAGTATCACTCAAGGCTGTTAAGCTATGTTAATTATTATTATTTCACAGGTAGTACACAGTCAGTTCAAAATCAGATTTTTGAATTGACACATCTTCAAGATCGATAAATACGCCTAACATTAAGTTTTGTCAGATTTCAGTCCAGTAACTTCTCTACTAATCGATACCAAACCTAAAACTTAGGTTTGAAAAATAGGCAATTATTATTTCTTCCTTGAGTTCCATGAGGACTATATACGACTTCAGAAGCACCCCACCCCCTGAATCAACTTGGCTCTCTGCCGTCACTTTCAACATGCTCCAAAGCTTGAAATCCATATTCTTACCATTATTAGCTGCCATTGGGTTGTAGATTTTTTGTACTCATGTATATTCGACTGAGGATTGGTATATCCGACGTTTTGGTAAAAACATGAGGAAATCAAGTCATATGAAGATGACACATCAACACTTCATTTTTCTGTTTTACAAGAAACATGAAAACCATTGATTGTTTGGTTTAACATACAAGACTTTTTAACAGTCGATAATACGACTCAAAACAAATAGTTTTTCTGAACTTATGAGTATCATTAAAGTAATAATTAATCTTACCAGTCACTGAATTACCGCACATCTGAGTGGTAAACTATGTGGTTTTTCTAGACTGACAAGTATAATGTAGGCCAGAGTGTGAGTCACGGTTAGGTTTTTATTTTGTGATATAAAAGGTTGAAGGACTGACTGTCTTCAAAAAACCACTATTCATAACTCGCGAACCATAGTTAAATAATCAAATCAATACCACACGTTATCTGTAACTCTAAAGCGTGTAGAAATGTTTTTTAATTTGATTCCATTTCGGTTTGAACTGCTATTCCAAGAAAGCGGGAAATTTTCATAAAAACGACACACGACTCCAGCTAAACTGCTAGAATTATAATGGTATTCTGACATCAACCCTAAATTTGCCTATTGCATTATTCCACCAAATGCAAAAAACATCACGAAGGCACCTATGGGACCCATTTCATATATTTGCTAAATGTCCTTTTTATGTGACTGGTGTCTTGTTGGAAGTTCAAGATGTTTATTCTGAAAAATTATTTGAGTTAAATGTTTCTTGAAAATAATGTGCTTTTTGTGAACTTTTCTTATAATGTCTGTCTGTCTGGATTCAACATAGAACTTGGCACCGAAGTGCAGCAGTTCGAGTTGCCACGTTCCAAATAGCACACAGAGGTAGACAAGAAGATGAGTGAAGAGAATCAATAGAGTTTGACAAGTATAAGAGTGAAACAGAATGGGTAATGGTAGAAAGGAATATGAAAGATTACAGAGACTGAATACATCTGCGCTGGCCATTGACAACGATTTTGAGCCATGTCACCTATTGTCTCCAGCCATTGATTCCTAGAGTCCCGAGGGCCCCAACCCGGGAGTCTGCATCTCCCTACCTGACTCAGTTTAACTGTCAAGGATTTCATGGATTGATGCCATGTTTTTGTTTGGCCACCACTGGCTCTTTTCCAACCTGAACCTATATCAGCTAGCAATGCCCGTCGGGGGAGGCGGTGGTTAGGCATGCGCAGCACGTGACCTAGCCATCTTAGTCTATGTAACTTTATAGCCTCGTCGATTGATTTTCCCTCTTTGCCCAACACTCTACGCCTAACGTCAACATTACTTACCTTATTAAACCACCTAACGTGAGACAGAGATCGCAGACATCTATGATCGAAAGCAGTCAACCTTTTCATGTCTTCAACGCGTATTGGCCATGTTTCAGAGCCATAGAGAAGGACGGAGCGAACTGATGAGCAGTACACACGTCCCTTGGTTGATAACCGGATGTCACGCCTACGCCAGAGATGGTGTAAGTCAGCGAAAGCAGCTCGAGCTTTTCGGATCCGTGCTGAGATTTCATCGCCAATCAGTCCGTTGGTGCTAATACAACTTCCCAAATAGGTGAAGTGGTCAACATGTTCTATCACTTCACTCCCTATCACTAAGTTAGGAGTTGACGTGGTCCAGTCCTGTAGCAGCATCTTACATTTTGTAGGGGCGAATCGCATGCCAAACATACGAAGATTGCTGCTCAAGGTGTTCAGAAGACTCTGCATTTTGTCAGCATCCTCCCCTAACAGGACTATGTCATCTGCATATTCTAAGTCCATAAGATTATTCCCTGGTAACAAGTCGATTCCTAAGTCATTACGTTCAGTTAAGGATACTTCCATTAGCATATCTATGATGAAGTTAAACAGAAATGGGGAAAGTGGACATCCCTGTCGGACACCACTGGTTGTTACCAATTCAGATGACAATTCCCCATAAGCCCTTACACGACTACGTGAGTTTGAATAGAGTGCCTTGATTAGTGCAATGTACTTTCTTGGCACTCCCTTCACAGTCAGACATTGCCATAGTACCTTTCGATCCACGGAGTCGAAGGCCGCCTTCAAGTCAAGAAATATGACAATTGTTGGACGCCGAAAAGTGTGTCTATGTTCTAGAATCTGTCGAAGAGTGAAGATATGATCTATGCACCCTCTACCTGGTCTAAAGCCTGCTTGATTTTCCCTTGTCTGTTCCTCCCGAGTTCTGCTTAGTCTATGCATGATTACTGAGCCTAGGATTTTAGAGACTATGTTCGTTAGGCTGATCCCCCTATGATTATCACACGAGGACTTGTTTCCCTTCTTGAATATCGGTATAATAAGTGACTTACCCCAGTCTGATGGCACTGTCTCTGATTCCCAGACTTTGCCTAGTACCTCAGTTAATCTACAAACTAGTATGTCACCCCCATATTTAAACACCTCCGGAATAATTCCGTCGGGTCCTGCCGCTTTGCCTCGTTTCAAATTACTGATAGCTTTTGTGACCTCACTACAGACGGCGGACCAGTGTCTATATCCCATTCGGGTGTGGGGGATGGCGGGGAGGTTCAGTGTGGCTGTAGGCAAGTTAAATTGT